>OX422216.1:249491906-249864406 GCA_949130495.1 Sambucus nigra | reverse complement strand
CCTACTGATTTAAGCTCGCAGTACATTTTTCTTTTTTCGATACGGCTCACGACCTAAAAAAATCCCGGCCCACTCGCTACGGTCCACTCGTTCACTTGCTGCTTCAAGTAAAGCACTTGATGCTCTCTCGCAATCGATTAGTCTCGCTTTGTCGCAATAGACGAAGCTTTTTAGATACTCCTTTCGCCTTTATGCATGCGGGATTTTCTTCTTTTATTCAATTGTTATGTGATGCCAGATTTAGAGGCAAGGTCATATTTGACTCACTGTATACATTCAGGAAGACGAGGAATGCAGTCACTCGACAAATGGAAAGGGAGAGGTACTTAATGAAAGGGGGGAAATGGAAAAGCCGATATTAAAGCGCCCTATTTAGAAAGGCCACACTATTGAAAAATGTTGGACACGTCCCATTCTGATGTAGGGCCAATGTTGCTACCTCATCTACGACTACAAGCCAAGTCGGATCATGGATCTCATAGAGTTGCAGGGTGTTGTGCTTCTTTCTATTTTACTGTTCTTTCTGAGTCAGGTCCTATTACTCTAGAGATTCTTAAGCAATTGATGTCTGCTATCACTCAGAAGATTGAAGATCTAGGGCCTTCTCATTCTGCAAACATGACAAATCAGGTATCTGGACTTGCTGCTTCTTCTTCCATTCCCAGGATTCGTCGATTCCGGGGCTACCAGTCACATGTCAGGTGATATCTTTCTTTTCCTATCTCTTTCTCCTTTACCTATCAAAGATTCTGTTAACATTGCAGATGGCACTCTCTTACCTCTTTCACACTGTGGGTCTATGTCTTCATCCCGGATTCTTCATGATAGATTCTATTTTCCTCCGCTGAGGACAAACTTGCTTTCTGCTTTTGGCACTAATGCACCTTGCATCTAACCATCTTCGTGTCATCTTTTCTTCTTCTGAGTGTCTTATCCAGGATCAGCGCACGGGGAGGATCGTTGGCCGGTTGGGAAAGCTTTATTATCCGGATACTCTTCTCTACATTCCTTTTTTGCAGTTGCTTCAGTAGGATAAAGAATGGGACCCCTCCTTCTAGGGCGCCTGAGACATACACAACACACAGTGCAAGACTTCTTCCATTGTCTAGGGTATATTCCTGCATTTCATTCAAATGGGTTGAACAATTCATGTGATTGTTTACAGTTGGCAATTGTATGCTCCCGGATTAAACATAAGAATCTAAATGAAAGTGTGCCTTTCTTTGGATTGATTCATTCGTTAGTGTCCACTTGTGATTTGACCTTATTTGACCTACGGCTGATTTAAGGATATATCATAGACAACTACTTTCACTAAGGGGTCCTACTCGAGTGCAGTCATTCACAGGTGCAAGGTACTTTACTTACTATTATAAGTGGATGACTGCAGTAGATACATCTGGCTTTCTTTACTTAGAGAGAAGTCCTAAGCTCTTTCTAAGTTGAATATATAGAAAGTTTGGAAAAGAAGTCAAATCTCCAGATCAAGAGGTTGAGGTCTGAACTCCGGCGGAGAATACGTGTCCAGGGTGTTTGATTTCATGCTCCTGAAGATAGGAATCAAACGTGAGTTGTCATGTGCTCATACTTCGCTGCAAAATGGGGTGTCCGAAAGAAAGAATCGACACCTGGTGGAGTCTTGCAGGGCCGGGCCATGCTACAGGCGAAGTTCCGAAGATTTTCTGGGGCGAATGCATTAGGACTGCATCCTTTTTGCATAACAAAACTCTGTCTTCAAAAATTTCCAACAAAACGCTATATGATATGTTACACAAGAAGGTACCAGATGTTGGGCACTCACTTGCGTCTATTTGGCTGTGTCTGTTATGTTCACCCGCCTGAAACGTCCAAAGGGAAGTTGGACAAGAAGGCGATCAAATACGTGTTCGTTGGATCTTCCACTGAGAGGAAAGGGTGAAGGTATATGGAGCCTTCGACAAGAAGGGTGTACAAGTCCCGTGACGTCGTGTTCGACGAAGGAACCCGTTGGGGTGGGTTCGCAGTAGAGAGAGAAGACGTAAATAAACCAGCAACCACAGTTTGATCAAAATATCGGAAGGAAAACTCGAATGTATTGATCGATCTCACCCCCTTGAAACGAGAACCAGCCCTAAAAAAGTGGTATCAGAATAATAAGGAATAAAGACCTCGTGTCCACAGCTTTGGGATAAGAAATAAGAGTCCACGTAGCTACCGATAAGGTATAATCCCTCTTTTTGGATGAGCAGGCACTTGAGCTTGGAATTTAAGTACGAAGTAAACGAACCGCGCGTAAAGTAAAGTGAAGATGTCCAATTCCATGTCTATAGGAACGGGCGGGCCGGGCAGAATGACCACCAAAGATTAGACTTTGACAATAAGCGGAAGAGCTCTCACTCGGCTTCACCCGTTGCTTGTTGGGTTTTTTTTTTATTTTGTTTACCTGAGAGTTCGTTAGCGAATTCTCACTCGGTCTCACCCATGGATGATCTCAAGGATTTTCCTGACCCTCGTTTGGAAGCTTTTTGATTGTGGTCGTGATGTATTTTGTAAGGAGGGAGCCTGGTTGTCAGAATGTAATCGAATTCCTCTTTTTCATGATTTGATGTCAAGAACTTTACATGAATGAAATCGAATATTTTTCTTTAGGAAATTACCTTGTCTCTACCTTTCTATGAATGCTAAACCCCATCTTCTTCTATGTCGAGAGTCTGTGATACTCGTCGAGTGCTTGAGAAGAAAGAAGGATTGCCTGTCTTGGTTCTACGAACAGATGACCGGGTTGCTGACTTTTGATAATAAAAGGGTCGTTCACTGCTTGAACGTTAGGGATCGTACACCCGTAAGCCCCCGAGGAAACCCGATGGTTGTAGACACAATTGTGCGAGAAGTGTACGATCAACGTGGACTTGCGGAGTTACAGTACGCTACCTGGCTGGCCAATCTCTTTCCAGTCAAAAAGAAAAATGGCAAGAGAAAGATCTGTGTCGACTACCGAGACCCCAACAAGGCCTGCCCAAAGGATGATTTCCCTCTGCCGAACATGGACATACGTACTCATCGATTTCATCTATAGAGGTTCGAAAACTTTTCATTTATAGATGGCTATAGTGGGTATAACCAGATAAGGATGGCTCCCGAGGATGCCAAGAAGACTGCATTCCGAACACCCAAGGGGAACTTCTATAACAAAGTGATGCCATTCGGGAACGCGGGTGCTACATATCAGCGAGCCATGACCACCATATTCCAAGACATGATGCACAAAGAGATCGAGGACTACGTTGACGATATAGTGATGAAGTCAGGCAAAGGGGAGAATCACATTGCAGTATTGGATCGGGTCTTCGAGAGGTGTCGAGCGAATAAGATGAAGATGAATCCACTGAAATGTGCCTTCGGTGTCTCAGCTGGTACATTTTTGGGATTCGTTGTCCATCGGAACGACATAGAGCCTTCGAAGATCAAGGCAATACTCGAGATTCCACCTCCGACCACTCTGAAACAACTAAAGAGTCTCATGGGCATCCTACATTCGCTGATTTATTCCAAACCTCCTTTAAGAGATAGGGGAAATCCCTTTGTCTCAAAAAGAAGGATCTCGATCTTATTCTTTCCTAGCATTATTCTTGTAAACCATTTGATCCTATTCGTCTTGCGTGGAAGGAGCCAGATGACAGAGACTTTTCTTTTCTCACCCCTCAATATATATTATTAGATTGCGTCCGACCGCCCGATCGATGAAGACTCGAACCTAACCACCCCGCTTTTGGAGATGACGAAGACTTTACTCTACGTCTTGACCCATCCATAGTCTGCTAATCTAATCCCAACGTCTTTGATCCTGACAAGCTTGGATAGTACTATATCTCTGTCTTTTGTTTGTTACACAACACTGAATGTACAGTTCCTTTGGTCTTCCGGCTATGGTTCTTTCTATTCTTATTTCTTACTTATTTATGGTCTGGCCTTTTTCAATCTCTTCTTCAGGTGGAGTATCTGAATATGAGCCTTGTTCATATGTCTCCAGATAGGGCCCCCCCACCTCGATAAGCCCGTAAGCCCTCGAGTCAAGGCGAAAGGGAAGAGATGCTCTGGCTTTCTTTGGTCTTGAACTAGCTCCCCGCTCGAGAATGAATGTTGGAAATTCTTCGATGACATGTTCCTTTGAGTGCACGATTTCTTAGTTGTGCCTGTTTGGTACCGAGCTCTTTGATGGCCTTTTTTTATCCGTTCACGCTAAAAGGTAGTGCGTGGAGTCAGGCACAAAGCGATCCTCAGCAGCCGAAAGAAGCCTTGTTCGATCTCCTGTTGAAGTGGTGACTCACCTGCAACATAAGTTTTGCAAACCTAGGTGAATGGTTGGGCCTGGTTCCACTGGACGAAGGCAAAAAGAAAGAGATAGAATAAGACGGTTTTTCAGGTATATAGAGAATGACACGATCATCTAGCCTTGATCCTCTCATCATATGATTCCCGAAAGGCGAAACTGAAGAACGCACTCTTTAGGACTGGGCACGACCCCTCTTCTTTCTTTTTTCTATCGTTTTTTGTTTTCCGGATATGGATTGAGCATTTTGTTGAGTCTTAATTTTGCGCTTGTTAACCTTCTTCTTTTTGACTGGACAACTGGATGCGAATCTTGCTCTACCACCCCTTTCTTTAAAAATAAAGAACTCTAGTGAATGGCTAAGAGGAAGTGCCTCTGGTATTTCAGTTTTGACATGGACTTGATCTTCTGGTGACCAAACCCAACCCAGTAATGTTAGCCTTATCCAATCCATTTTCCAACCAAGGATACTGAGTCTGCTTACTAAAATAGGGGAGAAGGACATCTATCTTGGCTATCTAGCTATGACTAAAAAACCTACTTGTGACAACTCGACACTGGAAGCTTTGATGAGACTCTTTTTGCCAGCACACGACCATAAGCTGTCTTTGCTTATTTCCTTGCTTGGCTACCCTCGAATGTCTTGCGAGCCCCTCACCCCTATTAGTTAGTAAAGCTTGGATGCCGATCAGTGCCCTATTTACCGAATCATGATTCTTTTGAGTCCTATTGTTTCAAACGAATAAGACGGTGTTGATTCTGATGTATTCTATTTTTATGACATAGAGTATACCTTTTCTTTTTTCTTGTACATGACCTCTTGTATAGTCTTTTTTCAGGCATTCAAACTAACCGATTTCATCTTGATTGAAATCCTGGCGATTATACCAAACCGTTCTTCCAGCGAAGTGGTTTAATTATAGCCTTCTTCCTCTGTTCCAATCAAGTATCTCGATAAGCGAACGATCGTGTTGAGGTAGGGGAATCCGGATAGCACGTTATAGTCTTGACCCGAATGCTTTCTTTCATTTCTGACCTTTCGTCCTTGGCTCTGTCCCGTACGGTATACATACTTTCGTTTATCGAATCCCTGTTAAGGCTTTCTATTTCCTCAGACATTGATTGCTACACGGAATGTAGGATCAACTCCTATTAGTAAGATAGGGCGAGAGAGGAACGAACTGAACCAAGACTCGAAGCCCCCCGAAAGTGGAAGGAACGAGCCTATAAGAATTTTTCTCGTTGACTTGCACTTACTTCATCCTTCTGTTTACTTCAATCTTGCTGAAGTTTGTTTACCACCCGCTTCTTCTCTTGCGGGTCTGATTGAACTGAACTACTGGGGACCATTGCTCGTCTGACAGCTTTGGATGCTCAACCCGATACCACCGCTTCTCGTACCTTACTACCCCTATCTATAAAGCTGCTCTACCTGGCACTCACTACTCATTGCCTTATTTCTCGTAGACTGGTAAGATGAACGAGAGCCTGTGGCTTTTCGACTTTCTCGGCATGATCTTGCGACTTTTGGAGTCTACCTTTGAGCGCCTGAATCAATTCAACAAAAAGAGATCCCCTAGTTGGGCTGTCTTCGAGCAAGCTCTTAGCTTTCATCGTGAGTGAGAGAGGAATTAAGGTTGATCCAGCTAAGGTGAAAGCCATTGTGAATCTATGCCGTCACCTCGTAACCTCAAAGAGTTGCGTAGTCTGCCGGGTCGGCTCCAGCCTTTGATCTCAAAAGCTAGAACTCGATGTCAATCCTTTTCCCGTCAAGATGCGAACTTTGTTTGGACGCCAAAGCACAAAGAAAGAGGATTTCTCAAGCTTGATCTGATCTTTCTTATGTCTGCTCTCGTCTTGTCGCCTCCTGGTGGGCCACTCCTGCTTTTCGTGTTCACCACCGACGACATTTCCTTCTTTTGGGACGTTATGGCAAAAGACGATGACTCTTGGAAGGAAATATAAGGCCATTAACTACCTCAGACCTTGCTCGCAAAGACTAGAATAATACACCATTTGGTACTGAGGAGAGCCAGCCATTAAGCACAGACCCAAGCTAAGCAAGAGATGGAAAAAGCACACTTTGATTTACCTTTCTAGGATAAATAAGATAAGAAGGGAGATCAAAGCCCGAAAGCACCTAGTGAGCTCAGATTTTGACTGGGAAACCAACTCTATTTGGTTGAACTAGAGAAAAGCGCATGATCTAAATGATCAAGCAATGAAATCCTCCTTTGTCGACCTGAAGCTGAAGTGAAGGAGGGAATGGAGCTGGAAATCATCTTGGCTTTTGTGAATCAATTGTAGTTGCGTCCTTACTTGATCCCATCTTTGTTAGAAGAGACTCTGCTCAGGTTTGGAACCCGTTTTTTAAGCTGGCTGCAAAGCCCTTACTAGATAAGGGTAGCGGCATATCGTACTAGATCCGTAACCTATAGCATCAGAGCTAGTGGCAGATTCTTTAGCACTCGTACCTTCAATATGAATTAACTAAACCTTACTAGATATAGGTAGCGGCTTCAGTAGCTTATCCGGCTCCTGTAGTGGGGGAGGCAAAGCACCAGTGGTAGCATCAGTACCGACATAGCCTTTTTTTTACAATAAAGAAAGGACTGGTACTGAACTAGTAGATACGGTTGAGTCAGTTGTTGATCCAAAAGCCGTAGAAATGGTAGAAGCATACCTTCCATATCAAGAGCTAGAGGCAAGTGATGGCTTTCCCTGTACAATAGACCCAGTAGATCCAGTTGATTATGCTCGCGCTCATGATAGGGATTCAGTTTATGGCGTGAGGTTCAGTTCCTTATCTAAAAGCATACCTGGATATATACCCATAGTGGCTTCCATACCTATCTCCAGTAGAGCTAACAGCATATCAACCTATGACTAGTAGACCCATACCAACAATATACTTTAGCATTTACAGATCTCTTTCGTTATCCTATTATCCGGGTGACTCCCCGTACAGAGCAGATTGAAGGCCATTTCATTTAGAGAAGGTTCAAGATCCATACCCGGGCGAGGAAAGGAACATGGGTATAGGCAGTTGACTTAGTGAACTGAGCTTAAGTGGATTCAGTAGATTATGTATATTAAGCCATCTATTAAGCCGTCTAAGTCAAGCCTATCTAAGCCAGCCTTAGCCAGTGATCCATACACAGTAGCTCCATAGCTTCTATACCCGGGTGACCCAGTCATCTATGCAGTAGCTCCAGATCGATAGCCCAATGCACCCCAACCATGTGATCGAGATCCATACCGAGTTCCTCCTTATGATCATAGTAGAGATTCATACCTCACACGTGATCGAGACCTATACCCCTCCCCTCCCTTCATCTGGTTCCAGGTCCAAACGCGGAGCCTATAAGGTAAGGACAGGTCCCGCAGCAGCAGTAGAATCATTGGATACAGCACCAACAACTACAGCAAATCCAAAGGCAGTTCCAGTCCTTATCGCAACGCAGTAGTTAGAAAATCCAACACCAGAGATAAAAGATGCAGCAGATTCATATACTGACCTTAATGATATAGATCCATACCTAGGTACAGAACGAGACCCTTTAGTGAGGTCCATATCGGTAATAAAAAGACCTGCCACCAAAAACATTCCGATGGAGCAGAAGTAGACCTTTCCCCCGCAATAATAGCACCACCTAGCTTCGCTGCATCGGAATAGTAGTAGCACATATCTGTATTTAGTGATCGTTATAGGGATAATGAAACCAATGATAGAGTTGACCTAGCCTAGCGACATCCATCCCTTATCTCCGACTCGGAGATAGAGACTACTTCATGCGCAACTTCGACATCTCCTGCAAACGGGTAGGCCTTTTCAAGACCCCCTTTCAGAAAACGTGAATTCGTTAGGTGGGTCATCCCTCCATGGTCGCGACTAGCTCAACTGCTTGTAACATGGAGGGCTCCCATTTGACTTTTAATAACATGGGTGTCCATCGAAGAACCGATTCCGTCTGGAGTGGGTTTAGGAGGAGAAGAAGATCTTGATTCGGCAAGTCATTTTATTAATGAAATGTGAAAAGTGTCTATCGGATCCAGGAACGGATGGTTTTCTCACCCCAATGAACGGTAGTACGGTGGATGTTTATTCCTTTCTCTGGGCATCATTCCCTTCTGAGGAGGGATGAGCGGATGGATCAACCAACGAATTTGCAGATAGATCATCGGAGTAGGCGGGCAATCTAACCATTTTAGGCGGTGGTCAATCCCTTTCCTCATTTCTGTCTCACTCAACATCCCAAGCTTACTTTCGAGATGAGTATCAAATGTGGGCACCTCGCCTTATTTGGTAGTGGGGGGGTAGGGAATCACGACTGGTATCGAATCAAGAAATGGATGGGGAGCTTTTTTTGGAAGTTTGAGAGATAGTGAGGAAGAATCCGAGGTTGGCTTAGGCTATCCTTCGATCAAATTCAGTGATGGATTTCGAATAAAAGTAGATCGAGTAGCTGCCCAATCAAAGTCTCTATGACTTCTCGAGTTTGAGGAATGATGGGGATCCCTTTCATATATACTATTCTTAGTCGGCCAGCAACCAGCTCGCACCCGCCAATCGATCCAATTCCTATTCCCAGCGGATGAGGAAGAGTACTCGCTCGACCATGAACCCCTGTATCTGTAATGGTTTAATCTGTAATAAGCACGTACCTTTAATGGTTGGAAGGGGCTAGGAGATGTCAGTTCCTAGTTGATTCCCTCTCCCACCTTTTCTATCATTAGAAGTAGGGCGAGAGAAAGTCAATATGCGATCGATGAATTGAGAAATATAGGACCGGGGATTCCATTTCAATAGAGAAAGCTATCGATGGTCACATTGGGACGGGAATAGATGCCCCGATTTTCTTCCTTTTTTTGTTCGGATGAGATGGCAGTGAGCAATCGATAGAGAGCAAGGGATGCTAGCTCCCCTATAGAATAAGTCATACCTCGCTTCAGTAGGTTCAGGAAGCTTTGGCATCGGTACGCATTACGATAGCTAGGCCGGGTGGGATTTTCTATCGGATGGTTATTCTGGATCCTTTGCCCATTACCTCAGTAGCTGGGCCTGAAAGGCGGTAACCGGCTTCGGTGAAAACTCTTCCAACAATCAATCATGAGGGAGCCGAGACGGACAAGTGGAACCGATTTCGAATCAATCGGTCAAATCACTCGACTGCAGAAATGAATCTATTGAAAGAGTCCCATTAGCCCGAACCTTTCGTCGGCCAAAACAAACTCCTATTCTTGGCTCCGGTGGTCTCTTCTATTCACATTTCAAATTTACAGTATTTTGTCCCCCCCTGAATAAGTAAGGGACTTCTGCTTGACTGCCTGCTGAAGGGCCTTTATGTCTTGCAGTTGGCTACCTTCCACTTGGCCTCTTCTGCCCTTATATCTCGGATATCTCCAGCCCGGTGATGAATCTTCTTCCACTCCCAAACCTTTAAGGAGTCGTAGAGTAATGTCTTTATTGGTGGTTGCGCGACCTTCGATTGAAGCTACTTCTGCGGATTGCGACTGCACCTAGCGTTGGATCAAGGCTCTCAGTCGCTCAAGATGTCGATGCACCCTCTCATACAAAAGGTCGACCCACAACTGGTTCGACGCAACTTACCGATGATAGTCGCTTCATCACCCGCTATGGAAACCAAAAGTCTGGTGCGCCCTCCTCTACTCCTATTTCGGCTCTTATACATGCTGCTCCCTGGACCAGTATTTCTACCCAAGCATATCTTCTAAGACCTCAAGACTCATTTTGATATGCTTATGTTGGAACTGATGAGTGATCAGAGCGACCCGCAACTTACCAGCCCCTATTTGAGTAAGGCGAGTTGCGATGGATGCCAAGATGAAGACTCCTCTGCACCAAGGATCTTAGGGATAAATAGTTAGATCGTAAGACTTTCTCTCACATCCCACTTCCTTCCTTCCTAGACCACTCCTCTTCCTACAAACCTCGTTCCCTCGCTTTGGATCTGTGTTCAGAGAAAGGTTTGGAACCCATGACTAACCCTGATGAGGATGAGGACCGCTCTATCTTTATTGAAGATAGAGGGATAAAATAGGCATTGTGGGGCCATGTCTCCCGAGGGCCGTCCTTCCCCCCTTTCCCTATAAAGTTCATATGGCCTAGCGATTTTCTAGTTATTATACTTCTTAGAATTCTAAGGCGAGGAGTCGACCCATAAGAAGGCTCTAAGCCAACTATAGTACTAATAGTATAACTTTAATCTAACAAGATCAAGATCCCGATGAAAAGAAAGATTATAATCACGATAATGGATAATGAAAAAGGCCTGAAAGCAATAGAAAGAGATATCAAGATTTCGGGATATAAAGCTGTAAGGATGGCTATTTAATCTTAAACAAGACATCTAAGTCTAAGTCTAAAAAAGGGTCAATAAAGTGAAGATAAGAATCTTAAGATCATAATTGATATTAGAAAGGGGCTAAAGAGAATCAATATCCATAAATATATGACAATGCCACTAAGGAATACCAATAGCACTACTGGGGTGGTGTGAGGCGAGCGCGGAAGCAGCTCAACTTCCCTCCTTATACAGTAGAGAAAGGTAGGGTAGACATTACTCCTATTAAGGCCTGTATAAGCCCCAGCAATCTTTCGAAAGCGCTAACGAGCAAGAAATATTGGATTAGTAAGTGCGCTAATGCCCTATTTATAGTAAGGGGCTTTCGCGCAGCCTATAGTAGTAAGGGGCTTCTTGCCTTATATTAGAATCTTAGTAAATCAACCTTTCGCCTTTATTGAGGAGATATAAAATAAGCAAACTTACTATTAAAGCGGCAACACTTCTTTCTCAAGGTCAAGTTTCTCGCTTGTTTAGTATTGCTTTTCATTTTGATAGAAGTAGGTGCTTGCAGGGTATAGGAAGAGATTACGGAGGATCATCATACACATCCATCGGCAAATGCGGATGGAGTAGCGGATCCAAATCCGGAAGCAGGGGTCGGAGGATCATCTGACCCTAGCATGATCCTCTACCGGACCAAGCTGATAGAGAAGGTTGGACCACCTTTATAGATAAGGGGGGAGGGAGTGAGGCTTTCAACCGGATAGGGGAGGGTCAGGTAGAGCTGTATTTACCGGGGCAAGGTTGGACCGGAATCAACAGAGATTGGTGCTACGAGGGCGAAGCGAATCCGTGCCGCTTGCTGCGCGAAGTCAAACTTCGCGACGGAAGCAAGAAAAGAAAGAAATTATGACTTCACCAACCACTTCGGCCTAATCATCCCACTTCTTTCCTCAATCCCAATAAAGGATATCGATTTCCGATAACCACTTTCACCCGATCCAATTCACCTCCATCGAGCCAGCGAACTAGTAGATCATCTTTCCTGAGGAATGGAAGGATGTAGCGGTATTCTAATTCTCCGGCTACATGATGAGAAAAAAGCATCCTTTAACTCCTTACTAATAGTTTCTTCTATCTGGTACTTAATTAAGATGAAATCCGGTAAGAGGTGCATCTTGCATGGAAAGACCGTTGCCGAAGAAAGGGCTACTAGATGGGCGATTCCCCCATTTCCATTGAAGTAGGGAAAGCGGGATGAAAGCTCTAAGCCCGCATCTTCAGCTTCTATTGGAGGGGCAGCGGATCCAATCCATTCGAAGGGGGAGCAGAGCAGCAGGCAGGCAAAGCAGGGGAAGAGATATGGACGAAAGCAATGCCCTTCGGAGCGCATTGCTTCGGATAAGTCAAAGTTGCGGATCTCTTTTTCTTGTATTCTCTTCCTTGGGAAACACACCTCCAACATCATCTGCTGTCTCGCATCCATCGGGATGAGTGTTGCGTCTGTCTTATCTTCCCCTAAGGTCTATTGTATTGAAAGGCCATCTCTCGAATCCGAGCAACGAAATGAGGAAGTTGGTGAACCATATAGATATTCAGTAATGAATACAATGTGGATTCGTTACAAAGCCCATAATTTAAAATATAGTGTGAGGGGGACAGAGCTTCCATTTCCAGGTACAATCCTCTGCCTCAAGGCGTTCTTTTTTCCAGGAATCTGTCAATCGGAGGAGCGCAACCAAGTTTCAAACCTCAAACCCCTGCAGGGGATGTGAAGCCCTTCTCAATGTCTTCCACTCGCCCAGTGGATCCAGGAGGCAAGGGGAATCCGTTGATTGAATCAATTCCTGATGATGTGCCGCTAATAAGGCCTACCTATTCTCCCAACCGGTAGGGGCATAGCATTCAATCCTATCTCAATATATGCTCCTCCAAGGCCTGAGGGTGGATGGAATCCAATCCCATCCAGCATAAGCGGGTAGAGTTCACTCATCCGGTAGCTAGGGGTTGATGAAAAAGGATGCTATAGAGACATGTCGGTATTCAGAAATAATTAAGTCTAGATAGCTTGGGTAGAATATCTAGGTGGGCTATTTAGAATCATTAGGCGTGCACGATAATTGAGAGGTGAAGAAACTCAAGCGAGTGTACGTGAACCTAACATGTGTAATCAATAACTAATTTTAAATTGTGGTAAATACTTGCTAAATATTTTCAAAATATTTTGGGTTCTAACCCTTGCTATAAAGTCTTTTCAGAACCTTTTAGGTGACCAGCCATAAGGATGTCAGACATGATGATTCCTTACAGGGACGTATAGCTACAGCATTGTGAGGCTTGCAGTGTTTTGGATTAGACACATCTATCATTTCATTCCTAGCATAGAAGTTTATTCCCGTATTTTAATTTGGGCGTGTTGCCCCATTTGAGACTTTATTTATTAGTTTGATTTATTATTTTGCTTTTGGGATTTTTAGTGGATGGTTTATTCGGCAAGACTTTAGTTATTTATTTACTTGAGATGGTCTGGACTCTAGTATTAAGTGAATGTTGTAGATTAGTTTTCCGCATATTAATTGTCTGTTTAATGCAAGATTAAATTTGGCATCGGCTTAATTAACTAATAGGTGAGTAGTAATTAATTTATTTTCTGACAGTTATGCTAAGAATGTGTACAATTAATTGTCTGTTTAATAAAGGCCTGATCGCCTGGTATTTAATTAGGCGGGGTGTCACAAAAGAGATGTGTACAACCTCCAAACTACTTATCATTCTAAGATTCAAGGGATACCTGGTTCCCTCTTTCCAACACTTCTCTATTTATTAGGAAGATTTTTATGATGATATTATTACCATCGGGTGGGGTGATTTGACACCAAGATCACCAATAACACAGAAAGTACTAAGAACATTATAAGCAATTAATCATTTTGCTTCCACGGACTAAGGATGGGTCTCTATATGATCCACACCAAGGACGAGCCATGTGACCCATCTAAGAAGATTGTCCCTATTCATAAATAAATTCTCAACGGCATAGTATCCCTGTCAACCCGGCTCTAACCATCCAAAACCCTATTGTCTATCTCCTACAAGATGAACCTGAATTTGTCCCTTCTTTTTACATTACTGAAATGAATGTAAACAAGACCTCCTTTGATGAGGTTCTCACTGATGTATTTCTAGAAAATATTTCTAATGAAATGAATGAAGATTTTGAATATCTTGTTGTACCTTATATTAATTACATTGATTGTAGTCAAACAATTGGTGAAGATGATCTAATAAATAAAGAATTATTAATTGATCTCAATAAGGAAAATATTAAACAACATAACTGCATTCAAACTAATGATGATGATATTGTTTTTATTAAACTTGTCTCTAGTAGCAATCCACGCAAGATTAGGATAAGTTCAACCCTTGGCAATCATGAGCGGTGGCAATTCGAGGAACTCCTAAAAAAATTCATAGACATCTTTGCATGGTCCTACAATGACATGCCTACCATCAACCCAAAGATTGTGCAACATGAGATCCCTAATTACCCAAAATGTAAGCCTATCAAATAAAAATTGAGAAAGCTCTGGCCCGATTGGTCTCTCAAAGTCAAAGATGAACTCATAAACAACTGAACATGGAATTTATTCGCATAGTCGAGTATCCAACATGGCTCGCCAATGTTGTCCATGTACCAAAGTTAGGTGGCCAAGTTCATATATGCATTGACTACCGCGATTTGAACAAAGCTTCCCCATAGGACGATTATCCCTTGCCCAAAAATGACATGATCATTGATAACACTTTCAATCATGCAATCAAGTCATTCTTCAATGATTTTTCCAGGTGCAACCAGATAAAGATGCATCCTGATAACCAAGAGAAGACTGCTTTCACTACCCCTTTGGGGTACGTTTTAAAACATCATCATGCCTTTCGGTCTCAAAAATATCTGGGCTACCTACCATAGAGAAATTACAAACATTTTTCATGATCTTATCCATAAAAAAGTTGAGGATTATGTCGATGACATTATTATTAAGTCCAAAACCCGGGAAGATCGCATCCCTAGCTTGAGGAAATTCTTTGAACGATTATGAAAGTACCCGATGCGTCTCAATCCACATTATGCATCTTCAAAGTCACGAAAGAAAAACTTCTTGTCTTTATGGTCAGTGATAGAGGAATCGAGACAGACCCTACTAAACTCAAAGTCATCCTCAAAATGCCACCTCCTCAGACAGAGAAAGAAGTTCATGGTTTCTTGGGAAAACTCCAATATATAAGAATATTCATTATCAAACTCACGTCCATCTGTGAATGAGGCATTATAGGAAGCCTTCAAAGATGTCAAATAATATCTCACCCGACTTCCGATTCTCATGCCACTGTAGCCAGTTCTTCCCTTACTTACATATCTCAATTTCATAGATATTGTAGCAAGGTCTATGCTAGTCCAATACATCTAGTAATCATGCAAATAGAGATTATTCTATTATGCTATTCAAAATTCGACAGGGTATGAAGTAAACTACACCGCACTGGAGAAGGTAGTTTGGGTCACCCAAAAGCTCCGACACTACATGTCTAAGTTCCATATCAAATTGGCATGTCAAATGGATCCCATGAAATATCTATTAGAAAAGTGTGCCTTATGAAGTCGAATGGCTCGCTAGTTATTCTTGCTATCCGAATTTGACATCTCTTATGTTACACCAAAATATATGAAAGGAAGATCCATATCTTATTACCTTGCCAACTATCCATAGGGGAAGTTGATGTGTGGATTTTTGAGTTCCCAGATGAAGATATTCTCTGTAATTTTTAAGAAGAGCTCCGATGGCAAATGTTTTTTAACGTAGTCGACTTCAAGAAAGGATACGACATTGGGATACTCCCGAATTCTCTTTATGACTCTCACACTCCCATTTCCATTAAACTGGATTTCCCTTGCACTAATGACATGAAAAAATATGAAGCATGCACTATGGGCCTCCAGTTTTCCCTCGAGAAAGGAATCCAATACCTTAACGTCCATGGCGACTCAGACCTCATCATAGGATAAGTTCTCCGAAAATGGAAAGTGAAGGATGAGAAGCTCATACCTTTTCACGCTCACCTCGAAGAAATTTCTTCTCAATTAAAAGATATCACCTTTCACTACCTTTATTATTCAAGAAACAGTTTCATTGACACTCTAACAACCTTAGCCTTCATGGTCAATATTCTCGAGGGAATAATAATGGCCCCCTTTCAAGTCAAGAATCAGTATGTGCTATCTCATTCATATAAATCTCCCTATGGAAGAAGATCTAGATAAAGTTGGGTTATAGTAATACGACATTTGGTGCCTCCTTAAGAATAGTCGATACCCTTAAGTGGTTGATTAAAAGGATTATGTAGCTCTCCACAGGCTTGCAGCTTAATACATTATCTACGGCAAGGCACGTTTCAAGAGAAACTTCAATGGAACCCATTTGCAATGCATAGAAGGGGTTGACACTGAAGAAATGATACGAATGATCCAAAGTGGGGAATGTGGACCCTATATGAACAGTCATATTTTTACTAAGAAGATCATTCGTCAAGGTTACTACTGGATTACTATGGTTCAAGACTGCGCTACTCATGTCAAAAGGTCCCTCAATGCTAATAATTCACTAACCTTCAGAATTTGCCTCCACGAGGGTTATTAAGCATGAATTCACCTTGGCCCTTCTCAACTTGGGGCATTAACATAATTGGGAAAGTCACTCTTAATGCATGTAATGAGCACGAATTCATTCTTGTCACCATCAATTACTTTACTAAATGGGTTAAATCTTAGTCATATATTGTGTTGAATGTAAAGAAAGTAGCCAAGTTCATCAGAAATAATATCATGTATCCCTATGAGGTCCTGCACGAGCTTGTGTCAGATAATGTACTTCACTTCAAAGCAAAAGTTACAAAAGTAGTCAAAGATACGAGATTAAGAGGCACAAATTTTCTCCATACCGATCGCAAACTAATGGGGCTATCGAAGCTACTAACAAAAGCCTCAAGATCATCAAAATTTATCCTAACTAGGTTGATAGAATCCCTTAGGCACTCAGATGCTACCTCACATCCATCAGAACACCAATTGGGGTTACCCTTTATTCTTTGGTATATGGCATCGAGGCGGTCCTGCCTATTAAACTTGAGATACCCTCACTGCAAGTTATGCTCAAAATCCAAGTTGGAGAAGTTGACTGGAAATAAAATTATTATAACGAACTTGCACTCTTGGAGGAAAAGAGATTGAAGGCTTTATACCACATACAAGGGTACCACCACCGCATGGCATGGTCATTCAATAAGAAGTTTAAAGACTATGGTGTGCGAGAAGGTGACCTCACCCTCAAGGAGATAGTAGATCCCATCTGGGACCCAAGAGGGAAGTTCAACCCCAATTGGAGTGGGACATACCTTGTAAAGAAGATTCTATCAAGAGAAGCCGATATGCTCGCGGAAATTAATGGAGAAGAAATCGTGCAATTAGTTAACTTGGACCATCTCAAGAAGTTTTACCCTTAAAATCAATTCTAATCATGCTACAACCTTTCCCAGCTCCCTTATATTCCAAAAAAATCTTATTTTTTCCCTCTGCAAGAGATACATTGGACCTGATCCTCTCAGAATCACCTTTTCAAAACTTACAACTTTTCATATCCCTATAGCGTTACGTAGGCAACCTATAAAGTCATTTTGTGCACAGTCCATTCTTCTCACAAAATGATATTCTTTCCTTCCACCAAGGGACACTGGTCTCAATCATCATTATAAAGGAACAAAAGGATTATGTATGACTTAGCGATTAGTATAAATAGTTCAAATAATAAAAAAAAAAGTCTTCCTAAAGACACAACAAAATATGACAAAATCATCATTTATTTGTCTTACTATAAATAAACGCGGAAATTACATGAAGTATCAGTGACAAAAAAAAGTCCTTAAAACCTATATAAACCACCCATCCACATAAACCTATCAAATCCATAGTTAAACCCAAACATTGAAGCCTCACAAACTTTCCTTAACTACCAAAATGCCCCGCCTCATTATTTCCATCATCATCACCATTTAAGACCCCAAAAATCCCAATATTCATGAAACCTCCTTATGTGTTTCATGAAGAGATAGGAGTTGATCAAGTTAGATGAAACCACAATTCCTTCTCCTTAGTTTCAAACATCGTAAGCCAACTATGACCAGTCTCCTCAGCATAAACCTTCGTGACTTAATTACCCCAAAACCACCTTAAATAATCCCTAGATATTACCTAAGGCTCCTCAGTAGATTGGGATGGACACGTAGACAACTGATGACATTGCTAAAGATCCCCCAATGTCATCCTCGCAGATTCAGTCAACTTATCCACATGAAATAAGTTGGCTATGCACGGAAGGACAATTTTCTCCCAGTCCACTTGAAGCAAAAGCAGCCAAGGGAAGTGAAAAGTGTACCAAAACTACAAAGTGAAACATATGATCTTCAGGGTACCATAACTACAAATCCAACTCCAAAAGGTTCAAATCTATTAGACAATTATTCCACAAAGTAGTTGGACAGAAGTTAAATTCCTCATAATTGGAGTTGTATAGGTATATGGCTCCAAACCCTTAAGATAATTGGAAAGGGGTTATTCCTTGAAATGTCCATCTCAGAGAGTAACGAATCTTGGAGGAATAAAAAAGGAAAGAAGATAAAGTGTGGTTTAAAACTCCACCCAAAAGGCCCCTTTTATACTTGAAATTGCCCACAAGAGACGAAGCAATCAATATGTTGCTACAACAACAGTTCCTAATACTAAGGAGTGTAGGATGAGGATGATTATGGCTAAAAAGTAATAATAACTAGAAGGGTATGCCGATAGGTAGGCCAAGGTGTATACCGATCGGCACACCCTTATTTTTTGAAGATTCTCTTTTTTCCTTTTTAATCTTCAAATAATCCCCTCTTCAAATTATTCGTTTGCACAACAAGTGTTTTCATGGAGTTTATTTCTAAAAAAATTCAAAAATTATATATTTAATACCTTTTTCATACTTTTAACTATTAAATAAATTCCCAGTGGAAAATCTCAAGTGTATATAGACTAGGCCATTAACTCAAGTTAAACCAAAATGAAATGGCATCATTTTATATATCTATATCTATCAATGCATTTTCACTTTTTCAAGAATAAAAAAAAAAGACCAAATTTGTTAGGACACAGCCCGAACTTTCCAACCTAATACAATAAAGATCCACCTTCTCGAGGATTTCGGTGCACTCCCTTCTCATAATGGTGAGTAGTGGACCCTTCGCTTCCATAACTAGATCCCTCCTCATGATCCTCTACAGTAGTCGATGATGCCACACAAGATAGAGTCATTTGCCTCATGTGATCAGTAATAAAAGCCATTGAATCACTGATGTCACCCAGCCAAGACGCGAACATGAACATAGTTTGAAAGAGATCATTCAAGAAAAAATGCGCAAGTCAGTAACATAGGAAAAATTCAGAATCCAAGTGAAGGAATAAAAAGCTAAGGTCATACCTCTTTCTGAAGAATGTCCTCAAAAAATGGAGGTAATCCATCTATCGTTGCCTGACAACCATGAGTCGCAGATACCACATCGTCTCCACCCAACTGGATATGATAAGAAGGAGTAGAGATGTGCTGGATGGGAATTTCCTTATTCATCGATTCACCGTTCCCTAATGCCTGCACTGAAGAACCCGGTGCACTGCTACCACCTTCGGTCCCTATCGATGGTGGAGGTACATCCTCCATCTCATATATGAATGGATTCATTAACCAACTAGTTGTGAAGTCCAGATAATCATATACCCCGATGTCGTATCGGTGTAGAGCATATAGGTCTCACCCACCATTATCGTCACCCTCGCCTCACTTGATAACTCCGACACTTTTCTCATATAGGTTGGAGGTGCCTACGGTGAAACCTACACCTCACTCTCTATCACCTTTCTGGACACTATCTATTCTAGGTACCATATATATCCAAACTTATTCACCAAAAACCTTTGCATTTACGCAAGCATACCATTAACCTCCCCTCCCTCCTAGGACAAACACTAAGTATGGAACATCTTATGTCCCAAAATAAACTCGATCATTAACAAAATACAAAAAAATAAGAAAAATACACAAAAAATGCACAAAAAGATAGACGATCTTAATCAATCGTTAGGGCATTCAGAACCACCCTCACACCTTTCAAGTCTAGAAACTGCTTGGATATCTCATTTGATTTCCTCTACCTATTCATCCTCAAGAACATCCCCGCCTCACTCGCCTTCAGAAACACTAGCCCTATGTTGTTCCTAATTATCTCGTAAAACCACATCTGCGAATTAATCCAAATCTCTCAAATAAATAAAATCTCAATAAATAAAAATAATAATCACGAAGAAAGTACCAAAAAATTAATAAAGGCTACCTCTAGAAGAGACGTGGGCCCCATAAAAGTCTAACGGCGACACCGCTAAAAGCATCCAGAGAGGCATAAAAGGATGCCTGTGGGGATCTCCCCCAATCATATAAGTGAATCTCAAAATGACCCAAAGTAAGGGAAAGAACCATAGGTTAACGGCATCACCACTCGGTGCCACCGTGAAGCCTCTTCAAAAAGGCCTAATGTACATGCAAGTTGCCTACTACACTTTCTAACCGTCCATGATGTCTATTTAACATGCCATAAAGGTGTCTTTCAGCATCGATATCCTCATGGACTCCCCAAAAACAATCCGCCCAAATTCCCCAGGGTATCCCGGATCTCAGTCTCAGAAATTCATAGTTTCCAATCCACTATGATCTGTTGACCCTCACAATCTAGCCTCGTCATCCAATGCACATCTAACGGAGTGACTATCATCTCACCCATTCCTGTATGACAGATGTGAGTAGTGTCCCACCAACAGTCTCCCAATCCACACAGAACAATCGATGATCTCAGTGTGTCATCCAAAGCCCCTGTAAGAGGACTAAACATCGTTTCCACCACCATCAACTTCACTTATGTGGGGATTTTCTCCCATACCTTCTTAATCAACGTCGATCCCTAAGAGAGTATACCTAACAAAGTGATGTCCACCTGCATAAGGTAAATAATCATTAATCCTTGGTGGAAAATAAATCTGAATTAGAAATTCAAAAAAAATAAGAAATAACACTCACATAGTCATTTGGGTTCTTCACCCTCACTAATGATGATTCGTATGATCCCTCAATAGAATCCTCTCATCATCCACATTTACAATGCCATGGAATGCATTCTCAATTCCAATCGCCAGTGCACCTACTAGGCCCCACTCAATGCCAGCCCAATCGTCGATGTTAATAAAAGGTTTTTCGCCATGTCTTCCTTGAATATTGTAAAGGAAAAAGGGCCTTAAAAAGTTTTCTAGAGAGATACATAGGAGATATTCGTATTGAAGGTGTGAAGAAAATAAGGAGATCATCCTATTTTTATAATGAACCAAGGGGAATATCGATCAGTAGTCCCCTAGCTATGATTATCGGTAGAGCTCCTTGGTATGATCAAAATCCCTATGTATTCAATGCCACTACCGGTAGGCACACCCTTGATTAATCCTATCGATAGGCCCCCAAAATTTTGTCACAAAAATGCCAAAAAAATCCAGAAATTTCTTGAAATATTTACAAAAAATTATAAAATCTCCGATAGGACAAAAAACTCAAAATTTATCAAAAAACACTAGTTTCATTAAAATCATCCAAAAATACCAAATTCTTTAAAGATTTCAAAAAATTCCAAAAATTTATAAAATGCACCAGCATTAACTAAAACGTTAGAATTCTCAAAGGCATCATGGACACGTGCTAAGGTACACCCCAGTGGAAATAGAATAAAAGGAGCTCACCGCCCATCACAACCAAGGACCATTAGTTACATTTAACAACTTCTCCACTCTCTAGGATCCCAGAATTGATCTAGGCCTGCAGAATTGTCCTCAACCCTCTATGTCAATTTCTTCCACTCTTTAGGTCCCCAAGATTGCCCTAGGTTTACAGACCCTCTGAATAGATCGCTCACACTCCTTAGGATTGCAAAATTGGCCTCGGCCCTCTAAATTGAAAGTTCATGCTCCTTGGGTCCATAAAATTTTCCTCGAACCTTTGAATATGTCGTTAACACTCTTTAGGTCCATAAAATTAGTCTCGACCCTCTGAATCGATCTCTCACACTCCTTAGGTTCGCATATTTGGCCTCGATCCTCTTAATCGATCTCTCACATTCCTTAAGTTCACAGAATTGGCCTCGACCCTTTGAAAAAGTCACTCACGCCCCTTAGGTTCGCAGAATTGGCCTTAATCCTTTAAATTGGTCGCTTACCCTCCTTAAATCCTCAGAATTAGACCTTTAACCCCATCACTCCCTTTCATGAAGGTATTTATCTTTCGACAGCCTTCGTTTATCCTAATTTCTCTATCTAGGGGCTATGTAGATACAATTCTAGTACCATCATATTAGTACCTTCATACACCTTCATAGGTCCCAAGCATAAACCCTTCAACCATAGAACCTCGATCCTCCTTTCAGAACCCTAATCTAGTGTCCACATAATGCTTTTGAGCTTCGTTAGACTCTGGTTAATTCTCAAAATCAAGTGTAACTGGATGAACTTTAGTATGTCACTAATACCCTTTCCAATGGTCCATACTGATGATGCTGAAAACCAGCACCTCCAGGTGAGGTGTTTGCAAGCTCAATACAAGTGTAACAATGGCAGCACAGCTATATGAATAAGGTAAGAATGAGGTGAGGATAAGAGGAATGACAACTGAATATAAGTGGTTCAGCCAATCTGGCCTACGTCCACTGTGGGTGAGTGTGAGTAATATCACTGAAAGAAGGCACTAATGGCCATGGATACAACCTCTCAAGATCTTTCTCTCCATCTACTGTATATATTTAGACATAATTTCAGCTAGGGTTTTAATATCTGGATCCTTTTTCAAGGTAGGGGGTGATCCCTTTATATAGTGCCTAGGGGGTGTAATGTACCCCCTATGCATGTAATGTGCATGTGCATAGTTTCCTCACCAATGGGGATGTGCCACCTGTCATGGCCACATGTAGTTAATGATGACGAAATATTCCCCCACATGTGGGGAATAATCTTGTTATAACTGATTTATGCCCAGGTGTCCTTATCCAAATGTCAACAGATGCTTGGTAGTCATGTTGGTGAATGGCCTCGGCCTAGGAGAGGCCGAGCTGTGAGGGTTGGTCGTCCGCTCAATCCGTGAGATGTCATGGGCTGTCTCGGCTTTATGTCAGCCGAGGTATGTACCTGTGTCGGCCTGTGCCGAGTCATTGGCGTGCTGATGGTAAACGATGCCTCTGGTAACCTCGGCCTACTCCGAGGTAGGATTCATGGTGGTGAATGTAGAGCCTCTTGCTATCTTGGCCTACTGTTGACCGGGGCTACTATTACTTGGTATCCGGAGTTGATGTTGACATCTGTGATATGAGAAATGTCGGCCTGGGCCGAGGTACCCCTGGCCGAGGGATGATACCGTGGGTCCCCCAGGCACTGGTGGGTCGGCCGTCGTCTCGGCTCTTGTCTCGGCCGAGGTATGCACCCCCAGGCCGAGGTCATACTTGGGTATATCAATCACCCCCCAGCCCTTAGCCATTTGCGAGAGTGGGTGGCTAGGGGGTTCTTGCCTCCGAGGTCTATTCACCCCAAAGTCAATACCTGCTTGACACTTGTCCGTTGCCAAGGTGTGCCCACTTGGTTGGCACATGTAGTCAGTTGTCCCTTGGGCTTCCCAAGGCAATGATGAGCCTTGGGAATCGTGCCCAAGTATTTAAAGGTTAAAACCGTTTTCCTTCCTCTTCTTCCTCATTTCTCTCCTGTTCAAGCGACTGTTTCCCTGTTTTCTGGAACTTCTCTCTCTCTCCGAAGTTAGCCCTTGCTCCAGCAATTGTTCTGCCGAGGGATACCTCCCTTCCTGCGCGATACTCTCCACCTTTATTCATCAATCTCACCTTCAGGTATCCTCCATCTCCATTTCCTTCGTTTTTGATATCTTTTATTTTGAATTTTCCGGCTAGTTCTTGAGCTTTCCGGTGAGATCTTGAGTTTTCCGGTGGACCTTTGAATTTTTTGGTCAGCTAGGTTTTCTAGTTTGATCCTTGATTCCCTTAACTTTTCAAGCCATACTTGTTTGTAGTTTTAAGGATTATCTCGTCCTTATCAAGCCCAAGTTTAAGGTCTGCCAAAGCATTATCTCGTCCCCAGATGCTCAGACCCCTGTACCAACTTATTGAAGACTTCCCCTCTCTACAAGAAAAGACCTTAGAAAAAATTAGACAAATAGAGAGAGCTCAGGAAGAAGCTCGTAGGTCGCAAGAGTCCCCTATCAGACCTCTCTTTCCTCCACCTCTCAAGGTGGTATATCCTCGTCCACCTGAAACTTTTTACCAGACAGACGTCTCTGCCAACAACTTGCCGATGTCTGAGTCTGAGTCTTCCACCTCTGACCCGATGTCAGTGGACTCTTTCCAAGAGGCCATGGACTTCGCTACTCAGGCTGATCAGAACCCTGACCATGCCGAGGTCTCCAGTCGTGCCTCATCCCAAAATGGCACAAGTACCTCTAGTTCTTCTTCAGAGGTTGAACTTGTAGAGCCAAGTGTGGCCGTGCCTAGCATCCTAAATGCTATTCCACTGTCGGCCGTAACCGAGGCTGAGTTTGCTCAGAGGTTCCCCGGTAACCCGTCCACGTCTGCTCCAGCCGACGTTGAGTCTGACGATGATGAGGATGCCGAAAGTGAAGTTGACACCTCTGAGGCAGACGAGTATGAGAGCACCATCACCGAGGTGGACCTATTGCACATTAGGTACTTATACTCCATTAGCCCCTCTATTCACTTGAGGAGACCTCTGAGGGAAGAGAGGGCCTACCACGGCAGGGATGGTGAAATCTGCCTGTACGAGCAGATGTTTAAGTTAGGTTTTCGTCTTCCCATCCACCCTGTCATTAGGTCCATTCTATCATTCATTAACTTGGCCCCCTCGCAGCTCGCTCCAAATGCTTGGAGGGTTATTATAGGGGCTATCATCTTGTGGAGGGCGGTTCATCACTCTGACCTCCCAGTGCAGGTCTTTGCTGGTTGTTACGTCCCTACCTCGGCCAAGAACCATCTGAGCTACTACCACTTTGTGGCTCGGAGGCCTGAGAAAAAGATGCTCCTGGTCACTCAGACCTCCAACCATAATTGGAAACCCAAGTACTTTTTTGTCTCAGGGCCTTGGGAATTTGGTTCTTCCATTCCCTCGTCCATCTTCGAGCCAAGAATACCCCGGAAATGGGGAAAAGTTACCATGGCTGCCAGGGCCGACCCTGGACTAAGTGTGAAACATGGCAAAAGGGTGAAGGCCCTGCAGGACCAAGGGTCCCATGGGATGTTTGTCAAATTTGAGCATCTGCTGACCCCCCAGTATCTCTCGGGGACGAGCCTTGGCGGAAGTCCCTTAGCTAACTTTGGTAAGGATTTTTATTTTAACCCCGTGTAGCCTCTTATCATACGTACTTTATTTCTGACTCGTATCTTTTTACTTTTGCAGGGAAACCACCAGACGTTTCGGACGAGTTGTGGGAGATGGCGGCTCCAAGCTTGTCCAGGCTTGTCAAGAAGACTGGCATGAATGCTCCCCCACCTGCTCCCTTAACATCTAAGTTTAAGAAGAGGGCGCCTGAGGTCCATCCTTCTGAGGATCAGAGGCCGACCTCCAGAACCAAGAGGGCCTCAGATACTGCGATCCCCCTCACGGCCGATACGTTATCGGCACGTTTGGACCAGTTGAAACTGTCTGATAGCGTGGTCGGCCACAGCCGACAGGCCATGGATGCTCTGAACAATATGATGACCGAGGCCGACAAGCGTTTCTTCAGGGCCATGGACACTCCCCTGATGGTTGAATTTGGTCTTCACCGAGTAGTCCAGGTATAATTTGCTCTTGTCCGAAGTGCAACATATGATTCTGTTTCTCATCTGACTTCTTTATTTACTGTGCAGGGTGCGGTTGCCATGTACCAACTATCCAACTGGGCTCTGAGGAAACTGCCTCTCATCCAGAAGGGGCAGGAGGCTGAAAAAGTTGAGGGCACCCTGAAGGCCGAGGTATCTCGTCTGAGGTTAGAGTTACAGGAGGCTGAGACTAAGTTCCAGACCTCTGAAAATAAGGCCCAATCCCTAGAGAAGGACATCTCTGCGCTTGTTCAGAGCCATACCAAGGCCCTGAAGGACAAGGACGATGCTTTGCAGAGGAAGGTTGATGCTGCGGTGAAGGCTTCTCTTGCAGAAGCCTCGGAGACAATAATTACTGACTATAAGATCTCCGAGGAGTTTGTAGGTTTTGGCCTGGAGTACCTTGAAAGGGGTATCAAGGCCACCTCCAAATGGGCCGAGGTAAGGGAGGCCGAGGTTGGAATCATTAAGGCTTCAGATTTTGTGGGCCTCGGCCTTGCCGACGCCCAGTTTGCCCAGGCCTTGCAGGAGATAGAGGATGAAGCTGCTGCCCCTGGTCAAACGGTTACTCTGGAAGGGACTGACCTCGAAGATACTGACCCTGCAAACGAGGTAGCTCAGGTGACTAATACCGAGCAGGCCGACCCAGACGAGACATCAAACATTCCTCCTTCAGATGTTTGACTTGTATTTTGCATTTTTTGTTTTGACTTGTAATCTCATATGTAATTTCCCAAACACGTGAATATTATGCAATTTCTTTCTTTTGTTGAATGCAAATGTCTCCATCTTTATTTTTGAATGTATATGAATGCTATGAACTCTCTGAAGTCATTACTGAATGTGATGCCATAACCAACACTTAAGAGTCTGAGGTCCTCACCTAAGAGGTTATCCTCATAATAAATTTCACCAAATGAATGATGTTAAGGGTCTGAGGTCCTCTAGCCGAGGTGTCGGAGCTAAGACCTCATCACCACCAAGTGATGTTATGAGGGTCTGAGGTCATCACCTAGGCCGAGGTAACTCATAATGTCACCAAATTAATGATGTTTAAGGTCTGAGGTCCTCTATCCGAGGTGTCCGAGTTCAGACCTCGTCACCACCAAGTGATGTTATGAGGGTCTGAGGTCATCACCTAGGCCGAGGTAACTCATAATGTCACCAAATTAATGATGTTTAAGGTCTGAGGTCCTCACCTAAGAGGTTATCCTCATAATAAATTTCACCAAATGAATGATGTTAAGGGTCTGAGGTCCTCTAGCCGAGGTGTCCGAGCTCAGACCTCGTCACCACCAAGTGATGTTATGAGGGTCTGAGGTCATCACCTAGGCCGAGGTAACTCATAATGTCACCAAATTAATGATGTTTAAGGTCTGAGGTCCTCACCTAAGAGGTTGTCCTCATAATAAATTTCACCAAATGAATGATGTTAAAATAAAACAAGAATTTGCCATGGAAACTGATCTTTATTCATAACCTCTTCTCAATAAGATGGTACATTTACAATTGACAAAATAGATGTAACGTTATATGAAATATCTCTTTAGGTGGTCGGCATTCCACGGGTTGGTAAAGGGTTCTCCCTCTAGGTTCTCTAGCCTATATGTGCCAGGCACAACCTCTTCCATTACTCTGTAGGGGCCATGCCAGTTCGGGTGCAGTTTGTTTGTTTTCTGTAGGGTCTTCTTAAGCACTAGATCTCCCATCGCAATGGGTCTTGCCTTCACCCTTTGATTGTAGAATTTTGCCGCCTTCTGCTGGTAGGCTGCTTTCCTGACCTCTGCGTCTTCCCTTCTTTCTTCAATAAGGTCCAAGTCTAACCTCCTCCTTTCCTCATTGCTGTCCTGATCATAGGTCTGAACCCGATGAGTTGGTAGGCCTATCTCTGTTGGTATGACGGCTTCTGAACCGTGTGCCAGCATGAATGGGGTTTCTCCCGTGGGCGTCCTTACTGTGGTCCTGTAAGCCCATAGCACAGCGTAAACCTCTTCTGTCTATCTCCCCTTTGCGTCTTCTAATCTCTTCTTGATTCCATCCAAGATGGTCCTATTTGTAACCTCAGTCTGGCCATTAGCCTGAGGTCGACCCGGAGATGAGAAGAACTGTTTAATCCCCACACTTTGGCAACACTTCTCCAAGGAGGCGTTCTTGAACTGGGTCCCATTATCTGAGATGAGCGTGTTTGGGAGGCCATACCTACATATGATGTTTTTCCAGATGAACTGAAAGGTCTTCTGCTCCGTAATTGTTATCATGGGTTCGGCCTCTACCCATTTTGAAAAGTAGTCAATGGCAACTATCAAGAATCTATAGTTGTTGACTGCTCTTGGCAAAGGTCCTACCAAGTCAATTCCCCATACCGCGAACGGCCATGGAGAAGAGATTGATGTCATAGGCCGATGGGGTTGATGAGGGATTATGGCAAACCTCTGACATTTGTCGCACCTCTTCACATAATCAGCAGAGTCCCTAGACAAGGTTGGCCACCAATATCCCTGAGTGATGATTCTCTTGGCTAAGGGTCTTCCTCCTATATGGCTAGAGCAAGAGCCTTCATAAATCTCCTGTAAGATCCGAGGTACCTCCAAGGGGTGAACACATCTGAGGAGGGGCAAGAGGAAGCCTTTTTTGTACAAGACGTCTCCTATCAATGAGAACTTGGTAGCCCTGTACCTCAACTTTTTCCTCTCTAGTTTGGACTCAGGTAACTCCCCCTCCCTTAGGTATCTGACAATCGGGTCAATCCACGAGTCTCCCGGGTTTATATTGCGACAAGGGTTGCACACCTCGTCCTCCTCGATGCTTGCCTTTCCTAGAACTTCAATCGGAATGGTTCTTCTCAAATCTGTCTTCTTTGCTGAGGCCAGTCTTGCCAATGCATCAGCGTGGTTATTGCTCAGTCTAGGCACTCTCTTCAGTTTGGCCTCTTCAAAAAACTCTAGCAATCCTCTTACCTTTTTTAAGTATCTGGCCATCCTCTCATCCTTAGCCTCGTATGCCCCCAACACTTGGTTAACAACCAACCTTGAGTCACTATGGAGTAGAAGCCACTTTACCCGCAGAGTTTTTGCCAACAGGAGGCCCGCTATCATGGCTTCATACTCAGACTCGTTGTTTGAAGCCTGGAAGTTGAATCTTAAGGCATACTCGATGTTGGCGCCATCTGGAGCTGAGAGTACTAGCCCCGCGCCGCTTCCACCATCACAGGAGGATCCATCCACAAAGAGGCTCCACACGTCTTCATATGAAGAGAAGACCCCTTCTCTCATCACTCCTTTTTCGAAGAGGTATCGATCCTCTTCGTTTTCTTCTACTCTTCTCCGAGCATTTCCTGGGACTGCCTCTTCTCGGCCCCCGAAGACGTTAGGGTTTATCTCTCCCGAATCCCGGAAGACACCTCGGCCCTTCTCTTCGCCGCCTTCCAAGCTCTTCTCTGACTCAGTCTCTTCCCAAGTGAATTCTGCGACAAAGTCAGCAAGGGCCTGCCCCTTAATGGTTGTCCTGGGTTGGTAAGTAAGATCATACTCTCCTAGTTCAATGGCCTAGGCCATCAATCTCCCAGACTTATCAGGCTTATGCAGGACCTGCCTTAATGGGGAGTCCGTAAGGACTATCATAGAGTGAGCTTGAAAGTAGGGTTTCATTTTCCTTGAAGCATGGATAAGAGCATAGGCCAATTTCTCCATCCTGGGGTATTTCTGCTCAGATCCTTGTAGGGCCTTACTGTTGAAGTATACAGGCCTCTGAACTCCACCTTCTTCTCGTATGATGGCCGCGCTAATAGCCGACTCAGAGACTGCCAAGTACACAAACAACCTCTCTCCTGCAATGGGCAGGGACAACAGCAAGGGAGATCCTAAGTAGGACTTGAGTTGATCAAAGGCTTTTTCACACTTTTCATCCCACTGGAAGGCCTTCCTTAGAATCTTGAAAAATGGAAGACACTTATCCGTTGCTCTGGAAACAAACCGGTTAAGGGCAGCTACTCTTCTAGTAAGTCTTTGGACATCCTTGATACCCCTAGGAGTCTTCATGTCGAGCAATGCTTTGATCTTCTCAGGGTTTGCCTCAATCCCCCTTTGATTAACTATGAACCCCAGAAATTTCCCTACTCCTACACCGAAGACACATTTCGTCGGGTTGAGCTTCATTCTGTAGGAATCCATGACATCAAAGGTCTTCTCAAGGTCGGCCACGTGAGTACATGCCTTCAGGCTCTTCGTTAGCATATCGTCCACGTACACCTCCATAGTTTTACCTATCTGTTCCTCGAACATCCTATTGACGAGACGCTGATATGTTGCCCCCGCATTTTTCAGACCAAAGGGCATCACCTTATAACAATACGTCCCCTTGTCAGTGATGAAGGCCGTCTTCTCAGAGTCTTCAGCGTCCATGAAGATTTGGTTATAACCTGAATAAGCATCCATGAAGCTCATGAGCTCGTGCCCTGCTGTTGCATCCACCATCTGGTCTATCCTAGGTAAGGGATAGCTGTCTTTTGGGAAAGACCTATTCAGGTCTGTGAAATCTACACACATCCGCCACTTTTCGTTGGCCTTAGGCACGATCACTGCATTTGGTAGCCACTCTGGATAGGTGACCTCTCGTATGAACTCGGCCTCTTCCAACTTTTTCACTTCTTCCCGAATGACCTCATATTTCTCTCTGGAGTAAATTCTTCTCTTCTGCTTGATTGGTCTGGCATCCCTATCCACGTTGAGTTTGTGGGTCATTACCCCAGGGTCTATACCAGGCATATCGGTGTGGTTCCAGGCGAAGACACTCTGCCTCTTCCTGAGTAGGCTTACCAACTCTTCCTTAATCTTTGGTTCTAGGGCCTTGTCGACCTGGACGGTTTTTTCCGGCTCGTCCTCGTTTAGGACGATGGATTCTACCTCTTCCGCGGCCTCGCCCTTCTTTAGCTTCGTTTCGTCTCTCGGGTCAAGAGTGTCTATGCTGTATGTGGTGGTTGCTCTCTTATGGGCCTCCCTCTCTTCCGCTGAGTTGAAATAACACTCCCGTGCCGTGGTCTGATCCCCTTGCACTTCCCCTACCCCATAAGGGGTCGGGAATTTTAGCATTTGATGGACCGTTGACGGCACGGCTTCAAACTCCTTGAGGGCCACTCTCTTGATGATGAGGTTGTAGGCCGAGTAGACATTCTCGTCCATCATAAAAAAAGTTTATCTTCTTAGTTAGCCTCTTAGGCCACTCATCCCCCATACGCACATCCATCTCATACATGCCTAATTTGTGTACTTTCTCTCCACTAAAGCCTATCAAGGGGTGGTGGTATGGCACTAGCCTCGATCTGCTAAGACCCAAGCTCTTGAAACAAGGCCAGAACATTACATCTGCTGAGCTTCCCCCATCTATGAGGATTCTCCCTACATCGCACCCATGCACCCTTGTCGTTATCACCAAGGGGTCATCATGGGGGGCTAGGATGCCCTTGAAGTCGAGTCGGGAGAAGCCCACCACTAGGGTGTCCAAGTCCACTTTCGTTCTCTTCTGCACGACGTCAGAAGACGTCAGGTTCATAACCTCTGGTCTGGCTACCGACTTGGCCTCCGCTACATGAGCCTTTCTATCCGCTACCTCAGAGCCACCTCCTGCGAATCCCCCGCATATGGTGCCGACACCAAAGGAGATCATTCCTACCCTCTTCACTGGGGTATTGTCATCCCTTGGTGGGAGATCTGGGTCATCTCCATCATCACCCTCTGAATCATCGTGCCCTCTGGCCGGGGCATAGTCACGACACCTCTCATCTCTTCTCTTCCTAGGGTCTTCTCTTCCAGCTTTCGGGGCTTTGCCATCCACATACTTTCTCAGCTTCCCAGACTTCAGCATCTTCTCAATCTCATCCTTCAAAGCGAAGCATCTGTCTGTGACATGGCCGTGATCCTGATGGAACTCACACCAGAGGTTTTTATTCCTCTTATGCGGTGGGGCCTTCAGCTTGTCTGGCCACCGCAGAGCCCTGTCAGTCTTGATCTCATTAAGGATGTGCTCACAGCTCACAGTCAGAGGAGTGTAACGAGCGAACTTGTCCTCTGCTGACCGCTTCTTTCCTTCTTTTTTGCCCTGGGATATCCTAGCACTGCCACGGTTCTCCTCTTCATATTTGGCGGCCATTGCCTCTTCCGCATTCATTACCTTCCCTGCGGTGGACAACAGCTCTGCCATAGACTTGGGGGGGTCTTCCGCTAGCTTCCATAGTAGCTTTCCCTTCTGGAGGCCTCCTATAAGGGTGGTCATGGCTATGCTCTCCTCGTAATCCTCCACCTCCAACTTCTCCTTGTTGAATCTTGCTATATAGTCTCTTAGGCTTTCACCCTTAGCCTGTTTGACATATAGGAGGTGGGTGGTCTTCTTTTGGGGCCTTACCCCAAAGCAGAAGTTGTGGATGAACTGCTCGGCCAAGCTTTTGAAGTTTTCGATCGAGTTCTTTGGAAGAGAGGTGAACCAGCTATGAGCGGCACCTGTTAAGGTGCTCGAGAAGGCCCTGCACTTCATTTCATCAGGTATCGAGTAAATGTCTGCCGCCGACTGATACATCTCGATGTGGTGCACAGGGTTAGTGCTGCCATCGTACTTTGGAGTCACTACAGGAGGCTTGAATTTAGCTGGGGTTGGGAAGCCCACTATCTTAGCCACAAATGGTGAGCCCTCCGTGTAGCCCCTCTGTAAGGGGTCCCTACTTTTTATGAGGTCCCCTATCTTCTCCTCGAGACGTTGGATCGAGTCATTCCATGGTCTTCTCTCGTCAACTTGGCCGAGGTTGTCCCCTGCCACCTCTCTGCGGTGGACAGAGGGTTCCCCAGCCACGACCCTCTGACTGTTGACCTCTTCCTGCTCCCTGATCCTTCTCTCTATGGGACGGCCTTGGTCTGGCCGAGCCTGCCTATCCCCTCTTTGGGAGCCTGTCGCACTCCTTGACCATGATAGCCTGTGTCTCAGGTCATTAACCGGACCCAATCGCTCGAAGGCCGAGCCTCTGCTCAGTCTGTCAAAAGCGGAACCTCTTGGTTGGGACTCTTCTCTTCTTCGGCCGACACAACCTTGGCTTTGCCTAAGAGGCCGTACAGTGTTATCTGACATCTCATATGGCTCCCAACAGTCTTCCGGGGCCTCTTCAGCCTCCAAGTCATCATATCTGTCCCCAGGGCAAGGGTTTCCTTGCCTCCCCAGACGCAAGCGCCTAGGGTCAGCAACGTCCCTCCGCTGGGGTGCAGGTTGGTCCTTCATCGGTGCCTGGGGTGGTCCCCTGGCGTCCGGTTGGGGCTGAACTGCCGCGTGGGTGATCATGTCCGGTGAGACTCCAGGTGGCCTCATCATCATGGTTTGGCTGAGCTGGACAAACTGATCCCTCATGGCCTGTTGCGTGGCAGCCAGAGATTTCAAAGCAGCTGCCACCTCCGCCATTTCGGACTGAGGAGGAGCCTGACTGGAACTAGCCCCTCCACCCACAGGCGGTGGTAGAGGTGGTGGTAAGTCTGGTGCCATGTATTACCACTATAGAGCTTTGAGTAGTAGGTGAGCTTAATACCTCAAAGGATCTCTTTCAATGGTGAAACAGCTCCACGCAAGGGGTGGTTTCTGGTTCACCACCAGAGCCTCCGGTCAGGTTAAGCAGGAAAAGAGGAAGAGATATCTTCTCGTTCCCACAAACGGCGCCAAAATGATGATGCTGAAAACCAGCACCTCCAGGTGAGGTGTTTGCAAGCTCAATACAAGTGTAACAATGGCAGCACAACTATATGAATAAGGTAAGAATGAGGTGAGGATAAGAGGAATGACAACTGAATATAAGTGGTTCAACCAATCTGGCCTATGTCCACTGTGGGTGAGTGTGAGTAATATCACTGAAAGAAGGCACTAATGGCCATGGATACAACCTCTCAAGCTCTTTCTCTCCATCTACTGTATATATTTAGACAGAATTTCAGCTAGGGTTTTAATATCTGGATCCTTTTGCAAGGTAGGGGTGATCCCTTTATATAGTGCCTAGGGGGTGTAATGTACCCCCTATGCATGTAATGTGTATGTGCATAGTTTCCTCACCAATGGGGATGTGCCACCTGTCATGGCCACATGTAGTTAATGATGACGAAATATTCCCCCACATGTGGGGAATAATCTTGTTATAACTGATTTATGCCCAGGTGTCCTTATCCAAATGTCAACAGATGCTTGTTAGTCATGTTGGTGAATGGCCTCGGCCTAGGAGAGGCCGAGCTGTGAGGGTTGGTCGTCCGCTCAATCCGTGAGATGTCATGGGCTGTCTCGGCTTTATGTCAGCCGAGGTATGTACCTGTGTCGGCCTGTGCCGAGTCATTGGCGTGCTGATGGTAAACGATGCCTCTGGTAACCTCGGCCTACTCCGAGGTAGGATTCATGATGGTGAATGTAGAGCCTCTTGCTATCTTGGCCTACTGTTGACCGGGGCTACTATTCCTTGGTATCTGGAGTTGATGTTGACATCTGTGATATGAGAAATGTCGGCCTGGGCCGAGGTACCCCTGGCCGAGGGATGATACCGTGGGTCCCCCAGGCACTGGTGGGTCGGCCGTCGTCTCGGCTCTCGTCTCGGCCGAGGTATGCACCCCCAGGCCGAGGTCATACTTGGGTATATCGCATACTATGAGCTAATTTATCTTAGGGTTCACATTTACTTGACATTCCCCTCCACGAAATCCAAATCTAGAGGTTACTTGACACTTTTGAGCTCCGTTTGACTTTGGTCAAAACTCGGACAAGAGAGTTTCACAATGAACTTTTGAAGAGGTCTAAATCCTCTTTCCAATGGTCTTAGTTGTGTTCGATTCGAACTTACTGTTTGTATTTTACGCTATTTGTTTCCAAAAAAGTCCATTTTGGAATGCCCATTGGCACTCCTAGCCCTATGCCTATCGACAAAGGGGTATTTTACTTGTCCTTCAAGTCAAAGGCTATAGTATGCTGATAAGCAGTCCCCCAACCCTAAAACTTCATATTTAAGGACGGACATTGCCTCATTTAAAAATAACCCTTTTTCTAGATCCCTAGAAAGCTCTGTCTTAAAATCAGTACGTAGTTATTTTCTATCCCTATTAAAACAATCTTTCCACATTCCACTACATCACCTATACACCTCACCCATCCTACCTAGCATTACCACTATTAAATCCCCACTAAAAATCAGTCTACCTCACAATCAAAGTCAGAATTGAAGCTCCATAGAAGGTATAAATCCTATTCACCTAAACTTACTAATTTAGTTCTATTATTAGTTTTTCTTCTTACTTACATATTGTTTTTAATAATTTTCTATTTCATCACCCTAACTACTTTTTTATTGCTTACATATTCACAAAAATTATTTTCATAGACTTAAAAAACCCAAAAGAGGGTTTACTCTATTAACCCAAAATTAGATTTTCCTCCCATTTTTCCACACTTATTTCACTCGTGTACACTTTCCAACAAATCAAAATAAGGAAATTCTAATTTTGAGTTCATGGGTTAAATCCCACCCTTATTTGTTTTCGGACTACGTGGACTTTGATGCAATTTTTGACTACGTAATCATCTCGAGCTTTCTCAGGATTCGAATTATCTTTTCTTATTTTTTCACTTACTTCATTGTCACTTTTATAAGTATCATAGAAGCACACACACACACTAGTTTACATATTCTTAGCAACCCCGTCAGACACGCATATTCAATTCCTCATAGTAATCATGATCTTTATAGTATATTTTCATATTTTTTATTCTCTTTCATTTTCATAATCTCGTCAGGTATGCATATATGTATTTACTCATTATGATCTGGTGTATTTCATATAGCATAGCCTTTTCTATTTATTTTATATTTAGCGTCCCTGTTAGATATGCACATTCCATTCTTTGTGTTGGACTGTGATCCGGTGTGCTTCTCACATTTCAACTACCTTTTAGATTATTTTCTTTCCTTTTATTTATACTCCTCACAATGAATCGTCCCCGTCTTTTCAATGACGAGGGTTTGATGACTTATTTTCTCACCTATTTCACTCCACACACATTATATACACAAAGGGAGGAATATTATCATATCCCATGAGAGATCGAAAGGGAGGAATGGGTGTCTAACACCTTCCCATATCGTGACTTAGTACCCAAACCCTTTATATATTTGGTTTTGTATGTATTTGTTTGTCTTTGATGTCGTTTCTTTGGGGACGACTACATTTTTTGCTTGTTTTCAGTAAATAGGCTGGCAACTCCGTTTTATATATTTTCACCCCTTGGCGATGTCCAATTTATGTTCGCGGGAGCCCTCAAACATCGCGAATGGTGGAAAGAGGATTTTCTTCCTTGATCCCCACATGCCATCTCTTTCAGGGTCGAACCCCAATCGAATCCAGAATCTTCTAACCGAAATTAAAGTGAGAGATCACCATATTGGGTATTTTAACATAAAACTAACCAAATGTCTCATCATCAAGAATATGTAATAACTCAACCCGATTGGCTATATGTTGGATCTTTTAAGTCCCACACAATGTCGAAATCCTCATGGGTGACTTGCAAAAAATTCCACATCTCCTTGGACATTGTAAAGTTAGACATGAAGCATCCTTCTTGAGTAACTCCATAGAAAATAACATTTAACCGCTAGATATGTTGTTGTTTAACCAATGTACATCTTCATACTAGGGCTCCTCAAGATTAAGGGCATCAATATCCCTATTTTTTCTTGTGAAATTTTCATCCCTTAACTACGGTTAACTAGACCTGTTCGTCTTGGGATTTCAAGAAAAAGGTCATATGATCCGTCCACTATGTGTAGATTCTATTATCAAATATAGTTGGATAATGATTGACTAACCCTCAATAGGCATACCATTGGAATTCGCAGTGAACACTGACTCTGATACTATTTTTGAAAAGTTTGTACTAGGGATCTAGGTCAAAATAATTAACATAATTAATTAATTCTTCCTTAAAAAATTCCTATTTTAATTGAATAAGATGAAAAATTAAAGTGGTGTGATTATATGTATAAATCGTAGAGTAGGTCACACACACGTACAAAAATCCAAACTCTATTTAGTCCAAATTTTATCTTGATTAAATTAGGTGAACCTAAGCATGTAAGTTATTTTAATCTAAATTGAATCCAAACAAACCACAATAGGAGATAGGAGATGAGAAAAAAACTCTTTCGAGTAAAATTTATATTTTAGCACTGTTTACAACTAGGTATTACAAAACGATATCTACCAAATTACAAAACTTAAAGCTCCACTAAGTGATGCGGTAATGTTTTCAATCCAGGCTGTTGAAACAATCGATGCATATCTAGTAACGCTCCACTGTAAGCTCCACCTGCTTCGATGTCCAGGATCAGTTTCAGGAAATCATATTCCTATATTCAGTGGTGGAGAATTAACTCCATATGGTTATGAACAAGGATTGTGTTCTTCGTGGTTTGGTAAAGTGATCTCAAATCATCCAAGGGGTTTGGATATAAAAGATAAAAGATTTTTATCACTAAAAGATGCCTAAAAGTCTTTGATTATAATGTAGGTCCGCATCTTTATTTATAGGGAGAAAACTATTCAAGAGATAGACATGAAATATTGCATTTGAAATTAGATAAAATAATAATTTTTTGCATAGTCGTCAAAATGAAGGTACATCTCATTCAAATTAAGTACCCTTTCTCATTCGAACATACATGAAACGACTGATCCAATGAGATTCCAGAGCCTACCAAAATTTGTGAAAATCAATCTCGTTTGAACGAAGTTCGAAGATATTTTAACGAGGTATAGAAACTCATTCGAACAACGTCCAATGTAGTTCTAGCGAATTTGCAAAATTTTCAAAAAATATTTTAATATTTTAAACTTTTTTAAAATACCCATGAATGAAAAGATTACACATAAACAATCTCATACATCATTTTTGATAAATGTAGTGATGATCGATCTTTTATTGTTTCATTCGATCATTAACTTATCTTCACTTGAAGACTTGAGAATGTATATGATAGTGAAGTGAGGTGTAATGGGACAAGACAAACTTAAAAACTTAATGAGAATTATAAATCTTCCTCTTACAAAACTCTCCATTTGGCTATTTCGGTACAAAACCCAAATTGAAAATAAATATCCCCTAATACAATTACAACTTATGTCCCTCCCAAACTCGAAGAGAAAAAGACGCTTGTGACATTGTCTTCAACAGAAATCATTATCGCGTTGTTCATGAAATCATCATGGCAAAAAAATACCTATACACTTGAAGCAAAAGAAATACCGTGACAAATGGAGTTTAAAAAAAACATGAAAACTACCCCTCAATATATTCTCCCCTTTTTGTATGTAATAGACAAAGGTTTAGAAACTAATCCTAAAATATTAGCATCACGAGAATCCTAATATAAAATATCATTACAAGGAATAAACAATTAAGTACAAGCGATGAAACTTCAATGAAGCAACAACTTATTTTTGAAATTTTCAATTTTATTTCAAGAATATAAATATACATATAAGTACAAATACAAATAGTTACACAATTGAGTAGCACGAATATATCTTAATCATGAAAATGTGATGGAGATTTGTGAACTCAATGCACAAGAATTTTAACATAGGCATACGTGGTAAAGGTGCATGAGCGAAAGAGATACTCCTAAATAAATAAATCATTCAACCTTTGGTGTAAAACAGTTGAACGAAATGAAATTGACTCTACTTATGCAAAATGTTATTAATTTCATTGCTTCTCAAATCAATAATGTCAAACTATTTAATATTTTTGGAGGAATTTTATTGTATAAACCCACTGATCTTAAAATTATAAGACCCTCAAAATCTAACATTTTAAACATAAACTCTCAAAATTTAAAAGAATCATATAGGTCATGGTAATGAAGCATCATTGAAACAAAAAAAATAGCCATGTCACTTTTTTTTTATGTTCCGAAATAATCTTTTAGATTCTTACCAATGGTGGCTTTTAACATAAATAATACTGCTTCTTTCCTAGCCCCTTTCCATTCCATAAATAAAAATTAAATTTTTGGGAAAAAATACGGGCAATGGTTCTTACAAACACAATGAGTTAAAAAACAATTTGTTTGTTATTGAGCACGACTGAGAGAAGGACACCATATTCGATATATGATAAGAAAGTACAATGTTCAAAAGGTTTCTGCATGTGTACAATAAAGGTGATATAAAGAGTCTAGCTTAAAGGAAGTAATCATCAAAGAACAACGCAATGTTAAACATGCATAGTTTAAGCTCACAAAAGGAATAAAGCCAAGTCTCATAACACCATGAGTAAGGCATATGAATAGAATGAATGTAATTATCATTTAAAAATCTTAAATGCACATCCAAATATGGTGTAAAACAAAATACAAAAAATCCTTTTGAATTTTTGAAATTTTTTATCAAAAATAATCTTTTTATAAAAAATTTAAATTTTTCCTAAAAGAAAAGAAAATATTTTGGGATTTTTTAAATAATATAAACATAATAATACAATCTAATACTAGAGACAAAAGATAATAATATGATAAGCAAGCTAAACCAGAAACAAGTCTTGACCTCAGTAATTAGTTTGGGAGGTGTTCTCAAAAGGAGTAGACATCCTTTGAAATTCCACTATCAAATATTGAGAAGTCTTAACTAAAAATTCCACTTTCTCTCAAAGACTAGTAAGATCTCTATGGCACTATATGGGAGCATGTGTGGGATAAAATCTTCCTAGCTTAAAACAAAACTCCTTAAGGTGACCTCTTTGTTTATAAGGGGTACAAACATAGACTGGTTTGTTCGACCTTAGTTAAAAATTCTAGGATGAATTCTCCTTAGTGGGTTAGGTCAAGGCCTATAAGGATCCATCAAAAACCTGTAAATCAGTTCGGGTCCGATATTGGAAGTAGATTCACCATTGTGACCTATGCCTTGCCTCTTATTAAAACCTAAAGTGGGACAGAGGAACATCTTTCCAACATTCTTGTATGTGTCCTCCAAAGTGACCTTGACCTCCCAAGTACATTTGAGATCTTTCTCGAGTTGGAAAACATGGGATTCAAGTTTCTCATGGGTCTCCAATGATGCTTAAAGATTTCTCATAAGACTAGCCATTTTGTTGGTCAAAACGGATTTTTACCTACCTACCATAATAAGTTGTTCACACAAAGAAAATTTCAACTTCTAGAGTTTACTCACCAAGGCCTCACACTCTCTTGAAACTTTTAACTCCTTTTCTAAAGCCAGCACCTTAAGATTCAAATTTTTATTTAAGTTTTAGTTTTTAAGACTCGGTGTAAAGTTCGGTGTATGCTTGTTGGAGGCCATATTCTCCGTCACTTAAATTTTCTTCATCGCCCTCACTCCCTCCAAAATGGTTAGACATGGTTTCGAGGCTATCACATTTACAAATGTCCTCGTCGACGTGGGACGTACTAGAAGTGCTAATATGACTAGCCATGAATGCGTTAAAATTAGTTTTATGTGTTGATTCATGCCCGGAATCAACCGAATCGACATCATTATTGCTTAGAGCAACATTATATGAATCTTTGCTTTTGCCCTGTCTCTTAAGCCTAATGGGAAACTCATGGACTTTGTGACCTTTCCCCTCGCACTCATAACATCTCTCCGATTCAACTTTCCTAGGTCCTCACCTATAATTCTCTATTGATCACTCTAAAAAATATTCTTACCCGCTTTGAAATCTTTATCTTTCTTAAAAATCGTATTTTTTTACTTAGGAAGATTTTTTTTTTCTTGAATTTGAGAAATTTTTTGCTTTTTTTTTTGCAAATAGGGCAAGATCATCTAGATCAATTTCGAAATCGTAGTCAAAAACCTTTTATTTTGATTTATCTTTTAAGTTATTCCTTCTTTTTTTTTGTTGGTTTCAAGGAACATGTTTAATTCATAAGTCTGAAGATCACCTATGAGCTCTTCTAACCTAATTGTGTCTAGAATTTCCAAAGAGTTTAGGATGGTGACTTTCACACTAAAATGAGGCGGGAGAGACTTTAAAATTTTCTTAACCACTCTCACTTCAAGAATTTTCTCACCCAAGTTAAAACTACAATTCACAATATCAGATAAACGTGCATAGAATTAATCAAAAGTGTCAGCTTCATTCATGTGTATGGTCTCAATTTATGTGGTGAGATTTTGAAGCTTAGAATATTTTACAGTGTTGGTACCCTCGTGAGTGAGTTAGAGGATGTATTATGTTTCCTTAGACGTGGTACACATCATGGAAATTAAACTCCTCTATTGTGATAGCACCAAAAATTGCATTTAAACCTCGAGAGTTAAAATTGCAAATATAAGGTCATCCTGAGTCCAATTAGCGACCAACTTGAGACTAATGACATGTTCATTAGTCATATTGGGAGGAAATCTCCCCCTTTCAATATCAAGCCAGACGCGCTCATCAATCGAATTCAGAGATGATCTAATTTAAGCCTTCCAATATGCATAATTAGAGCCATCAAATGAAGGAGGCATATTTTATGAGTTATCCATATAACCCCCAAGATACATCTAATTAACTTGTAAAACCAAGATGTGAAACCAATTTGAAAAATGTAGAGTGGTCTGGTTATATGCATAAATCGTAGAGTAGGTTACACACAAAAAATCCAAATTCTATTTAGTCTAAATTTTATCTTAAATTAGGTGAACCTAAGCATGTAAGATATTGGAATCTAAATTAAAGCCAAACAAACCACAAACCATAAATTGAAGATAAGAGATAAGGAAAAATTCCTTTCGAGAAAAATTTATATTCCAGCACTGTTTATAACTAGGTAGTACAAAGTAACATCTATAGAAATAAAAAACTTAGAGCTCCACTAAGTTACACAGTAATGTCTTCAATCCAAGTTATCGAAAACAAGCGATGCATAACCATCAACGCCCCAGAGTAAGCTCCACTTGCCTCGGTATCCACCGATAAGCCTCAAGAAATGCTATTCCTATCTCCACTAGTGGAGAATTAACTCCACAAGGTTATGAACAAGGATTGTGTTCTGCGTGGTTTGGTAAAGTAATCGCAAATCATCGCAGGTTTTGGATTGAAAAACTAAAAGAGTTTCATCACTAAAAGATGTCTAAAAGGTTTAGAACAAAATGCTGGTTTGCATCTCTATTTATAGGGAGAAAAATCTCCACGAGATAGACATAAAACATTGCATTTGAAATTATAAATAAAAATCGTGTACACGTTCGAACGAAGGTACATGTCGTTCAAATGAAGTACCTTTTCTCGTTTGAACATACATCATTGTCTGATCCAATGAGATTTCAGAACCTAGAAAAAGTCATGACAATCAATCTCAATTGACCGAAGTTCAAATATGTTCTAACGGTGTATAGGAACTCATTCGAACGACATCCAATTCCGTTCTAACGAATTTGTAAAAATTTTAAAAAATATTTAAAAAACATTTAAAAAAATATTTTTAAGTTTTCAAAATCTTTTAAAATATCCCTGATTGAAAAGACTACACAAAAACTACCTCATATACCTTCTCCAATAAATTTAGTGATGATCGATCTTTGATTGTTGCATTCAGTCACTAACTTGTCTTCACTTGAAGCCTTGAGAATGTTCATGATGATAAAGTGGGGTGTAACGGGATAAAACAAACTCAAAAACATAATGAGCATTATAAATTTTACGAACATAAGATTTTAATTTTATACAGATGATACAATAAATAAATGCATAAAATAAGGAATTATTCAGCCAAAAGAACACAAGATTTTGAGTGGAAACGTTAACGGGAAAACCCACAATCTCATCCATCCCAACAAATCCACAAGTACTATAATGTTTAAGGACAGACTTACAAAGAGATAAATATGACTTACCTAAAAGACTATGATAACCACCATGAAGTATAACCCATGTGTTCTGCTTGAATGCCTTTTCCCGAACTAGAAATCATTTGCACACAAGTCGCACAACTCTTAGGCCTCGGTATCCCATATCTCCAATCGGTTCGTTATCATCCCACATGTGTAACATGTTATCCATCCACATGAACTCTCATTATGAAATATTAAAGTGGAAGATTGTAGGGGATTTCTAAACAAAAAAATTATTTTGAAACCATAGATTTGACTCGATCAACATTCTCTCAAAAGCTCTATTAAAACTTTAAAGTAGGGTTTTATAAAACAAGAATGCTTCTCTTTACAACCATGTGTCATAACTGTTTATACACTTGACTGTTAAAATGTTATATAAACATGATTCCCGATAAAAAAATCATTCAAAATAGTAAGAGCTTGTTCGAATAAGATATTCGTATGAGGACACCTCATGCGAAGTTATTTTTTGATGATGGGTTCTGAAATGCAATCAGGGTCCTCATTAAAAGTTTACTCCTCATGACAGTCTCTTGTATGAAATTGAACTTAATATGTCCTTTACTTATTAAATCAGGCACTCATACAAAGGGAACTTCATATGAAAGAGTTGTCATTTGAACAAAAATTAAAAAATTCAAACCCCTTATAAATATGCAATTTATAAACAAATATTTCCTTTATATAAAAATGTTTGTGTCATGTCACTTCCTTAGTTTGAAAATAATACATAAGTAATTACAAAACCATTAAATCTTACCAAACCTCTCATAGTAGTGAAGTTGTTTGGTCAGGTATGAAATGTAATAGTGCTTCTCCCTTGTCTTCAAATTTTCAATCATAACTCCAAAACAATGCGTTCACTTTTAGTTTTGGAATAAAACCAAAACTAGAAACAAGAGGAGTGTAAAAAATGTCCGTACATCTCTCCCTTAAGAATGTGATTATGTGAAGTAGAAAATATATATATATTATGGTTTGGGGGGTATCTACGGGGATCGGGTATCTAAGGATAGCTTTCTATATTTTTAGTTCCCTATACATTAAGTTGTTTATGTATTTTTTTAAAAATTATTGATGTAGTTTTCCAAAAAATTAAAAAATAGAAAAATCTTTCACCCTTTTTCTTTGAATCGATTATGATTTGTTATCGCTAAACCCTTTTTAAGATTAAAAATCAACCTTTTATATAATTAAAATTAATGAAATGATATCATATTTAAGCAAAAAGTACAACCATAAGTTGATAAAGGATCAGAACACAAAGAGATCCATAATCACCAACCCCCTTGTGGTAAGATGAGCTGGAGAAAGTTATTATAGTCCTATCTGAAACAACTATGAACTTGGATTTTAGTCATGGCAAACAATCAAATGCATAAAAAGGAAACTGCTGGTTAGAATTAAATTCATATAATTAAATTCATATAATTAAATTCAAATGAACCTTTAATTAAATTGGGGAGTTAAATACTCATGCTAAAACATAAAAGAAATTGTAAATCAGCATTACGTATTTTTGCACAGATAAAATCATTATTATGTGTATAAGGATTAATGTTTCATACAAGGAAATTATTATAGAGTCCGTGTTTATTTGTAGTTGACACTTAATTTATTTTATAATTACATTAATAGCATTAGGGATATTATTTTAGAACATTTCCCATTTGTTGATGTTAGAAATTGGTATTGAGTCGATATTAGATTAAGTATACTAATTATCTAACAATAAAACAATTATGACATAGATTAAACATCAAATGAAATGAAATGAAAAGATAGGGGGAAAGAGAGAGACCAAATTTAACGTGGCGGTTAGGGCCTAAAATAAATACCTAAATCCATATGTGGTGCAATCTTCATTAAAATAGTAATAGTTGTAACACCCCATGTCTTTAAATCGGTAATTAATTAATTAATTAATTAGAATTTCGAGAAAAATAAAATTGTAGATTTAATGATTTTTATTAATTAAATATGTTGGTGTTAATTTTATAAGAGTAGAATTTCAAGCGGAATTAAAATCGGAATCAAAATGAAAAAAAAATATTTGTCTCAGTTATAGTCTATGACTAATGGGCAAACTTTCTTTTTAGTTAAATAAAATTAAACTAGGCGAATTGGGCTTTTTTATCAGGGGGGGAATCGATTTGGTTTGTGGCAGTGGCGGCGGATGGGTTAAAGGATTGTATAGAGTTTTGTTGGTTTAAATATCTAATCACTATATAACACTAATAATTCATGGGGACGTTTGATAATCACTTTTTCATCATCTTTTCTCCAGATAACACTTCTATAATATTTTTCTCTCAATCATAATCATCAACCTCCAACTTAATCACTTTTTGTCACAAATTTTGGAGGGCTTAATTGGAGTTTAATCAAGATTGTCCAAGACTGACTCCTTGATAATTTTTCGAGAGGAATCCAATCGTGTTATCATATTTTCTGTATCTCAATCACAGGCATGAATACTCTATTCTTTTCCTTTGGTATTATTCATCTTAAGTGTCGCCCAAACCCTTGATCATGTATTTTTTATAAAATCAAGTAGAAACTTAATTAGAGAAAGTGGACACTTAAATTTTGGGACTATTTTTATGAAACTTTTAAATAGGAATTAATCTTTAAAACCCTTGGGTGCATAGGTTATATTATTGGGTTTTTATGGTTTTTGGGTGTAGGTTCACATGTAGAATTTTATGGGGTTATTTATACGTTATATGGTACGTGAACACACCTATATAAATAATACGACTTATAAAAGGGAACAATTATGACATATGGAATATTATCGCGTGTTAATTAAATTAACATTATTGAACATATGAAATCAACGACGGTCTTATTCATGGAATTAAATTAAAAGTGGGATCTTTATGATTAAATTACTATGTTGTGCATATTGAATTGTATTTTATGTGATTTGTTAAAGTCACTTTTGCCATCGCGGGGATGAGGGGCCTTTGGGTAGTATATTGCTCAGCTTAATTACAGGATGCTTACTAGGTATGGGACTAGTGGGTAATCCTTGGTTATGATTTATGCTTGCTAGGTATGGTGCTAGTGAGTGTAGATTTTACGGATGGGTGATTTCGGGGTTAGCTGATTTTTATGTTTTATTATCGCTGCTCTAGCCTTGGCATGAGACTAGGGCGTTATTATTTTTAGAAATTCATCCTATTCATAGGGTAGGATGTGTGTGTAAACTGGGGACCCTTAGGTATGGGACTCATGTATATTTTGAGGATCTCACATCGATAATAAGGGTGGGGTAATTTGATACATGAGAAATTAAGAAGATGAGAATTAATGCCTAAGATAATAACGGGTATTAAAATTGGTGGCGACATAATGTGTGGGGACTGATGGTTTAAATGGGTCAGCTTGCGTTTATGTCATATCGTGTGTGGAACCTTGTCATATTGCGGGGTCAACAGTTAAAACGAATCAGCTAGCTATTGATAAGGGCAAGTGTAAAACTTTGGTAGGAGTACCACCCGTGGTGGGAGGACCGCTATAATTAAAATAATAATATATTGAGGAGAATGATAAATTGGGTTAATTTATTTAAATTAATAACATGGGACTTGGTATTTAAAATTATATTGGTGTGCAATTTGAATAAGAATTACTGAGGGTAGTTAGTGATTATTTCGATTGCATTAAATCATATCTCGTTTAAATAAAATATTCTATTGTGATATTTATCTCGTATCATACTATTTTTTGGATTCAAGGATTTTATTTTATGGGAGTAATGTGTATTCATGCTCGTGGCTCTGACCTCGTGCGTTGACTAATTTTTTCAGGATAAGTTTTAGAGAAGCTGCATAGGACTAATTTGGAGAAATTCGTTTGGAGGTGCAGCTGGAGTTGATTTACTTTACAGCTTTATTTAGTTTAGACTTTCCTTTCCGTCGTATTTCATTATGAGACTTCATTTGAGTTTTATTGGGCCATTCGATTCCAAAGTTGTTTGAGGATTTCTATTGGAGTATTTACAGTTGGTTTAATATTTAGATTTTAATTAATTTATCATTGGAGATTGGATTTATTTGGAGTTTAGCATGTAATGGATTTCTTTTGTCGCATCTTTGGTTATTATCATTTTGGATTGATTCAATTATTTATCTTGTGGATTAATTTATTTATGTCTCATATCTGTCTCATGCTAAGAATGGTATTTATTTAGTGACTCCCGACACAATTCGACGGTGGCGGTTGGCCACCCTGTTGTTCGGATTGCGCGGGGTGTTACAATAGTTTTTTAAAGGACTATGGTTTCAAGATCTTCTCACTCTCTCTCTCTTTTAATAGCATAACATTACATTATCTAACCTCACTTGATGTTTGAGGAGAACACGACTTCTGTTTATAGGTATATGAGGTGGAAGAGGAATCATGAGCATGAGTCTACAGAATATGTGGCTTATTCTTCTTGGTTGAGGTTCTATCACACTTTATATAATAGTGATGATTATTTCAAGTTGATTATCACACATGAGTGAGAATAGCTAAATATATACATTTTATTCTTTATAATTTTCTCTTGTTGATATCACTAAATCACGGGATATTATTGATTGTATTAACTACATAACTAACAAAGTTAACAATCCTTTAGTGATGTTCACCCCATTTAAATCTAATATCGAGCTCTCTTGAGTTTTTCCCTAGTGTCGACTTAGTAAGAGGTTTTCCTCAAAGGTGATGAAGCCGAGTACTTTTATTTCATGTGACACTCTCTTAAATATCCACGTACTATCGTATATTTAAGTAAATTAACTGCACCCAATCTTTGGTCATGATAAAGGGTATTTTCACTAGCCTTCCAATGAGTAATTTCATTCTAGGGTTTTGCATGATATGGGCAAATATTTTGAAATTTTTTTAAGGCATCAGCTTCGTCTGTTGGGGGTCCAAGTCGACCTTCTTTTCTTGGCCTTTTTGTATATAAATTAGTTTATTTGGGACACATGTTAACTTTTAGCCGAGGAATGATCACATCACTTATTACACCTACACTTAAACCAGCATCCACATCCTTTGAAATTTTCCTTTTGAGCTTCCCCAAATATAGTAATAAGACCATATTTAATGGGACGCAACCAAAAGATGTAAATCTACATCTTTTAACATACATTTTTTATTTGGTTTTATAGTGGGACAAGGTAGTTTTGACGTTGCAATGGGGGGTCCCACCCTGGGCGGGTAAGCCTTAGGCGCCTAGGGTTTGGGCAACCTTCTTTCATCCATCCAACACCAACGCCCGTTATATATTAATATAGTCGTTTTATCCTATTGTTATTTCCTGACGTTATGAGAATATATATATATATATATATATATATATATATTGTCTTGGGCAGACAAGAGTGTACCGCCCACAGTTTGGGTGGGCAAGGGCTAGCCGTCCAACTATGGGCACCCCATTTACACAATGTGTAGAGACAATGTATATTTACATTTCCTTTACACTTTCTCTCTCCTAAATCTACACATTTTCCTACCCAGTGTAAACCAAAAAAATGTACATGTGCACATCTCCATTGCCCATTGGAGATGGCCTAATTGCTTGCTTGAATCCCTATAAAATGACATGATTACTTCTCTAGTTCTATTTTCATAATATTATTCTTGACTCTAGAGAAACAAATAGGGAGTTATCCATGTCATGTGTTTTCATTACCAACTATTTTAAAGCACATTTTTACACCATTCCTCTTTTCTTCTTTTTCTATTTCTAGGTATTCCTTCATTTGATCATCTTCCAGTCATGTTTTCGATAATATCTTCTAAGTTTTATGTCACATGTTGGGGGGCTTTGCCCGCTTGATCATTTTAATTTGTCAAACTATTTTTTGTAATATTTCTCCTTATTAATCACGATTGTGATCCTGTAGGCTGAAATCTCTTGTGTTTAATGGCATTATTTTGTGGAGGTGATTTGATATTGCTCATGTTTATAAAATTTGAGGTTTTCTTTCAAAAATTTATTGGTTCTAACAAACGGTCATCAAAATTGTCTACTATTCCAGTTGGTTCTAGTGAAATTTGATGGGTGAGTGGTAGAAAGGGTAATCAAATAGCTTAGCAGGAAAAATAGGGATAGGAATCCCCTAATTCCTCTTAGCCCTGTCCTCTTTGCTGCCATCAAGACACCTTGGAGATAGGGTACTTAAAGGAGGATACAAAGGTCATTTGTATGCTTCTTAATGCATTAGTTTTACCCCCCCCCCCCCTCTCCTTCAAATATCCAGTTGAGTTTTCATGAATTCATGGCCTTATATTGCACATAGTCTAATATTATTGGGGATCATCCCCATAGGAACTAGGATGAAAAAACATCTAATGATAATGTCCATTATTTATTACAATCTTCTGCCTAGGAGTGGGAATCTTCACCCTCTATTGATTCATCCATAGTGGTTGTGCCTTTATCAAATGAAAATGAGACCACATCTTTGTTTGGAGATTAATTTGATCTAAGCCAAATGTATGCAACTAACTATTGTTGTGACATAAATGAATCTCAACTCAACGATTTTACAAACTTGCATAGTATCTCATTAAGTATTCAATGTCTACTCCTTAAGAGGTGTAAATGAGATTATGACCTTACTTTTGAAGGAGTTATAACTATTCTGAGGTTGCATTAGCTGTCGAACTTTGTCTTCCCTTCCACTTCATAATCTGAGGTATACTTAGGCTTTATAGAATAGGTTTTTATGGTCTAGTCCCTTGACTAGACATTTTGGACTTTTTAACTGGGTTAAACAAATTTAAACGATTATGTCCATATAAATACCTTTTATGACATTTTATTCATTTTGTTATCATTGACCTAATCAGTGATTGACAATATTTCCAATAAGCTAGGATCTTCTCTTTCTTCCTTCCGCATCTGTCAAACAGCTTCGTTCTCTCCAATAACTTGTGATCTTATGATTTCTTTTTACTTCTATTCAACCAACTTTGTTCTCTTGACGAAAGAAGTTATCATTTTGTTTGAATAAATCAATTATTTTCACTTTGTTTAACCTAGATTATCCTTTGCATTAATTCGATCATTTGTAAGTTTATAACTATTATGAAGAAATGTTTTGCATGTCGATCAATTAAAATAAGTTGATGTATTTCCATTGCATTAATTTAATTATTTGTAAGTTTATACATGTTTTGAAGAAATGTATTGCATGTCTATCAATTAAAATAGGTTGATGTATTTATTTTCATTTAATAAAATCATTGTAATTGTGTAAATCATGTGCTGAATTAACTCGAATATTGAATGTATGGTTTGATTGTGTGTTTTTATAAATTTATTTTAATTTTATATGAATATATTTTGACTTTATGTTTTGATTTCATAATAGGGTGTAGACACCACATTCTAAGACCCCCTAGGTTTCTCCTTAGGTCCCTAAAACCTTTCCATGTCACTACAAACCCTAGGTTGCACTCTGAGTACCGATCTAGAGACCATCAGGTGCTCCCGGGCCTCGACATGACCCCAATCAACTCTATTATCAGAGAAAAAGATCTTTGAATCTTAGAAGGGCACTGAAACTCCTTTCCAACGATCTTCCCCATGCGCAAATTAGCATAACCGTTCAAATGAACGATCAGTTTTCCCCTGAAAATCGATCCGGAGGCCACCGGGAGCTCCCGGCCTTCGTTTGACCTAATTCAACTCTTCAGCTCGAATGAGACTAAATTAATCTATGAAGGGAACTAAATACCCTTTCCAACGATCCACCTCGTGTGCAATTCTGACTTACGGTATGGACGAATGATTTGTTTTACTCCGAGAGGTCACCGGGAGCTTTCAGGCCCCGATTGACCAAAGTTAACTTTTTGAACCAAGCAAAACTCTTTGTAATGTAGTAGTAAATCTCCTAACCTTTCTAACAATCTTCCCCGTGTGGGATTCTGACTTACCATACGGACGAACGATCTGTTTCCGTCCGAAGATCTCCCATCCAAAGGACCGACGTGCGATTTAGAGCCACATTTGACCTAAGGTCAACTCCCGGACTAGGGAGACATCTAAAGGACTCTTAAAGCTCTCTGAATTTCCTTTCTTACGATATGCCCCGTGCATGATTTGGATCAAAGAATTACGTTTTACGATCATTTTTCTAGGAAAATCTGTACGAGACTGCCAATTGGCAGGTCCAGATCCCTGCCTATCGGCAGTGCGTCTAGGGTCACCTGCCGATTGGCAACACAAGGGTTATGCCAATCGTCAATCCCCTGACCCTATAAAAGGAGGGCACGACCTCACTACCAAGGGACGAAGACCATAGATCCATCAGCATCAATGATCTCAGCAATATTCCCTCGAAATCAGTGAAGTTCCTCCATGTGAAGTTCCATTAAAAGTTTACATTCCTATCCTTTTCATACCCAATTTATTAAATCACATTCTATATCATCCAACACCTATCTCACATTCAAGGGAGTTCACACAAGATCAAAGATCAAGCTTCAAAGAAGGTCCAATTCCTTCTCTCTCTCTTTAAATTCCTTATTTTTGCATAAATTTCATTAAATTCATAATATAGTTCCTACTTTTGTTCATACCCATTTATATCTACATTTTTATTAATATACTGCACATACTTTTATTTTTTGTAAAAAAAAAAGAGGGTTGCGCACATAAATGTCGAAGGTGATTATCCATCGCACTTTTTGAAAACTAAAAACACATTAAACTACACACTCACTTAAAATAAAAACCCGTTCGGATCTATGGGGAAAACCCCACCCCCATGCCGCCTACGAACTATGTGGACTTTCATGCCTTTATAGGCTACGTAGGCGTTCCGAATTAAAATCCGAGACTCGAGTCCAATTTTCCAATTTTCTAACTTTCCTAAATTCTTCATTTTTATCATATTCTTGTATTAATTTACATGTTATGTTTGTTAGCATTTCATCCAACACATAACGTCGTTTTATAATGATCAATATCGCGATAAATGCACAAATCATATTTTCTATACTTATATATATATATATATATATATATATATATATATATATATATTATTTTGGGTACATTCCTAGGGATGACCTCACTCTACCCTTCCCATGGTGTGCATTGAACAATTTCGATCTCCATTATATATACACGTACACACACTTTACGGAGAAATAAAGGAAAACAACAAAACTAGCTCATGAGAGACCGAAAGGGAAGTATGGGTGCCTAACACCTTCCCATTTCTTAACTTATCCCCTGAACCTCTGAAATATTGATTTCGTATGCATCAGTTTGTCTTTGATATCGTCCTCTCGAGGTGGTGACATGTTCTTTTGTCTGTTTTGAGAAAAATAGACAGGCGACTCTATCTCCTTACATTTACCCCACACCGATGATGCCCGAAGCGCCCCCAGTGGCAACTCTGCTGGGGAATTTTTCATAAGAGGGTTAGACTTTGTTTGCATGGGTGTTTTATTTTCTTATCTGTGTATGCACCTACTTGTATGTACTCTTTATATCCTCCATTATTTCACATAAACATTGATAAGCACCCAAAACTGTACAATTTATACCCCAAATAGACGTACTTTAGTTGCTATTTCTCGACAATATGGGTCTTATGTGCTTAAATGTTTATAATGCAGGCTTAACGTCAATTGCGGTGTCAAAAGCTATATTTCATGGCAATTGCGCGTTTTATGGAGCTAATACCTCTCCCTTATCCAAGAACCTCACCCGAGCCCTAATCCTAGCCTAAACTATCCCAAACCGTGTGTGTGTTGAGTTTGTGCCATTTTATTATTTTTTTAGATTTTTAGTTTGAGTTATTTTTATTTTTAGGATTTATTTTAGATTTATTTAATATTTTCTAGATTTATTTTCTATTTTTATTTTTATTAGTATAATTTTATTTTATTTTATTTTGATTTTGATTAGTTTTTAGTTTTATTTTATTTTATTAGGATTTTTAATTTTTAGGATTTCATTTATTTCTTAGTTTTATTAGATTTTATATTTTAGGATTTTAATTTTTAATTTAATAGAATTCTATTTTAATTTTTATTTTTTGTATTTAATCTTTATTTTATATTTTTTTAGTAGGAATTTATTTATTTATTTATTTTTAGTTTTTTTAGATTTATTTTTAATTAGTTAGTGTCATTTTTAGGTGTCCTAAGTAAACACACACACATACCCCCTTATCCTACTCTTATCCTAAACCCACATAACCCAACCAAACACCTCTTATCCTAAACCCTCACCCTCACCAAACTATCCTATGCCCTCACCCACCAAATTCCCCCACATCATCTTCTCCAACAAACCCACACACACTTTCTCTCTCCTCACCCAACCTCCATTAACACTAAATTCATTAAACCCTCTCTCTCCTCGCGATGCCACCGCCGCCACACCCCTGCTCCGGCCAGTAACCCGGAACCTAAACCCTTACCCTCGCCGGCGAAACTCCGGCGACCAGCCGTTCTCATCCCGGCGACCTCCTTCCAGCCACTCGCCTGCGTCACCCCGTCCCACTCTCGATCGCCACCTCTACTACACCTCCAACCCGTGCCTCAAACCATCTCCCTACCCCGGCGACCTGGCGGCGGAGACCCACTTACTAACCACTCCGACCATGGCAACAACCTCCTGCCAAAACAAACCCAAAAAAAACCCACTTCCATGTTAGACCCATTTCACCATTCCAAACCCGGAACATTGCGACCCGACCCCATCTCCTACCCATTTGATCCATGTCCAACACCACTTCCTCTAAACCCATTTCACTCTCCCTTTGCACGATTAAACCACCTGCCAACAAACCAAGCCAAGACCAAAATAAACCAACAATTACCCCATGTGCCAATTTTACCCAATATACCCTTAAACCCACTTAAAACCCATTTCTCCCCTTCCCAAGCCTTAAACGTTTATCTTACCTGCCAAAGCAAACCAAAAGACAAAAACCCCATGTGCCAATAAACCCATTAAACCCTTTTAACCATTTTACCTATTATACCCCCCAACTAACCTCTTCTAACCAAACACCCAAAATACCCCTCAAACTAAATCTGAATTTATTCTTACCTCACCACCCACATGTGCTCTCACCTTATACACATGCACCTCTAGTCAATTCCCACTTATACCCCTTTTCTCCATTGCATATTTAAAGAGAGATGAAGACTCAAAATGGATCATCATCAAATAGATAGGAATTTTAGAGAGAGAATTGTAGAGAAAAATTTCCCTTGTAAATAGTTTTTCATTTTTTATTTTTAGATATTTGTGAGATTAAATATTGTTAGAGAATTAATTGAGTGGATAGTTAATTTCATATCATTTGGAAGATCAATTAAGAGGTGTATGCTTCAATTTCAAGGATTGGAGTTCAACATAATCAAAGAGATTTGGTTTGATTGTTCTCTTCCCTTCTTTTATTATTTTATGCCTTTGAATATTAATTTGTCATATTTTATACCATGTTAGGCTAAAATCCCTTCCAAGGGGTGGGGTAAAACCCTTATTTGATATTATTTTAGTTTAATTAGTTTGCTTACTTGAAATTTCCCTTTGAATGTTAAATTTGCTCCCTCACCCTTAGATTTACGCCTCGAGAGAGGGTAAATGATTTTCGAGAGAAAATCGAAATTCTAGTGATAATACCCATTTTAGATTCGAACTAGAGATAGGGGTTTCTTAAGTGGGGTATTATCACTTGAATTTCAACTCTAAATTTAATTTCTAAGATTGGCATAAATTCTAATTGATCGATCCTAGCGGGTGATTAATTAAAAGGAGTGTTGATCTAATTTTCTAGAGTTGTGAGGTGTTAATCTTAATTTTCTAAAAGATTACTATTCTAATTACACTTGCAACGAGAGTTGGTTTGTAATTTTAATATTAATTTGGGAGAATTCAAATAATTGAATTAATTAATTAGAATAATTAAAATTTGTGGTGTAATCCCACTCCTTGATTGTTCTCACAATTATTTTCCTCACTTTATCTTTTATTTTAGTGTTAGACTTTATTTTTCATTTTAGTAAATTTCTAGTTAGTTATTTTCATTTAGTTTAGTTTAGTTTAGATCTCACCTCACCCTATTGTTTTAATATTGAAAAAGCTAAAAAAAATTAGAAAAGTGAAAAAGAACAAAAAGAAAATAAATAGTGAATTACATTTGAATTTGTTCCATTTGCTTTACTCCCTAGAAAGTGGATTGATACCCTTACTTACCTCTACACTTGAGTTTATTATATTTGTAGGTATGTGACATGTTCTTTTGTCTGTTTTGAGAAAAATAGACAAAAGAACATGTCTTTGATATCTACACACACTTTACGGAGAAATAAAGGAAAACAACAAAACTAGCTCATGAGAGACCGAAAGGGCAGTATGGGTGCCTAACACCTTCCCATTTCTTAACTTATCCCCTGAACCTCTGAAATATTGATTTCGTATGCATCAGTTTGTCTTTGATAGCGTCCTCTCGAGGTGGTGACATGTTCTTTTGTCTGTTTTGAGAAAAATAGACAGGCGACTCTATCTCCTTACATTTACCCCACACCGATGATGCCCGAAGCGCCCCCAGTGGCAACTCTGCTGGGGACTTTTTCATAAGAGGGTTAGACTTTGTTTGCATGGGTGTTTTATTTTCTTATCTGTGTATGCACCTACCTGTATGTACTCTTTATATCCTCCATTATTGCACATATACATCATACTTATACCACTACTCACTCACATACTTGTAGAAATTCTCCATGTACACTTCACACCTCGATGATGCCCGAAGCGCCCCCAGTGGCAACTCTGCTGGGGACTTTTTCATAAGAGGGTTAGACTTTGTTTGCATGGGTGTTTTATTTTCTTATCTGTGTATGCACCTACCTGTATGTACTCTTTATATCCTCCATTATTGCACATATACATCATACTTATACCACTACTCACTCACATACTTGTAGAAATTCTCCATGTACTCTTCACACCTCGTACAATTAGGATAACTTATATACCCATGTTGCACACCCACTTGGAAATCCATGTTTAGGTGTCACTAACACACACCTCCACACTTGTGTATATCCATGCTCACTCACACTTATCACACACCACTTATAGTTGATCCATTCTTAGGTTCACTACCACACACTCACATGTAGATAATTACACACCACTCACTCTCACATATCCATGCTTAGTATAGATTTATTTTCCATACTTGTACATCATCCACCAGCTTGGCGTGATTAAAATACTCTCTCCATAAGATACTAATCAAGAATTAGACTTGTTACACACTACATCACCAAAGGGCATTTCTACTGACCAAATTTTGTCCCATCACTGGGGAGTCACTGCGTGATGAGCGCTGGTCCGGCAGGGCGCAGTTAGCGTAAGCGATATGACTCTCACCTTCCATTGGCCAAGTACCTTCGACATATATCCAACGGTTCCCCCACATCGTACCGCTTAACCGAAGTCATGACGAGAGGTATATCGAAGGTAACTCATTCACGTACGTCGAGTATATCGAATTCGATCTCACATATATTATCCCCACTTGGTATATAGTGAGTCAATTCGCGTACACTCAGGTATATCATATGGATTGTGTATACATACCGATGGCCCTCAAAAGCAATACGTATATCGTGGAAGTCATGACAAAGGGGGGAACACCTTCCAATTAACCCAACAGCTCCATACCCGCATATAGATTTCAAACCTGGGGCACGCATATTTAGTTTTTTGGTTTCAACTCGAAACTCTACCGAAATGCCAGGCCGACATGTCGCCCAAATTTTGGTGCAATTGTTAAAATGGGGCCCTGCCCACGAGCCTAGTAACAAGTCCAACCATAGTTTTTGCATATTTTTCAAACCCAATTTTTTCCAGGCTCAGGTCCCATCCGACATTTCTCTTTTTGCATTTAGGTAAACCTAATAAGTGAGAACCTAATAAACATAATAATAATAATAATAATAATAATAATAATAATAATAATAATAATAATAATAATAATAATAATAATAATAATAATAATAATAATAATAATAATAATAATAATAATGATGATGAGACCCGTCTCTCATTTTTTCCTTCTTTCATTTCCAAAAAGTGTCCAAAAACATTTTTCCTCTTTAATCAAAAATACCAAAAATATTTTCCTCTTTCTTGTACCAAAAATATTGTTGCTTCCTTGTGTCCAAAACACTTTGCCTTCATCTTTTCCAAAAGTTCAAAAACATTTTCCCTCCTTTTAAAACTAACAATTTTCCCTTTCTTTTTTCCAAAAAATAAATCCTAATTTTTCTCCTTCTCAGGTCGATCGCATACCCTTGGCCTGGCTCCCTATTGGCTTCGGTCTTCAGTCGAACTTCCCCGAAGCTCCATCAGTCCCCTCACTTCCTCTGAGTTCCTAATTCATCCACTTTCCATTGATAACACAAACTAGATGCCGAATGTGCAGTCAGATTTGTTAACGATCCTAGCCCAACTTACTACCAATTGACAACCTTCAAACAGAGGCTCATGAGATGCAATGAAACAGGGTCCCTATTCTCGAAGATCCCCAAGATCATCTTTGCTAGAGCTATGGGTCCGCCCACACCCAAGACTATTTGGGTCCCCGTGGAATACCAGTATGCTCCACATGCTCCTCCTACTAATGGGTCATTTCCAGCCGAGCTTTCTATGGGAAATCTTGCCGAGCTAGGAGTTAACATACCCGTAACCAATGATTTGAAGGAGAAAGAATTGAATAAGTTCAAGGAGGACCTCAAGATGTTGACCAATAAATTTGATCAAGTTAGACTCTCTGGGAATTACATGGACTACACACACATATCTCCATATATATCCTAAAGCCAAGTTACCGAAAAAGTTTAAGATCACCAACATCGAGAAGTTCGGGGGTAGTGTACCTCCAATTATTCATCTCCACAGTTATCACTAATCCATGACTCTCCTAGGGGCGTTCAAGAAAATAATGGCCTAAATGTTCCAACAAACCTTGAAGGGTAGCACTCTTCGTTGGTTTTTATCTCTCGAAGAGTCCAGAATCCATAGTTCGGAAGTGTTGCCCGTGAGTTCATGTCATAGTATAAGTACAACGAGGAGTTAGAGGTTACCCATCGTGATTTAGAGTTGCTTAAGAAGAATCCTGGGGAGTCAGTCAGTAACTTCATGATAAGGTGGAGAGATAAAGTAGCCACCATGACCAACCGACCTTCCAAATAAGAGCAAGTCAGCATTGTGAAGAATAACTTGTTACCCCATATCCGAGAAATGATGGGAGGACAGTACTACCCTCATTTTCAAGCCCTCCAGGAAGGAGTGAAGATCGAAAAAGGCCTTGCCAAGACAAAAGTTGAACCAAATAAATTATCTGGACAATTCTCTCCTAAAAAGTTTGAAAAACCAGTCAATACCACTGTTTCAACCATCAATAACATCTCTCAGCCTGCCACTCCATGGGCACTAGAAAGCCGCCAGTCCAAAAGGGATACATCGAGCTTTATGCTCCTCTCTCCAAAGTTTTCCAGGCCCTCTTGAGCTGAAACCTTATCAAACCATTGGACCCTCGTCCATTTCCAAACCCACTTCCTAAAATTTTCAATCCATATGCTCATTGTGACTTTCACCAAACTGTTGTCCATACCACCGGCCAATGCTTCCACCTTTAAAATGTGATCCAAGGCCTAATTGATCGAGGTTTCATCACCCCACCAGCCAATACTAAAATAAACACTACTCATAATACCCTCCCAAATCATACAAATGCCATATTCCTAGAAGAAAAGCCAGAATTTGACCCATCTACCCAGATCATACCAAGAAAGTCACCAATCATACCCATACACTCTCATAAACCTCTCCAAAAATTTCCATACTTTCTCCTATACCCTATTAACTTCGCTAATCAGGATCTATCACTCCTTACCAGAGCATGCATCACTGTCCATACCAATTCTGGAGGTAGAGACTGGGAATTGACAGAAATATTGAACCAACTCCTAAAGTTTGGAATAAAATTGCCCCTAGATGATTGTCGATTATCAGAGATTTAATGTGTTATTCTTAGAAGCTTGAAAATGGTCCCGAGAGTCAGACAATTGGGTGGTACCAATCGATGAAGTTGATTTAGATGATATGGTCCAGATGATGGTGGATTTATTCTAACAGACCGATAATATTTATAGTATATCCAAGATACTCGATGCTCTGAAACTATAAGGGCACCTAGTCCCTTTGCTTTTACATCTCCTCGTCGGATGGGAGGACTTATACGAAGAGGTCGTTGAAGTTGTGGAGTGTATTAACTTTTCATGGAAAGATGATATCGTTGCCACCGTATGGGGGGCAACTTCGATGATTCAAAATGGGTTAGTCTAATAGTTAGCATATGCGGGAAGATATCATTTGAACATCTACTAAGAAAAATCGACAAGGTGGCTGAACAATCTGAGATCGATGAAGAAACAGGATTTATATTTTTCTCCTCTTTTGTCAACCATATGACCAGGTCAGGGAGGCATTACCAAAACCCAAGCCTACTACAGAAAGGGCATTGAGAATCTTCATGTGCCAGACATAACCCTCGAGGAGAGCAAGATCCTTGATCAGTTGAAGAAAACCTAAGCTAACATCACTCTATAGGGACTTTTTATGTCTTCCTAACTGCATCGAAATGCCCTGATCAAGCTACTCACAGGACCCAAAGTTCCTTCGTCAGCCACGCTAGAAGAAGTATTGAATCTAGTCTGATCCCTAACCTCTACTAAAATGCTATCCTTTTCCGAAGAAGATATCCCCAAGATTGGTCCAGACCACAATTATGCCCTCAACATCTTTGTCGAAGTCATTGGGAAAATGTCCCACTTTCACTTATCAGTAATGGTTCAGCTCTGAATATCTTCCCATTAAGGACCTATAATTATTTAGGACTTAAATTAAGTGACCTTCCTCCAACCTCTACTGCAATACGTGCCTATGATAGTACCCGCCGAGAAGTAATGGGATCTATAAAGCTTTCATTAGGTGCTAGCCCTTTAAATCCGGTAGTTGAATTCTAAGTCATCGATATCCCATCCTATTTCAATATGTTTCTCGGATAACCATGGCTCCATAGCATCAAGGAGGTATCTTCTTCCCTTCATCAGAAATTGAAATTCTTCCCCAACGGGCAGGTCATTACCATCTTGGGTGACGATAACAATATCGAGAATACAAGGACTAGCAATCCAGTACTAGAGATACAGCACGGGATAAATGATATGATTCTATCAGGTTTTTGGGTTGAACCACTTCTACTCCCAATAGGGGACGATTTTAAAGATAGGGTTTGTCCAGAATATAACCCTCATGGAAATATCAATGTAATCCAAATTTTCAAGAACATGCATTTCATGCCTGGATTGGGGTTGGGATGACGACAGCAGGGGATACTTAAACCCATTTTGTTAAAAATGCCTTTTATCCCTGTGGATTGGGATATCAACCATCAGAAGAAGAACTTAGAATGATCCATCAGCCTCAACTGAAGAGAAGCCTCAAAATTGCCAAAACTATCTCAAGAGATTCCTTAAAACCAAAATTTATCAGAGAAGGTGAGGATTTCGCCTTCTACGACTTTTTTGAACCGTGGTACGATCATGTAGATAAGAAAATAAAACCTGGAATGGAAATATTTTTCCAATACTACTACTCATGGGTCAAGGGTTCCCATTATCAAGCGCAACCACTCATAGAAAATACCATTGTTGATACTAGAAATTCTGAGGGAAGTGACTCCAAGGATTTATTTAATTTGCAGACATTGGGGATAACACTCTACATAATCCACTCTGGGGCTACATCATCAAATCTATTTCGTCTGATCAAAGCTACCGATGCACATCTCCTTAACTAGAATGCTGCACCTATGCCACCTGCTGATATTCAACCTAACCCTGATGTTTATCCCCTTTCTTCTTCCTTAGTTGTTCTTCCTAACTCTGATGTAATTGAAACCTCCTTTGATGAGGTTCTCAATGCTTTTTTTCATATCAATGAAATAAATGAAGATTTTGAGTATCTTGTTGTGCCTTACATTAATTGTCTTGATTCTAATCAAACTCTTGATGATGATGATGATGATGATGATGATGATTTCACAAATGAATAATTCTTAACTGAACTAGATAAGGTTAATAACAAACAACATAACTGTGTTCAAGTTAATGAAGATAAAACTATTGTTATTAATCTTGGCTCTAGTAGCCAACTGCACGAGATTAGGATAGGGGCTACCCTTAATGAGCATGAGCGTGAGCAACTCAAGGAATAACTAAAGGAATTTATCGATGTCTTCGCATGGTCCTACGACGACATGCCCAGTATCAACCGTGAGATAGCTCAGCATGAGATTCCCACTCTCCCAAAAGGAAAACCAGTCAAACATAAACTACGAAAGCTTTGCACCATATGGTCGCTCAAAGTTAAAGAACAAGTGATCAAACAGTTGAACATGGGTTTCGTTCGTGTGATTGAATATCCCACATGTCTAGCCAATATTGTACGCATGCTAAAATTAGGAGGGAAGGTTTTCATGTGCGTCGAGTGCTGGACATGAATAAGTCCTTTCCAAGGATGATTACCCACTACCCAATATCAACATGATTATGGATAACATGGTCAGTCACGCTATCAAGTCATTCGTTGATGGGTTTTCCAGACATAATCAAATCAAGATGCACCCAGATCATCAAGAGAAAATCGCATTCATCACCCTGTGGGGAACCTTTTGCTACACTGTTATGCCATTCGGTCTCAAAAATACAGGGGCTACCTACCAGACGGTTGCCATAACCATTTCGCATGATCTGATACAAAAGGAAGCCGAGGTCTATGTGGATGATATGCTTATCAAGTCCAAGAATAGGGAAGATCATGTTCCCGCTCTCCTGAATTTCTTCGAGTCACTGCGACGATATAAGATGTAGCTCAACCCTCAGAAATGCGTCTTCGACGTTACAAAAGGAAAACTCTTAGGATTTATGGTTAGCGAGAACGAGATAGAAGAAGATCCTGCCAAGATGAAAGCTATACTTGAGATGCCACCACCTTGAACAGAGAAGGAAATTTAGGGATGCCTTACAAAATTATAGTATATTAGCCGATTCATCAGCCAACTAATTTCCATCTGTGAGCCCATCTTTAAATTCCTTCAAAAGGATTCCACCAAAGACTAGAATGAAGCTTTCCAGGAAGTCATTGAGGGAATGAAGCCATACTTAACATAACCTCTGGTACTCATACCACCGCAGTATGGTCTTCCCCTACTCATTTACCTAATCGTAACAGATACCGCAGCTGTCTGGGTGACCTAAAAGAGAGAGCCACAAAGAGAGAGCCATCTACTATGCCAGTCGTAAGTTAGCCAGGAAGTCTTTGATCGAATAAAATAATACCCAACCCTTGAAGAAACACATAAACAGAGATCCATCTACTACGCCAGTCGTAAGTTGGTCGAGTACGAAGTTAACTACACATCCTTAGAGAAAGCATGTGTTGCCCTTGTCTGGGTCACCCAAAATCTACGGCACTAAATGCTCACCTTTCCCATCAAACTTTTATCCCGAATGGATCTTATTAAGTACTTGCTCGAGAAACCTGCTTTATCTAGTCGAATAGCCCGTTAGTTAATGCTTTTAGAAGATTTTAATATTATCTATGTCACACAGAAAGCCATGAAAGGAAGAGCTATCTTTAATTATCTTGTTGACTATCCTATAGAAGAACTTAATGTCTGGATTTCTGAATTCCCGGATGAGAATATACTTTATACATCCCAAGAAGATCTTCTATGGTAAATGTTTTTTGACAGCGCTGCCAACAAGAAAGGGTATGGCATTAGGATACTCCTAATTTCCCCTGATGACTCTCACACTTCCATTGCCATCCAACTGGATTTCCCCTGCACCAATAACATGACTGAATATGAGGTATGTACGGTAGGCCTCGAAGTCTCTCTCAAGAAAAGAATTCAATACCTAGATGTTTATGGGGAGTCAGCCCTCATCATCGGTCAAGTTCTCAGAAAATGAAAAGCCAAGGACGAGAAACTCTTACCCTTCCATGCCCATCTAGAAGAGCTAGCCTCTTAATTCCAAGAAATTACCTTCCATTACTTTCCCCGGGCAAAGAAAAACCTAGCCGATTCCCTTGCTACCTTAGCCTTTATGGTCGACATGCTCAAAGGAACAACTATGGACCCTTTCCTTATCCAAAAGTAAAATAAACCAACCCACTGCTACCACATTGAGCTCATCACCGGAGAAGATATCAAGATAGCCAACTACTGGTACTATGATATTTGGCACCTCCTCAAGCATATTTAGTACCCCCAAGATTTTGACAAGAAAGGCACAGCAACCCTCCGCAGATTAGTTTCTCGGTATATTATTTGTGGTAAATCACTTCTCAAGAGAAACTTAGATGGAACCCATTTACACTGCAGCACATGGGCTGACATTGGATAGATGATGCAAAAAATCCATAGCGGGTGATGATGCCGGAATCAACACCACCAGGTAAGGTGTTTTCAAGCTCAATATAGGAATAACAATGGCAGCACAGTTAGATAGAGAGATAAGAGGATGAGGTGAGGATAAGAGGAGAGTACACCGGTATATAAGTGTTTCAGCCAATCTGGCCTACGTCCATTGTGAGTGTGTGAGTAATATCACTGAATGAAGGCACTGATGGCCATGGATATAATCTCTCAAGCTTTCTCTCTCTACTGTAGATTTAGACAGAGTTTTTAGCTAGGGTTGAATAACTGGGATCCTTTTTCAAGGTAGGGGATGATCCCAATATATAGTGCCTAGGGGGTGTAATGTACCCCCCATGCATGTAATGAGCATGTGTGTGGTAGCCTCACCAATGTGGGAGTGCCATCTGTCACTGTCACCTGTAAGGAATGATGATGAAATATTCTCCCCATGTGTGGAGAATAATCTTGTTACAACTGATTTGTGCCCATGTGTTCTTATCCAAATGTCAACAGATGCTCGACCGCCATATTGGTGGATGACCTCGGCCTGGGAGAGGCCGAGTTGTAAAGGCTTGATGTCCGTTCAATCCGAGATGTGTCATAGGGAGTCTCGGCCTGATCTCAGCCGAGACATTATGCTGGGGTCGGCCCCAGCCGAGGTTATACATATAGCATGCTGACGATTACTAAGGCTTCTTGTCACCTCGGACCAAGCCGAGGTTGGACTGGTTTCATGTTGAAGGTTACCAAGGCTCCTTGTCACCTCGGCCTACTATCGACCGAGATTTCCATACCCAGGTATATGAGGATGCTGTTGATGCCTGCGATGCGCGTAGTGTCCATTGAATATGTAGGTGGAAGTGTCGGCCCATGCCGACACTGGTCTGGCCGAGGGATGATATCGTGGGCCCATGGCTTATCTAGGGTCGATCAATATCTCGGCCATCATCTCGGCCGAGGTTGGTGTCTTTAGGCTAAGGTTACACTTGGGGCATATCAATCACCCCCAGCCCTTAGTCATATGCGAGAGCAAATGGCTAGGGGATCACTAAACCTCCGAGGCCTGTCCGTCCCAAGCCAGTACCGGCATGACACCTATCCACGCTAGAACGTACTTACTTGGCTGGCGTGTGCTGTCCATTGGGGTTCACAAGGCAATAATGGGACTTGGGAGACGTGCCCATGTACTTAAGGGTTTGAACCCTTCTTTTTCTCTTTCTTCTCCATTTCCCCTCCTGTGTGCATTTTGCTCTAGCAATTTTCTCTCTCTCAAACTTCTTCAATCAACGCTCTTCTGCAGAAGCCTTGTTCTATTTTCTTGGGAGTTTTCTTCATTTCGTTCATCGATTCATCTTCAGGTACTTCTTCCTTTCCATTTCCATTGTTTCTGGTATTTGGTTTGCATTTTCCGGCGAGTTTCATATTTTTCGGCGAGCATCATATTTTTCGGCGAACTGTGCTTGCTTTAAACTTCTAAGTTTGATATTTAGACCCCTTTATTTTATAAGTCATTCCTATTTGTAGTTTTAGGAGTTATTCCTTAAGTTTAGGGTCGTCCTCTGATGCTCAGACCTTTATACCAGCTTCTTGAGGATTTCCCCTCTCTCAGAGAGAAGACCCTAGAAAAGATTAGGCAAATAGAGAGAGCTCAAGAGGAAGCTCGTAGGTCACAAGAGTTTCCCATTAGGCCCGTGTTTCCACCACCTCTGAGGGTTATATATCCTGACCCCCCGAAGAACTTCTATTATACAGGGGTGCCTGCCGATCCAACACCTATGTCTGAGTCTGAAGCTTCTACCTCAGACCCCATGTTAGTGGACTCTTTCCAGGAAGCTATGGATTTCATACCTCGGCCTGATCAGGCCCCTGATCAGGCCAAGGTATCCAGCCGAGCTTCATCCCATAATGGATCCAGCACCTCAGCCTCTTCTTCAGAGGTTGAAGTGCTTGAGCCGAGTGTGGTTGTGCCACCCATTCTTGATGCAATCCCCCTATCGGTCGTCACAGGGGCAGAGTTCGCTCAGAGATTCCCTAGTAACCCATCTACATCTGCTCCGGCCGACATTGAGCTTGATGATGACGAAGGTTCTGAGAGCGATGTTGACATCTCTGAGGCGGCTGAGTTCGAGAGCATAGTCACTGAGGCTGATCTTCTGTGCTTCAGATATTTGTACTCCATCAGTCCTTAAATCAAATTAAGGAGACCTCTGAGGGATGAGAGGGCCTATCATGGCCGAGATGGGGAAATCTGCATGTACGAGCAGATGTTTAAGTTAGGTTTTCGCCTACCCATTCATCCCATCATTAAATCCATTCTCTCTTACATCAACTTGGCCCCCTCACATCTATCTCCCAATGTCTGGAGAGTCATCATAGGGGCCATTATCCTGTGGAGGGCAGTCCACCACTTTGACCTCCCAGTTCAGGTCTTTGTTGGTTGTTATGTCCCAACCTCGGCCAAAAACCATTCGAGCTACTATCATTTTGTGGCTCGGAGGCCTGAGAAGAAAATGCTCCAGGTGACCAAGACCTCAAATCATAACTGGAAGCCCCGTTATTTTTTTGCCTCAGGACCATGGGAATTTGGCCCATGCGTTCCCTCATCCACACTTAAACCGAGGATACCCCTCAAATGGGGCAAGGTCTCCATGTCTTCCAGGGCCGATCCTGGTTTAAGTCTTCAAAATATGCAGAAGGTGAAGGCCCTGCAAGCCCAAGGGGCACATGGTCTGTTTGTCAAGTTCGAACGTTGCTAACCCCCCAGTATCTCTCGAGGACGAGCCTTGGTGGAAGTCCCCTTATTGATTTTGGTAAGAATTTTTATAAGTCTAAACTCTGAACTTATTTATATCTGATCTCTGACCCATATTTTTTAACTTTTGCAGAGCGACCACAGGGCATCCCAGACGAACTATGGGAGATGGCTGCTCCGAGATTAGCGAGGCTTGCCAAAAAGGCTGGTCTGAACGCTCCTCCCCCAGCTCCCTCAACATCTAAATCTCAGGCTTCCAAGAAGAGGGCCCCAGAAGCCCATGCCTCTGAGGATCAGAGGCCGACCTTGAGGCAGAAGAAGGCCTCAGATGCTGCAATTCCAATTTCTTCGGCCGACATCCTGACGGCTCGTCTGGATCAGCTAAAGTTAACTAATAGTGTGGTCGGCAACAGCAGGCAGGCCATGGACGCACTCGCCTCTGTAATGACCGAGGCAGACAAGCGTTTCTACCGAGCTATGGACACTTCCCTACTGGTTGAGTTTGTCCTTCACAGAGCCGTCCAGGTATGATTTGTTCCCTTGTCAAAATTTTACAAGTGAAATATTTGACTTTTCTCCCGTTTAACCTCTTCATTAAATGTGCAGGGAGTGACTGCTATGTATCAACTATCGAACTGGGCTATGAGGAAATTGCCCTTTATCCAGAAGGGGCAAGAGGCGGAGAAGGTTTATAGTGCCCTGAATGCAGAGGTCGACCGTCCGAAGGCAGAGGTGCAGAACTCTGAAAATAAGGTCAAGGGGTTGGAAAAAGACATCTCTCTGCTCGTCAAAGATCACGCCAAAGCCCTGAAGGCCAAAGATGACGTGCTGCAGCAGAAGATCAGCTCGGCTGTGAAGGCTGCCCTTGCAGATGCCTCGAATAAGATAATTTCTGACTACAAAGGCTCAGACGAGTTCATGGGTTTTGGCTTTGAATATCTTGAAAGAGGTATCAAGGCCACTACCAAATGGGCTGAAGTCAGAGAGAAGGAGGTCGGCTCTCTAAAGGCCTCTAACTTTGTGGGTCTCGGCTTTACTGACCCTCAATTTGCTCAGGCGCTTCAGGAGGTGGAGGACGAGGCTGCTGCTTCAACCGAGACTACAACTCTTGGAGGAAACGGGGTCAGAGGGGGAGACCGCACTGATGACGTGGCCGAGGTGACCAATGCCGATCAAGACAACCCGGCCGAGACTGTTAATGTTCCCCCCTCAGACCTTTAGTCTTTTTTTTTGTAACTTATAATACCTCGGTACTTTGTAAAGAATATTTGTAATCAATGTCTCTGAATGCCATATTATCTCTTCCTTACTGAATGTCAATCTCTTCTATTATTTTGTTACAGTGTTCTTATTTATACTCAGTCAATAATTCTGGCCTCAGGTCTCTTCACCACTGAATTATAATTAGGCTCTGAGGTCATCACCTAAGATGTTAGCCTCAAAATAAATCTCACCAAATTAATGATGTTAAGAGTCTGAGGTCATCTAACTAAGGTGTCTGAGCTCAGACCTCGTCACCACCGAGTGATGTTATGAAGGTCTGAGGTCATCACCTATGACGTTAGCCCCATAATAAATTTCACCAAATTAATGATGTTAAGAGTCTGAGGTCATCTGCTAAGGTATCTGAGCTCAGACCTCGTCACCACCGAGTGATGTTATGAAGGTCTGAGGTCATCACCTAAGACGTTAGCCCCATAATAAATCTCACCAAGTTAATGATGTTAAGAGTCTGAGGTCATCTGCTAAGGTGTCTGAGCTCAGACCTCGTCACCACTGAGTGATGTTATGAAGGTCTGAGATCATCACCTAAGATGTTATCCCCATAATAAATTTCAATAAATTAATGATGTAAGGGTCTGAGGTCATCTGCTAAGGTGTCTGATCTCGGACCTCGTCACCACCGAATGATGTTATGAGGGTCTGAGGTCATCACCTAAGATGTTATCCTCATAATAAATCTCACCAAGTTAAGGATGTTAAGAGTCTGAGGTCATCTACTAAGGTGTCTGAGCTCTGACCTCGTCACCACCGAGTGATGTTATGAAGATCTGAGGTCATCACCTAAGACGTTAGCCCCATAATAAATTTCACCAAATAAATGATGTTAAGAGTCTGAGATCATCTGCTAAGGTGTCTGAGCTCAGACCTCATCACCACCGAGTGATGTTATGAAGGTCTGAGGTCATCACCTAAGACGTTAGGCCCATAATAAATCTCACCAACTTACTGATGTTAACAGTCTGAGGTCATCTGCTAAGGTGTCTGAGCTCAGACCTCGTCACCACCGAGTGATGTTATGAGGGTCTGAGGTCGTCACCTAATTTGTTATCCCCATAATAAATTTCACCAAAGTAATGACGTTAAGATTCTGGGGTCATCTGTTAAGGTGTGTGAGCTCAGACCTCGTCACCACCGAGTGATGTTATGAGGGTCTGAGGTCATCACCTAAGATGTTATCCCCATAATAAATCTCACCAAGTTAAGGATGTTAAGAGTCTGAGGTCATCTGCTAAGGTGTCTGAGCTCAGACCTCGTCACCACCGAGTGATGTTATGAAGGTCTGAGGTCATCACCTAAGACGTTAGCCCCATAATAAATTTCACCAAATTAATGATGTTAAGAGTCTGAGGTCATCTGCTAAGGTGTCTGAGCTCAGACCTCGTCACCACCGAGTGATGTTATGAATGTCTGAGGTCATCACCTAAGACGTTAGCCCCATAATAAATCTCACCAACTTAATGATGTTAAGAGTCTGAGGTCATCTGCTAAGGTGTCTAAGCTCAGACCTCGTCACCACCGAGTGATGTTATGAGGGTCTGAGGTCGTCACCTAAGATGTTATCCCCATAATAAATTTCACCAAATTAATGATGTTAAGAGTCTGGGGTCATCTGTTAAGGTGTCTGAGCTTAGACCTCGTCACCACCGAGTGATGTTATGAGGGTCTGAGGTCATCACCTAGGATGTTATCCCCATAATAAATTTCTGATCTAAGAATGAAGCAAGAACTGTCATGGAAACTGATCTTTATTAATAACCTCTTCTCAATAAGATGGTATATTTACAATAAATTCTATGCAACATCATATGTAATATCTCTTGAGATGGTCAGCATTCGATGGGTTAATGAAAGGTTCTCCTTCTAGGTTTTCTAGCCTGTAAGTGCCAGGCACAACCTCTTCCGTTACTTTATAGGGGCCATGCCAGTTTGGGTTTAGCTTGTTTACCTTCTGTAGGGTCTTCTTTAGCACTAGGTCTCCCACTGCGATGGGTCTTGACTTCACCCTTTGGTTGTAGAATTTTGCTTCCCTCTGCTGGTAGGCTGCTTTTCTGACCTCTGCGTCTTCCCTTCTTTCTTCGATAAGATCCAGGTCTAGCCTCCTCTTCTCCCCATTGCTGTCAGGGTCGTAGGTCTGAATCCGATGAGTTGGCAGTCCTACTTCCGTTGGTATGACGGCCTCTGAGCCATGTGCCAGCATGAATGGGGTTTCTCCTATTGGTATCCTTACCGTGGTTCTGTAGGCCCATAACACAGCATATACCTCTTCTGTCCATCTCCCCTTCGCATCTTCTAACCTCTTCTTGATTCCGTCCAAGATAGTTCTGTTAGTGACCTCGGTCTGGCCATTTGCCTGAGGTCGGCCAGGAGATGAGAAGAACTGTTTAATCCCCACTCTTAGGCAATACTTTTCTAAGGAGGAGTTCTTGAACTGGGTCCCATTATCCGAGATGAGAGTGTTTGGGAGGCCATATCTGCATATGATGTTCTTCCAAATGAACTGGAAGGTCTTCTGCTCTGTAATTTTTATCATCGGTTCTGCCTCCACCCACTTTGAAAAGTAGTCAATGGCAACTATCAAGAATCTATAGTTGTTGACAGCTCTTGGCAAAGGTCCTACTAAGTCAATTCCCCATACCACAAATGGCCATGGAGAAGAAATTGACGTCATAGGCTGATGGGGTTGATGAGGGATAGTGGCGAATCTTTGACAACTGTCGCACCTCTTCACGTAGTCTGCCGCGTCCTTAGACAAAGCAGGCCACCAGTATCCCTGAGTGATGATCCTCTTAGCTAAGGGACTTCCCCCTATGTGGCTAGAGCAAGAACCCTCATGAACCTCCTGTAAGACCTGGGGTACTTCCATGGGATGCACGCATCTGAGGAGAGGCAATAGAAACCCCTTTTTTTACAAGACATCTCCTACTATTGAGAACTTGGCGGCCCTGTATCTCAACTTTCTCCTTTCCATCTTGGACTCAGGTAGCTCTCCGTCTCTTAGGTATCTGACGAGTGGGTCGATCCATGAGTCTCCTAGGTTCACATTGTGACAAGGGCTACATACCTCGTCCTCCTCGATGCTTGCTTTTCCTAAGACCTCGATTGTAATGGTCCTTCCCAAATCTGTCTTCATTATCGAGGCCAGCCTTGCCAATGCATCAGCGTGATTGTTTCTCAGCCGAGGCACTCTCTTCAGCTTTGCTTCTTCAAAATAATCTAACAACCTTCTTACCTTCTTCAAGTACTTGGCCATCCTTTCGCCTTTGGCCTCGTATACCCCCAACACTTGATTGACAACTAACCTTGAGTCGCTATGGAGTAGGAGTCGCTTTACTCGAAGAGTTGTTCCCAATAAGAGACCTGCTATCATGGTCTCATACTCGGACTCATTGTTAGAAGCCTGGAAGTTGAATCTCAAGGCGTATTCAACGTTGGCGCCATCTGGAGCCGAGAGTATTAGCCCCGCGCCGCTTCCACTGTCACAGGAAGAGCAGTCAATGAAGAGGCTCCATACATCTGCATCTGATGAGAAGACCCCTTCTCTCATAACCCCCTTCTTGAAGAGGTATCGATCCTCTTCGTTCTCTTCTACTATGCTTCGGGTTTTGCCTGGGACGACCTCTTCTCGGCCTTGGAAGACGTTTGGTGCAGTCTCTTCCGAATCTCGGAAGACACTACGGTTCTTCTCTTCGCCGTCATCTAAGCCTTTCTCTGTCTCGGCCTCTTCCCAGGTGAACTCTGCGACAAAGTCTGCGAGGGCCTGCCCCTTGATGGCTGTCCTAGGTTGGTAGGTAAGATCATATTCTCCTAGCTCGATGGCCCAGGTCATCAATCTTCCGGACTTCTCAGGTTTGTGCAGAACCTACCTTAGTGGGGAGTCAGTGAGGACTACCATAGAGTGAGCTTGGAAGTAAGGCTTCATCTTCCTTGAGGCATGTATCAGGGAATAAGCCAACTTCTCCATTCGGGGATAGTTCTGTTCAGACCCTTGAAGAGCCTTACTGTTGAAGTACACAGGCCTCTGGATTCCATCCTCTTCCCGTATGATGGTCGCGTTGATGGATGATTCATAGACTGCCAGATACACAAACAACCTTTCCCCCATGACGGGCCGAGACAGCAATAAGGGAGACCCCAAGTAGGACTTGAGTTGTTTGAAGGATTTTTCAAACTCTTCGTCCCACTGGAAGGCCTTTCTTAGGACTTTAAAGAATGAAAGACACTTGTCCGTTGCTCTAGAAACAAACCTGTTAAGGGCTGCCACTCTTCCCGTGAGTCGCTGGACATCCTTGATACTCCTAGGAGTCTTCATGTCGAGTAATGCCTTGATTTTCTCAGGGTTTGCTTCAATCCCCCTCTGATTAATGATGAATCCCAGGAACTTCCCGGCTCCTACCCCGAAGACACATTTCGCTGGGTTGAGCTTCATTCTGTACGAGTCCATGACATCGAAGGTCTTCTCAAGGTCCGCTGTGTGAGTGTAGGCTTTCAGGCTCTTCGTTATCATATCATCCACATACACCTCCATGGTCTTACCAATATGCTCCTCTAACATCTTATTGACAAGACGTTGATACGTTGCCCCCGCATTTTTCAGACCGAAGGGCATCACCTTGTAGCAGTACGTCCCTTTGTCAGTTGTTGATGTAAAAAACTGGATCACTCTAATTATTCAATCACAGATAAATAAATGAGACAAAGAATTTTAAAGTGGTTCAGCCTTATATGAATGGCCTACGTCCACTGTTATGTTATTGCTGAGTGTTTGGGAATTCTCGATTACAAGTTCTCTCAAGAAATACCGGTTCCCCTGAATGAGGGTCATACAAGGTATTTATAGCCCTTAGGCTGTACATGAAAAGGTGATACATTAAATGATATACATATGAAAAGTTAACTCATTTAATGCTCTTCAAGCGTGTGCGTCAAGATGATAAGCATTCAATGAATAGTTGAACTGTTGATTATCTGGCAATCAATGCTGTGGTCGAGATGCAGCTCGAACCGCCTTAGTTGCTCGTCGTCCAAGAATTCCTCGGAGCACTGGAGTTCCTCGGAGGACTGGTGTTCCTCGGAGTACACCTGTTGCTCGGGGTGAGTATGACTAGGTCGGGGGAATGATCTTCCTCATTGCTATTGTGCCACGTAGATTGACACGTGTCTTCTTAATATACGTCCACATCAGCATACTAATTTTGGTATCAACAGAAGCCCCCAATGTTTCATATTTCGAACTTTGAGGAGTATGGAACATTCTTTCTCGATATATGGCAATATTAAATGACCTTCCTGGGTTTTAGGAGCCTTTTCTTCGTATTTGAATTTCCTTCCACATTCGCAGAATCCGCATTTTTGCATTTTTATAAGCGCTTCGATCTTCGTGTACTTTTTGTCCTTTTAGCCGCCGGTAGCGTAATAGTTTCCTTTTTGTAATCATTTCTTTCGCCGTTTCCCAAGGCAAAGTATTTAAGCTTCAGAGGCAATCCCATAGTCTTCTACCTTTTTCAATTTCTGCTTTCGAGTTTTCTATAGCTTTTCTCTCTCCTGTGCGTTCATCCCTTTCTTCGTTTGTTTGTTAACAGATCTCCTTTTTCCTGTAAGATTTTCTTCCTTCTTCTTCATTTCTTTTTATTCACCATGGTTTATATTATCGAATCTCTTGAGAAATTCTGTTTTGACTTTTCTATTCCTTCTTGGGTAACTTTGGAGAATCTTTCTGAGCCTTCAAATTATTTTAATTTGGCTGAGGGACATTGGTTCCCTAGCCTCTTTATTGCTGAATGTGGATTTTCTTTTCCACCAAACCCTTTGTGTTTAGAGTTCTGTCAGTATTTCGATGTTGTCCCTGCAAAAATAGCCCCCAACACATGGAGAATAGTTAATGGGGTGTATAGGTTAAATCAAACTCATGGAACTCGTATAGAAATTCCTGAGATTATGTACTGTTATAGATGGGCTATTTTAGACAATGTTTTTTATTTAAAAACTAGGTTTTTGAATAGGGCCTTAGTAGTCAACCTCCCTGATGCAAATAGGGATTATTTTGAACATGGGGTAGTTATAAAAAATTGGCAACATGCCCCTTTGGTTGGAGATACAGTATATGAGGGTCCAAAATGCCCTCCATATGGCAATGGGATAGGTTATTTTCATTTTATTTCATTTTTGAAATTATGATTTTATTATGTTTGAATAAATGCATGATTGACATTTCAATATGTTTTTGTTTGCAGTCGACAGCAAGAGAAAAACTCCCAAAGAATCAGAAGTTAATATAAAGCATTTGAAACATATCTAGAATTTACATCGAAGAGTTGAAGACGAGCACATCAGGTCTGCTTCATATTTATTGCAGTACAGGAGCTACACATCATCCTTTACTGCTCGTCCTATGATCAGCATTAGTGAACCATTGCCAGCTTCTGAGGAATCTTCACCAGAATCTCACATTCCTCTGAGTCAGAAGATGGGCAAAAGAAGAGTTCCTGCTATCTTCGAGGAGACTTCCTCTGCTGGAGATGGAAAGAGAAACACGAATGATGTCCCAAAGGGGACAAAGAAAGTAGATGCTGCCCCTTCTGTTGCTCCTCAGAAGGCTGCCGAGAAGCCCCCAGTGGCTCCGAGTAAGAAAAATGCACCTGTGGAAGTGGTCCCAACCAAAACTTCTTTGGTTGAAACTGCTGAAGTGCCACTGAGGAGATTGAAGAAATCCTCCTCGGTCACTTTAATTGAAACCATTCCCCAGCTCCAAGCTAGTGGAGCTGGTGTCCCAACCATTATTCCCCCGAGTTCTGCAATGAGCTCGGTAAAGACTTGGATTATTCCTGAAGTCCAAGGAATTGAAGAAAACATGTCTAGGGATATGTTGACATCCCTAGCTACTCGTCATATTGCTTCAGTAAGTTTCTCTTATCCTGAATTTTTCTTTCTTTCAGTCAATATATGTATGTCGACACTGACTTATCATTATTTTCTTCTTTTTACAGCTGGTGAGTTTCTTTAACACCATAGTGAAGAAAGATGAAGCACTCAAGGCTTCTAGCTCCTCGTCTGGATTGGAGGATGCTTTTCTGGGTTTGGCCCAATCTTTGAAGGATTCTCGTCAAAAATATGACGAGGATAGGGGTGAATGGGAGAAGAAGATGGCTGCATCTGAGGCAGAGAAGGTGCAGTTGGGAAGTAAAGTGAAGGACTTGGAGAGAGAGAATAAGAAATATACCGAGAAGCTCACAAACTTTCGGGAGCTTGAAAACAAGTTGAAGTCGGCTGAGGAAGAGCTAACCCTTCTGCGAGAAGTAAATCGCCAGAAGGAGGAGGTGGAGGCCAAGTTGAAAGCCTCCGAGGATCTTCTATCCGAGAAGCTCTCCTCGGAGAAAATGAAAAGAAAGGTGGCTATGAAAAAATCTTTTCGCACTGATTGGGATAAAGGATGGGATAGGGGTGGCGGCAATGATGACCCAGGTCAAGTATGGGAGTTTGAAATACTTCCGAGATGGTTGGGTTGCTGCCCTGCAGGAACTGAAGGTTAGCAAGGACTCTGAACTATTCCAGCAACATCTTCCTGGCCCTCCTCCTGTGATTGAAGATGAGGAAGAAGATGAAGCTGCTTCCGAGGAGTCTTCAATGATAGTAGGTGATCAAATACTTGCTCCACAACCCAATCAGACAGCCACCGAGGAGATCCCGTATTTGCCTGCTCCTCCTGAACAAGTCTCAACTTCTGCCAATCAACTCATTGTTCCCACCGAGTAACCAAGCTCCTCGTCCCAGCCTCCCGAGAAAGTCTTGGGAGACAAGGAAAAGGTGTTAAGTTGTTCGGTATTCTCTTTCTTTTTTTCTTTTACTTGTACTCTGTATTCTGAACGTTGTACTCCTTTTGATGATGTAATAAAATTACCTTTTTTTGTTCCTCTGCATTGTTGATGTTCTGTCTTCTTCTTTATTAACTCTTGCCTTCTCTTCTTTATTAGTTTATGGCTAGAATGGAATTGTTGTCTGCCAATGATACAAAATTGATGCAGCAATGCTATGAATATTATAAGGCTGGTCACACAATCCTAAGTGCATCAGAAGTTGCCAACATCCTTGGTCATGATGCTTCAGAGCAGGCAATAGAAGCTTATCAATACCTGAAGGACTTACTTGATCGAGCTATGGACAATAACGTGGCTTACTATGACATGATCGAGGAGCTTCAATATACTTTAGAAGATCTTCAGACTCAGTACAAAGAATCAACTTCCTTTTTGCACGAGGGGTATGAAAAGAGGTATCAACACCTTTCTGCCGAGACAGGCCATAAAAAGATCCTTGCTGGGTACGATGTCAGGGAGAAAACCCTAAGGGGTGAAGTTGAAGCTTGTAGATAGATTGTCGAGCTACTAGAGCAAGAAAATAATAATTTGCAGAAAGAGCTGGCACAGTATAAGTCTGCAACATCTTCTTCAACAGCTGTAATCCCAGTGACTGACGAGGGATTTTCCTTTCTAGAGGTTGAGAATGCCAAATTAAGGCAAGAGTTGGATACCTTGAGAAGATCTGGTACTTCTACTGCTGTTCGGGGACGAGGAAGAGGTTCTCGTGGTCAAGGAAGAGCTGCTCAGAATGTTGTCGAGGAACCAAGTTCTCGACCTGCTCGGGGAGGATCAAGAGCTCTTAGTCGTAATGTTGAATAGGCTCGTACTCGATCAACGTTGGAAAACCAAGCATTCTAATTAATGGCTAAGAACCAAGCTTTGTCTGATCTGTCCAAGAAGGTTAGAGAACTGGAACAACAGCTTTCTTCAAAGGACTCAGTATTGAAGACTAATGAACTTTTCATCCAAAGTCTTAACGAGAAGATGGCAAGGTTGAAATTTAAATTTAATAAACAGCCCAGGGAATTTTGGATGGCTGGATACAACGAAGCTTTATTCCATTTAGATGATCGTATCCAGAATGCTAATAATGAGGGCTACAAGCAAGGTTGGCTGAATGCCTTGGGCGTGTTGAAGCTCGAACAAGGGCACTACCTGTGGGACTATCATGATCCTGGGGTATTAGACTTGCCCGTTCCACCTTATAAATTGGACATGGAATGGATCCCAGCTCGTGCCATTCCTCGGAACTTAATTGCAAAATACCTCGGTGACTACAATCTTCATTCTCAGATCGAGGTATCTCGTCCCGAGCATCTACTGGACACTCCTTCAATAATGAACGTCATAATGCTCCGAGATATTAATTTCATTAATTCTCCCCTTTGCCTGGAAGATCCTCCTGTTGGCGAGGAGCCTATTTCAAAAGCAAAAGGGAAAAGACCAGTAGAATAGGAAATTCTGATGTAATAATTAGTACACAATTTAATATCAATGTAATAAACTTGTGTAATTCATTTTGAATTTAATGAAAGAATTTCATTTTTGTTTGCAAATTTGCATTGCTCTTGTATTTGTCAAACACTTTATATTTGTGCTTGCATAACAATATTGTGTGGTTCATCGACCAACTTAGTAAAAAATTATAAGTATTAGTAATGTTGCTCGATCACTTAATAATAAAGTAATGAGTATAAAAATGTTTAAACTTTTTCCAACCAACCAAGGTTGTTAAATTGTGCTCGTCGACCAATTATAGTTAGTGAGAGTTTTTATCCCGACCAGCTATACTTGGTAAATTTTTGTCTTTTTCATAAAATGTGCCCGACCAACCAAGGTCGATGATTTTTCCTCGTCGACCAACTATAGTTAGTGGGTTTTTATCCCCGACCAACTATACTTGGTTCAGTTTGGAATATTTGTTCTTCGAGGAACTTTTATGTAATAAACTTACTTCCCGACCAACATAAGTTGGCATTTGAGATAATAGAACTTTTATGTAATAAACTTACTTCCCGACCAACATAAGTTGGCATTTTGAGAGCATATTTTGTTTCCTAACCAACCGAGATTGGCGTTTTGTCGATCATCTTGTGTTCTCGCTCTTTTACCAACCGGAGTTGGTTTGAGTTCGAACTATCATGTCCACTAGCTCTTTTACCAATCTGAGTTTGTCACGCTAGTGTACGCCTCCTAACCAAAGGAGTATAATTTTTTCTCGCCCTTTTACCAATCAGAGTTGGTCATGGGTTTGAACTATCGTGTCCACTAGCTCTTTTACCAACCTGAGTTGGTCACGTTAGTGTACGCCTCCTAACCAAAGGAGTATAGTTTATTCTCTCCCTTTTACCAACCGGAGTTGGTCGTGGGTTTGAACTATCATGTCCACTAGTTCTTTTACCAACCTGAGTTAGTCACGCTAGTGTACGCCTCCTAACCAAAGGAGTATAATTTGTTCTCGCCCTTTTACAAACCGGAGTTAGTCGTGGGTTTGAACTATCGTCTTCTTTTTACTGCCGAGCAGCGTTGCGTACCGAGCAACATAGTGTTAAACACACTAGTATTCCCAAAAAACTTTCAATAAAAGGAGAGAAGATTGTGAAATATCATCGTTTTATTCATATTGATGGAACTGCTTTACATTTTACATCACTGATAATACTTGCGTAGGTGTTCAGCATTCCATGCATTTTTAAATTCCACTCCTTCTAAAGTTGCTATTCGGTAAGTTCCTGGTCGGACAACTGCAGTAACTCGGTAAGGTCCATGCCAGTTTGCTTCCAACTTATTGTGCTTCTGAATGACCTTCTTTAGCACGTAATCTCCTTCTTTTAAGTCACATTTTTCCACACTCTTGTTGTAGAACAGGGTTGTTCGCTGTTGATAAGCAACATTTCTAATGGTTGCCTCTTCTCTAACTTCCTCGAGCATGTCCAAATCTAATCTCCTCATCAAGTCGCTGATTGGAGAATTGAAATTCAGCACTCTGTGTATTGGAAGACCCAACTCGGCAGGTATTACAGCCTCACTTCCAAATGCCAGCATATATGGTGATTCTCCAGTTGCTGCTCGGGGAGTTGTTCGGTAAGCCCACAATACTGACTGTAGCTCATTAATCTAATTAGCTTTAGCCTTACTTAGCCTCTTCTTCAAACCATTTAGTAATGTTCTGTTCGTCACTTCAGTCTGCCCATTGCTTTAAGGATGGCCTGGTGCTGAATGAACTTTCAAAATGTTTGACTGATGACAATAGGCGGCAAACTCCTCGTTATCAAATTGTGTTCCATGGTCTGTGATGAAGGCATGAGGGAGACCATATCGGCAGATGATGTTCTTCCAAACGAATTGGTATACCTTCTCGTACGTCATATCAATAAGTGGCTCAGCTTCTACCCACTTAGTAAAATAATCCACTGCGACGACGAGGTACCTGAATCTTCCTCGGGTCGTTGGCAGTGGTCCAACCAAATCCATTCCCCATATGGAGAAAGGCCAAGGGGAAGTTATGGGTGTCAACAATGCTTGTGGAGTTCGTCGAATGGAGGAAAAACGTTGGCATTTATCACATCTCTTAGCATAGGCTATACAATCAGCCCTCATCATTGGCCAGTAGTATCCCTGCGTCATCACCTTTTGCAAAAGTGTCCGACCTGCTACATGGGCACCAAAAGACCCTTCATGGATCTCTTCAATCAATTCTTTCACCTCGGAGGGATGTACACATCTTTGCAAACCTGCCATAATTCTTCGTCTATACAAAACACCATTAGTTAGTACATACCGAGCAGCTTTAAACTTCAATTTATTGGCAGCGATCTTATCCTCCAGTAATTTTCCTTCCTCGACATATGCCCTGATGGGATCCATCCAAGATGGTCCTAAATCAAGAGTAATAATATTCATCGTTAGGTCTTCATCTATGCTTCAACTTTCTAACACCTCAATTGGTATCGTTCTTCGCAGCTCGGTACGAGTAGCTGATGCTAGTCGGGCCAGTGCGTCTGCTTGTGCATTCTCTATTCTTGGTATTCTGATCAACTGAATGGCATCAAATTCTGCCAACAACTCCATCGCCTTTGCATGATAATTGACCATTAATTCTCCTTTAACTGCATATGTTCCCATTATTTGATTCATAATTAATTGAGAATCACTGAATACAATCACTTGTTGCGCTTCCATAATCTTTGCTAAATTAAGACCTGCTATCAAGGCTTCATACTCAGCCTCATTATTGGAAGCTTTGAATTGGAATCGTAAGGCATATTCCACGTCAATCTCGTCTGGGGTGTTCAAAACAATCCTTGCTCCACAACCCGTAGTGCAAGATGATCCATCTACATATAATCTCCATGTAGGTAACTTGTCTTCAAATTTCTTATCGGACAAAGTTCCTCGGTGAAATATCTTTTGTTTCCTTTCATCCTCCCATGGTATTTTTCGCTCTTCGTCGACCATCTCTTCTCGCCCTTTTGCCAACCGGAGTTGGTCTGGGTTTGAATTTGATGATCTTTCTACATCCACAAGCCCTTTTACCAACCGGAGTTGATCTGGACTTATGTCTGTTGATCCTGTAATATCCAAAGGTTGATCAGCGAGCAACTTCTGTTCCTCGGGGGTATCAGGATATGTAAATTCTGCTATAAAGTCTGCTACAGCTTGCCCTTTTAATGATGATCTGGGTTCATACACAATATCATATTCACCGAGCTCTATTGCCCAATACATCAGTCTCCCTGATTTTTCTGTCTTATGAAGGGCTTGTCTCAATGGCATGTCGGTATACACGACGATGGTATGGGCCTGGAAATAAGGCCTCATTCTTCTACTTTCTTCAATTAATGCCAATGCCAATTTATCCAGCTTTGGGTACCTGATCTCTGCACCTCGAAAATCCTTACTTGTGTAATAAATTGGCTTCTGGACTCCCTTCTCCAATCTGATCAATGCCGATTTGACTGCATTCTCTGAGACTACCAGGTACAAGTATAACTTTTCTCCCATTACTGGTCTGGACAATAGTGGAGGTGCTCCCAAATATTTCTTCAAGTCTTGAAAGGCTTTTTCACATTCATCATTCCACTCGAAAGTTTTCCGAAGTGTTTTGAAGAATGGGAGGCATCTATCAGTTGCTCGGGATACAAATCTGTTGAGCACTGCAACTCGTCTTGTAAGACTCTGCACCTCTTTCTTCGTCGTTGGAGATCGCAACCCTAAAAGAGCTTTGATCTTTGCTGGATTTGCCTCAATGCCTCGCTAGTTGACGATGTACCCGAGGAACATTCCTTCTCGTACTCCAAAGGTGCACTTCGTCGGGTTGAGCTTCATCTGGTATTTATCCAGTTGATCAAAGGTCTGACCTAAGTCAACTAGATGATCAGCAGCTTTCTTGCTCTTTGTCAGCATATCGTCGACATAGACCTCCATATTGCAACTGATTTGTTCAGCAAAAACCTTATTCATCAGCCGCTGGTATGTCGCTCCTGCATTTTTCAAACCAAAAGGCATAACATTATAACAATAAGTTCCCCTAGGGGTAATAAAAGAACTGCTTTCCCTGTCTTCAGGTTTCATTTTGATCTGGTTGTATCCAGAGTAAGCGTCCATGAAACTGAGCAGCTCGTGTCCCGAGGTAGCATCTACTAGTTGGTCAATTCTGGGCAATGGAAAATGATCCTTTGGGCAGGCCTTGTTGAGATCAGTGAAATCAACACACATTCTCCATTTATTGTTTTTCTTCTTCACCATCACCACATTTGCTAACCAGCCAGGATATTTCCATCTTCAATAAATTGGGCTTTCTGGAGCTTCTCGACCTCCTCTTGTATGGCTTGATTCTTCTCGGGACTAAACACTCTTCTTCTCTGCTTTACAGGTTTGATCTCCTTATTCGCATTGAGTTCATGGCATAAGAAGTTTGGATCTATTCCTGGCATGTCTTCATGACTCCATGCAAAAGTTTTCTTTCTGTCTCTCAAGAAAGTTATCAACTCCTGTTTTATTGAAACATCCAATGATGAACCAATCTGGGTTACTCGTTCGGGGTGCTCATCGTCCAGAATAACATTTTCTGTAGATTCCACCACCTGTCCTTTTACAAGTTGGGATTCATCTCGGGGATCAAGTGTTTCAATTTCTGTACCTTCCTCCACCTGGTAGGTAGTAGTCTTTTTCCTTGACTCTTCAAGCTCCTCTTGCTCGGCAGACGAATAATAGCATTCCCGAGCTACTTTCTGATCACCTTTCACAACTCCTACTCCAAAATTTGTAGGGAATTTCAAACACTGATGTACTGTAGATGGAACTGCTTCGAACTTCTTCAAACCAACTCTTCCCATGATGATGTTTTAAGCTGACTGTACATTCTTATCCATCACAAAGAAGCGTATTCTTTATGTTCGACAAGCAGGCCAAGTTCCAATGAATATATCCAACTTGATCGTCCCAAGTGGAAAGACTTTCTCTCCAGCAAAACCCAATAGAGGTCTGTGATAAGGTTCCAATTGAGATAATTTTAAATTTAAACTGTCAAAGCATGAGTAGAACATGATGTCTGCCGAACTACCATTATCTACCAGAACCCTTGAAATCACTACTTCTTTCATCCTCATTTTGATCACCAAAGGGTCTTCGTGAGGGTAAAGAACACCTGTAAGGTCGTTTTTTGAAAAACCGATGACCAGCTTCTCTTTGTTTACCTTCCTCGGGCGATCCTCTTCAGCCAAATTTATTCGTTGAATGTATGAGCAAGCCTGAGCCTCACCGAGGTAAGCTTTTCTTTCTGCAGTAAGGTCTCCTCCTCCTGCATCTCCTCCTGTAATGACATTACAATCAAATGACCCAAAGCGTATTGAAAATACCTCTCGTTCTGGCTGCCTAGGTTTCTTGGGAAGATCGGGGTCATCCTCTGTATCATTTTCATGATCCCTTTTCTTTTTCTCCTCTGTTCGACGAGGAGATCTAGATATTTCTCTAGTTCGTTCATTATTTCTTCTTTCGCCTCCCCGATCAACATACTTTGCTAGTTTCCCTCTTTGGATGAGTGTTTCAATCTCATTCCCAAGACATGATTAATACCCATTTTCAAAGGAGTATAATTATCGAATTTCTTCAGGACTTCCCATGACGATTTATTATTCTTGGAATGCTTGTCATCGCCATTGCCCTTATGCTCTTTCTTCTTGGATTTGTCGTCTTCCACCTTGGTTTCTTTATCCATATTCTTCTTCGCAGCCATAGCCTCCTCGGTATTCATGATTTTGGCCTCTTTTACCATCAACTCTGACATAGTTGTAGGTGGATCTTTGGCCAAAGTGTAATACAACTTGTTAGGCAACAACCCACTCATCAAGGCGGTGATTGCTGTCTTTTCTTCATAATCTATAACTTCCAGTTTCTCGTTATTGAAACGAGTTATGTAATCTCTAGTACTCTCACCAGATTTTTATCTAACACTTAACAAGTGTGATGCTCTTTTTACTGGCTTTGCTCCCAAACAGAAATTGTCGATGAATAACTCGGCCAACTGAAAGAAAGTTGAAATCTTACCCCGAGGAAGATTATTGTACCATATCTGGGCAGATCCAGTAAGAGTTCCTGAGAATGCTCTGCATCTCATCTCGTTGGGGACGGCATAGATGTCGACAGCAGCTTGATATTGCTCTATGTGTAGAACAGGATATGTCTTTCCATCATATTTAGGGATCACTACTGGTGCTTTAAACTTTGACGGGGTAGGAAAACCCACAATAGCCTGGACAAAAGGTGTCCCTTGAACAAAAGTTTATTGTAAGGGATTCTTCGCCTTAGCCATTTCTCCCAATCTATCCTCCAAGCGCTGAATGGAACCCTTCCACGCATCGTTTCCTTCCTCGGGCTTATTAGTTCGAGCAATTGATTGTTTTGATGTGGCCTCCTGAGATCTATCTTGACGAGCAACTGGTCGTGATTGTGCTGATCCTTCTCTTAGATCTGATGGTCGTCGAAAACTCCTCGACATGGTCTTAGGTGGACTCCTATTCCTCCTAGGGCCTAATCGACTGAAAGGAGACACCCTACTCAGTCTTTCCAAGGAACTGGGTCTCTCTGGAGAGAGAGTGATACGTTGATCAGTATCTGTAGCCCTTATTGACGAAGTTCGCCCAGGTTGATAAGAGAAATCATCAGATTCCTCATTACGATATGACTCTGTACGCCTGGATCGTGAAGAAAGTAAATAGGTTTGCCTCTGGCCACTTTGTTGTCCCGAACGTGCAGGTGCACCGCCATGAAGGGTCTGTATGAGTTGCCTCATTGTTTCCTGCATGGCGGTTTGTCCTTGAGCCAGAATCGTCATAATCCCAGCCAGATCTGGAGGTGCAGAGGGATTTGGAGGATTTCCAGTATTTCCAGTATTTCGATTGTTGGATTCCGGGTTATCTGCCATTGATGATGAATGATTTTCGGTGAAAAACGATAATAACAATCGTTCCCACAGACGGCGCCAATCTGTTGATGTAAAAAATGAGATTACTCTAATTATTCAATCACAGATAAATAAATGAGACAAAGAATTTTAAAGTGGTTCAGCCTTATATGAATGGCCTACGTCCACTATTATGTTATTACTGAGTGTTTGGGAATTCTCGATTACAAGTTCTCTCAAGAAATTTCGATCCCCCTGAATGAGGGTCATACAAGGTATTTATAGCCCTTAGGCTGTACATGAAAGGGTGATACATTAAATGATATACATATGAAAGGGTAACTCATTTAATGCTCTTCAAGCGTGTGCGTCAAGATGATAAGCATTCAATGAATAGTTGAACTGTTGATTATCTGGAAATCAATGATGTGGTCGAGATGCAGCTCGAACCTCCTTAGTTGCTCGTCATCCAAGAATTCCTCGAAGCACTGGAGTTCCTTGGAGGACTGGTGTTCCTCGGAGTACACCTGTTGCTCGGGGTGAGTATGACTAGGTCGGGGGAATGATCTTCCTCGTTGCTATTGTGCCACGTAGATTGACACGTGTCTTCTTATTATTCGTCCACATCAGCATACTAATTTTGGTATCAACATCAGTAATGAAGGCTGTCTTCTCAGACTCTTCAGCATCCATGAAGATTTGGTTATAGCCTGAATAAGCGTCCATAAAGCTCATGAGCTCGTGCCCTGCCGTTACGTCCACCATCTGGTCTATCCTAAGTAAGGGATAGCTATCTTTCGGGCAAGACCTATTCAGGTCAGTGAAATCTACACACATTAGCCACTTCCCATTGGCCTTAGGAACGATGACTGCATTTGAGAGCCACTCCGGGTAGGTGACCTCTCTTATGAACTCAGCCTCTTCCAATTTTTTTACCTCTTCCCGGATGACGTCATACTTATACCTGGAGTACACTCTTCATCTCTTCTTGATCGTCCTGGCATCTCTGTCTACGTTGAGCTTGTGGCTCATGACCTCAGGGTCGATACCAGGCATGTCTGCGTGACTCCATACGAAGACACTTTGTCTCCTTCTGAGGAATACCAGCTCTTCCTTGATTCCTGGTTCTAGGTCCTTACTGACCTGGATGGTTTTTTCGACACTTCCTCATTGAGGATGATGGATTCTACCTCTTTCGCGGCCTCACCCTTCTTCAATTTTGTTTCGTCTCTTGGGTCAAGAGTGTCAATATTGTAAGTGGTGGTTGCTCTCTTATGGGCCTCTCTCTCTTCGACCGAGTTGAAGTAACACTCCCGCGCCGTGGTCTGGTCCCCTTGCACTTCCCCTACTTCATAAGGAGTCGGGAATTTTAGCATCTGATGGCCCGTCGACGGCACGGCTTCAAACTCTTTGAGGGCCACCCTTCCTACGATGAGGTTGTAGGCCGAGAAAACGTTTTCGTCCATGACAAAAAAATTTATCTTCTTGGTCAGCCTCTTAGGCCACTCATCCCCCATCCGTACATCCATCTCATACATTCCCAGTGGGTGGACCTTTTCGCCACTGAATCCTATCAACGGGTGATGATAGGGCACCAGCCTTGCCCTGCTAAGACCCAGACTCTTAAAACAAGGCCAAAACATCACGTCTGCTGAGCTTCCCCCGTCTATGAGGATCCTTCCTACCTCGCACCCATGCACCCTTGTTGTTATGACCAAAGGGTCATCATGGGGGGATAAGATGCCCTTGAAGTCGAGTCTGGAGAACCCCACTACGAGGGTGTCCATGTCAACCTTCTTCCTCTTCTGCACGGCATCGGAAGACGTTAGATTCATAACCTCAGGCTTGGCCACTGACCTGGCCTCTGCTATATGAGCCTTCCTATCGGCTACCTCAGAGCCACCTCCTGCAAATCCCCCACATATGGTGCTAGCACCGAAGGAGATCATGCCGACCCTCTTCACCGGGGTGTTGTCATCCTTTGGCGAAAGATCCGGGTCGTCTTCAACATCTCCCTCTGAATCATCGTTCCTTCTGGCCGGGACATCGCCACGGCATCTGTCATTTCTTCTCTTCTTAGGGTCTTCTCCTCCACCCTTCGGAGCCTTGTCATCCACGTACTTCCTTAGCTTTCCAGATTTCAGCATCTTCTCAATCTCATCCTTTAAAGCGAAGCATCTATCTGTGACATGGCCGTGATCCTGATGGAACTCACACCATAGGTTTTTGTTCCTCTTATGTGGCGGGGCCTTCAGTTTCTCCGGACACCTCAGAGACCGGTCAGTCTTAATCTCATTAAGGATGTGTTCACAGCTCACAGTCAGAGGAGTCTAATGAGCAAACTTGTCATCACCTGACCTCTTCTTCCCCTCTTTCTTGCTTTGAGACCTACCAGTGCTATCGTGGTTCTCCTCCTCATATTTGGCTGCCATCGCCTCTTCCGTATTCATCACCTTCCCTGTGGTCGCCAGAAGCTCCGCCATAGACCTGGGGGGTCTTCCGCCAATTTCTGCAGTAGCTTCCCCTTCTGGAGGCCTCCTATAAGGGCGGTCATGGCTATGATCTCTTCATAATCTTCCACCTCCAACTTCTCTTTGTTGAATCTTGCTATGTAGTCTCTTAGGCTTTCACCCTTGGCCTGTTTGACATACAGCAGGTGGGTAGTCTTCTTTTGAGGTCTTACCCCAAAGCAGAAGTTGTGGATGAACTGCTCAGCCAAGCCTTTGAAGTTCTCAATTGAGTTCTTCAGAAGGGAGGTGAACCAGCTGTGCGCTGCCCCTGTCAAGGTCCCCGAGAAGGCCCTGCACTTCATCTCATCGGGTATCGAGTAAATATCTACCGCCGACTGGTACATCTAGATATGGTGAACAGAGTTAGTGCTGCCATCATACTTAGGAGTCACTGTAGGAGGCTTGAACTTGGCTGGGGTTGGGAGCCCCACTATCCTAGCCACAAATGTGGAGCCCTCTGAGTAACCCATTTATAATGGGTCTCTGCTTTTAATGAGGTCTCCTATCTTCTCCTCAAGGCGTTGGATGGAATCATTCCAGGGTCTTCTGTCATCAACTTGGCCGAGGTTATCCCCCGCCACCTCCCTGCCATGGACAGAGGGTTCCCCAATCACAACACGTTGACTGTTGACCTCTTTTTGTTCCCTGGCTCTTCCTCCACAGGGTCGGCCTTGGTCTGGCCGACCTTGCCTACCCCCTCTCTGAGAGCTTGCTGCGCTCCTCGACCTTGATAGCCTGTGTCTTAGGTCATTCACCGGGCCCAGCCTCTCGAAGGCCGACCCTCTACTCAACCTATCAAAGGCCGACCCTCTTTGTTGGGCCTCTTCTATTCTTCGGCCGAGACATCCTTGACTCTCCCTAAGAGGTTGTATAGTGTCATTTGACACCTCATACGGCTCCCAGCAGTCTTCTGGGGCTTCTTCAGCTTCTAGGTCATCATACATGTCCTCTGGGCAAGGGTTTCCCTGCCTCCCCAGGCGCAAGCTCCTAGAGTCAGCAACGTCCCTCCTCCGCTGGGGTGCAGGCTGGTCCTTCATCGGTGCCTGGGGTGGTCCCCTGGCATCAGGATGGGGATAAACTGCCGCCGGAGTGATCATGTCCGGTGAGACTCCAGGTGGCCTCATCATCATATTTTGACTGAGCTGGGCAAATTACTCCTTCATGGCTTGTTGTGTTGCAGCTAAAGATTTCAAGGCTGTTGCTACCTCCGCCATTTCGGACTGGGGAGGAGCCTGACTGGAACTAGCCCCTCCACCCCCGGGCGGCGGAAGAGGTGGTGGTAAGTCTGGTGCCATATGTTAACACTATAGATCTTGAGTAGCAAGTGAGCTTAATACCTTAAAGTACCTCTTTCAATGGTGAAACATCTCCACGTAAGGGGTGATTCCTGGTTCACCACCAAAGTCTCCGGTGAGGTTAAGCAGAAAAAGAGGAAGAGACAGCTTCTCGTTCCCACAGACGGCGCCAAAATGATGATGCCGGAATCAGCACCACCAGGTAAGGTGTTTTCAAGCTCAATATAGGAATAACAATGGCAGCACAGTTAGATAGAGAGATAAGAGAATGAGGTGAGGATAAGAGGAGAGTACACCGATATATAAGTGGTTCAGCCAATCTGGCCTACGTCCATTGTGAGTGTGTGAGTAATATCACTGAATGAAGGCACTGATGGCCATGGATACAATCTCTCAAGCTTTCTCTCTCTACTGTAGATTTAGACAGAGTTTTTAGCTAGGGTTGAATAACTGGGATCCTTTTTCAAGGTAGGGGATGATCCCTATATATAGTGCCTAGGGGGTGTAATGTACCCCCCATGCATGTAATGAGCATGTGTGTGGTAGCCTCACCAATATGGGAGTGCCATCTGTCACCTGTAAGGAATGATGATGAAATATTCTCCCCATGTGTGGAGAATAATCTTGTTACAACTGATTTGTGCCCATGTGTTCTTATCCAAATGTAAACTGATGCTCGGCCGCCATATTGGTGGATGACCTCGGCCTGGGAGAGGCCGAGCTGTAAAGGCTTGATGTTCGTTCAATCCGAGATGTGTCATAGGGAGTCTTGGCCTGATCTCAGTCGAGACATTATGCTGGGGTCGGCCCTAGCCGAGGTTGTACATATAGCATGCTGATGATTCCTAAGGCTTCTTGTCACCTCAGACCAAGCCGAGGTTGGACTGGTTTCATGTTGAAGGTTACCAAGTCTCCTTGTCACCTCGGCCTACTATCGACTGAGGTTGCCATACCCAGGTATATGAGGATGCTGTTGATGCCTGCGATGCGCGTAGTGTCCATTGAATATGTAGGTGGAAGTGTCGGCCCAGGCCGACACTGGTCTGGCCGAGGGATGATATCGTGGGCCCATGGCTTATCTAGGGTCGATCAATATCTCGGCCATCATCTCAGTCGAGGTTGGTGTCTCTAGGCCGAGGTTACACTTGGGTCATATCAGCGGGGAATGCAAACCCCACATAAATGGCCATATGCTCGCCAAGAAAATCATTTGACAATTTTATTATTGGACTACCATGATTCAGGATTGCACAGCCTACGTTCGAAGATGCCTTAAATGCCAGTAGATTTCCAACCTGCAACACTTGCCTCTATGGGAATTATACAATATTACTTCTCCGTGGACTTTGTCCAGACGGGGAATCGACATCATAGGGAGGGTTATGCCCAAAGCCTCCAATGGACATGAATTCATTCTGTTTTCCATTGATTACTTCAATAAATGGGTCAAAATTGAGTCATACGCAGTGTTGAATGTCAAAAAAGTGGCCAAACGAAGGAACATCATCTGTCGATATGGGGTCCCGCACGAGCTGGTCTCAAACAACGGGTTACATTTCAAGGCAAAAGTTATAGAGGTGGTCGATGAGTATGGGATTAAGAGACACAAATCCTCTCCATACCGACCTCAAACGAATGGAGCAATAGAAGCCTCCAATAAGAACCTCAAAGCCATCATCAACAAGATGATGGGGAATTATTAAGATTGGGCCGATCAGATGCCTTACGCCCTCTGGGGCTACCGCACTTTAGTTCAAACCTCTACTGGGACTACCCTGTACTCTCTAGTCTACAGCATGGAAGCAATCCTACCTATGGAGATGCAAATCCTTCATTGCGCGTCATTTTAGAAAGCAAAGTCCGCAAAGAAGACTAGCATTAAATTCGTCTCAACGAGTTGTCACTCTTGGACGAAAGGAGGATAAAAGCCCTATATCACATACAAGGATACCATCGCCATATAGCGTGATCATTCAATAAGAGGGTCAAGAATTTCGGTGTTCGAGAAGGGGACTTAGACCTTAAGGAGATAGTAGAAACCATCTGGGACCTCAGAGGCAAATTCAAACCCAATTGGAGTGGCCCCTACATTATGAAGAAGATTATGTCTGGCAGCGCTGCTATGCTCACCGACCTTGATGGAAAAGAAATGGCGCGTCCAGTCGACCTCGACCGTCTCAAGAAATTCTATCCCTGGCCCAAAATCTCGACGCACTATGACTCTTCTCATCTCACTTTTATTCTAAAAAAATGAGAAAACAAATCTTCATTTCCCTCTGCTCAGAACTACGTGGGGCCTGATACTCTCAAAAAATCTTTTTGCTTTTAAAAAAAGGAATGTCAAAAATAATTCAAAAACCTTCAGAGGTCGGTAGGCAGCTCATCCATTTTACATGAGCACGACCCCCTTCTTTTTCATAAAATGCTATTCTTTTCTTATCCCTGAGAATGAAAGTTCATTTTAACATATACATGAACAAAAGGATTATGTATGCCTTAGCGATTGGTATCTCTATACTACTATAAAATTCTTTACAAGCATTTAATGTTCCTTGTAAACGGAGCTATCCACGTAAGCAACTCTCTATTACTAATTTCTAAAGTGTGTAATAGATCTACAAAGCTCTATCCACATCTGGTGTCGATCTTTCATTTAATTACATGAATAAGCCACTGATTCGTCTCTCCTCATTCTCAATTCAATTCTCTTTTCTCCTCTACTCTAGAAACTAAAATGTTTCCTTTTTCCACATGAATAATGGTTCCTTTACACCATAAAAGTAAACATCCCTCTCCTCTATGCCACTTTGTATATATGTGAGTCTATGAAGCTAATTTGGCGGTAGGACTGTTGATTAGTGTTCTTAGAAGAGTGTGTATGAAATCCATTTAACCAACCAATCGATTTATATACCCATAAATATCGGGTTTATTCTAAATATCTAGGAGATTTGTGTATTTTATCACCTAACAGTTATCAGAAGAATGTATAGATCATGATTTGAGATAAGCGGATCTCATATCTTCTGGAGTTTTAGGTAGAGATCTAAAAAACATATGCATTTTTGTTCGTTGAACTGAGTTTTTTTCCCGACCTGGTATATTATTTTCAGAGCCGTGTGTTTGTTTTAAATACAAAATTAGTCTGTGTTTATTTTTTTAAATTTGAACTGCTATAGTTGGATCTGTGCTTTTTTTATCTGCTTGATCTGATTTGGAAACAAGTTGAATTTGACATGTTTAAAACAGATCTGGTTTGTTCTGATCTGTTCGTTTTTTTTCAATCATAAATATTTTTTTTAAAAACTGATTTGCGGTTTATATATCTAAATTTTTTTTAGAAAAAATCTATTTGAACAGATAGCTGCTAGGAAAAGGCTTAGGATATGTGTACAGCTAAGTTGGTACAATTGTCAATTCTTGGGTGTATCTTCCTATTTGGTTCTTTTGATTTGTGTTTTATTCATATGAGGTTTTACAAATATTCAATTTTTGACCAGTTTTATATTTCTTTTTGACAAAAGAAAACTTCTTTTTGATATTTTTGTGTTTAATTTCCCATACTAATAGTTTCTATTTAAAAACGACAGTTTTTAAGGTTATAATTGTGTTGAGTTTATGTAGAGTTGATAACACGGGTGAGTAGTTTAGATTCAGAATATTGTTCTATGATTATTGATCGGTTCAAATCGGGGTGGAGATGGCATGATAGTTCTCTCAAAATGAAAGTAATTTTATTTTATTCATAACTTCTTAATACTGCGCATCAACTACATGATTAAATGTCACAAACATGATAACTTATGTAATAACTTTCTCACTTATTTTTTAGGTAATTGTGATTACTATGATGTCAATATTTTTCAACCTGATGCCATTTTGTCTTTCACCAAGGTGAAACATATTTTACCTCGAACAAACAAGATCTAATTGTTTGTGATTCTAATCCTTTGTTGTGATAAGTTTTCAGGAGGCTTGGCAAAAACATGTTGTCTGGACAGATACTTGGAAATATGGCTAACCTTACGGTCTTAACTTCTTCTGTGTCTCCCATTGCAAATCAATTGTGGTTTATCCTTAAATAGTGTAGATGGATTTTGATTTTTTAATAATGAACAGGGATTTATTATTCAATAACCTCAATGGTCTTACTTCGAAAATACTTGTTCAAGGCTACTAGTAATATTTATGGAAAAACAGATTGATCAATTTAAAAGCAGCTCTTCTTGCTTTAGTTTGATCTTTCATAGAGTGTGGGTTAAATTTCAAATATAAGGCATTGAAAACGACTGTCTCCTTTATATTTTATACTCCCTTCGTTCCGAATTAAGATTTTCAATTTGAAAGTCACTATTTCAGTAAAATAATTATATATTATAATTAATGGTGAATGGGATTGACGAAGTTGATATTAGAGTTGAATTTTAATTTAAAATCTTTTAAGAGGCATTTCCTTAATTGTTAGTTAGATTGAATTTTTGGAGTTGATTGTGCATTGGGAAAAGGTCAATTCAAGGTGTTTTGTTCTTAGTTCTCCAAAAACTCATCTCTCATATGTATTTATCTCTCTTTATAATTTAAATATATTGTTAGTACCGATGATGCACTTACTTTTCTCTGAATCCAGGAACTCCTTGCTGGTAAATGTAAAGAAAAACTAGACATCCTATTTGATGCCTTATGCACTGTGAATATGTAGAAGTCAATTATTGAGTAAGACTATGTGTTTGCGATTTAGTTATTGTAATTATAGTTTTTAAGGTTTTATTATTAGATTATTTTATTTTATGTGGTGTCAGTTGCGTATTGCGTTCCTTGGTGAAGCTATGTGGTGGTGGGACTCAATGAGTTTTAGTATAATATATTAACATTCATAGTTTTCAGGTCCTTACATTGTGTGTGAACTTCTAGTGTAGGACCATAGGGTTGATTATATTTTAATTAAACTTGATCTTACTTTTAAGTTATTTATTTCATTATCTTTAATGTGAAATGAAAGAATAAGTTCAAAATCATTTACATAATTCAATGTGGATATCATGTAATTTTTTAAATGATATATGTATCTTCAGAGCAAGATAGCATTTTCTTTTAGAAGAAAAAGAAAGAGGATACAAACCTAAAATACGACAATCATGAATGTTATATACAATATAATATTTTTTTGGTTTGTTTGAATTATATGAAGCATATATTCTAGGCCTTTAAAACTGGATATTATTATAAGTTTCCCGGATCACGATTTCCATCTTCGCTTTGATCCTTGGTCACTGAGGTTGCGCCTTATTGAAATTGTTGATGTCAAACGACTTCAAATGCGTTGCGCAACTTCGTTCATTGGAGGATCATACACTTTAGCTACTTTTGTAGCTATATATGCACTTTTTGGTCCAACATTTCCTGGAATTTATGACAAAGATCGAGGCGTTTACACTCTATTTAACCCCAGATTGTCCTTTGCTCTTCCAATTCCCTCTCAGTATAGAGTGATGCCATGATGGAGAAGCGACATTGCCCTTGGAGTTTCCTGATGGCACAACTCCAGTTACTTATCGCGTCTCTATATATGATCAATCTACTGACAGTAAAGTTGGTGTGGGTTCGTTAATGAACATAGCTTATACTCCTCCATTGCCTATTGGCAGTCTCTACATAGAGGAGATGCATGATGATTACTTCTATAATTACTTCACTCGTCGCCTGTACACATTATTTGATGGCCAGACTCACAAAATCAAGAAGTTCGTTCTGCATACCAACTATCCTGGGCATGCAGATTTAAATTCATACAAGAACTGCAATTTTGTTATCTATAGTTCTGATTTTGATGTGTCCTTTCATCAGGAAGTAAATACCTCTAGATGCAACATTAAACCAAGCACAAAATGGGAGCAAGTGAAGGAGATTCTTGGGGATTGTGTCCAATTTTCTATCCAAACACCAGGCTCTACAAGCAATCTTTTGGATTGCTTGTAGAGCCTGATAGTGAACTTGATCAAATGATATTGAATAATATTACGATTATTTTTTTGTTACCCGCTCATGTATCAAACTCATATTACATGGTGTTTGTAAATCATGATTATTACTATCGTGTACCTATAAGTTTGTGTATATAATATTTAGGTTAGTTATACTTTATTATCTTTATTTATTTGGTTGTGCCATGGTGTTTTATAATGAAGGTTCTTATTTCTTTAGTTTTTGCTACTTTTTACAATTATAATTTTAATTTTCGAAGCGAATAACACTCTCGGCACTCATTTTTTTTATTTTCAAAGCATGAATGACACTAATGTATTAAAGGAATTGTTACCATATCATGTAGTAATTTCTGCCATATCTGGTGTTGTTGCCATATAATGGCATTCAGTTATTAATTGGTGCACTAAATGCTTTAAGAGGAAACATAGGTTACAGAATTTTGTATAGTTAATAATTAGTGCAATTATTTTTCGTTAGTAATTAAGTTAGTAATGGCACAAAATTTTATGCTAATGAATTATGAAATATGGGTTAATAATCAGCTGATGAAATATGCTAATTTGAATTCAGTAGTTCAAAACCTACACAAAATTGCATGTCATTTGATTATTTATCGCAAAGAAAAATGTTCCATTATTTTCATGAGTGGATTTAGTTTTTATTGGGACTTGCTTTTTTTTTTCTAGGTCTAAACTTTGGGTTCTCTAACATTTCCATGCTTTTTCTTAAAGGATATCAAGATCCCACTGTCACTACAGTCTTAGTCATAAACGAAGTGTATCTAAGGTAGCTCTCGGACCTATTTTTAGTAAGTTATTTTGATGTATTTAGAACTTTTGCCGCCGTTAGTGTAGTCCCTGGCTTTATGGGATTTGGTACAGCTGTTGCAATTCCAGCGGCATTGAATTCTGCTAATGGGAACTAATGTATGTGTGTTCAGTGTTGGTAAAGTAATGTATGTCTATTCAGTGCTGGTAATGTATGATATTTGAGTTCTAATTAAGGGACAAAAAAATATGATATGAGTAGTTCAATGTTTTTTACTAAGATATTGTTGTATGAGAATCAATTTCTACTATATTAACATAGTAATATGCAACTATTGGATCGTTCTACCTAGTATTGTTAGGGTTGGTTTAATATTCAAGTCTAGCATGAGATCTTCATTGTTTCACTAATTACAACTTTCAACCTGAATATTATTTTTTGTTTTATAATGGGATTTCAAGGTGGAGAATGGATTGTTGTGGGATTTGTTAGTTACTTTTTCACTTGAAACATTGGCCATAAATTTTCCAAAATGGATAGAGCATTTGTCAACCAACTTTGGATCTCTAAATGGTCTTCCATAGATCCCATTTGCACTAACGAGCAACACTAAGATCATTTTTCCTCTGTATGACTTCATATTCATTTATACTTTTATATGGTATTATAACTTCAGCTTTGATCCTTTTTTTAATAACATTATTTTTAGATTCTTGGTCTTCATTACAAATAATGTATGTGTTTCAGCACAATTGGTGTTTTATCCAATGAATTTATATAGAATGTAATTTAGATTTCCAGCTTATCAGTTGTATCGTTCTTGGCATTACGAACATGATTAACCAATTTACTATTTATAATATTAAAAATGTGTTATAAATAGTTTATTTTTTATTGTACTAATATTTATAATTTTTGTTGTTGGTTTGGGAGTTTCCAAGTATGTTAACCTACTTAATAGAAATCATTTTTTTATCACGATGTTAAAAAATTATTAGTAACATTTAATTTCAAAAATAAATTTTGTGATTATTTGTGTTAAGGTTAAAGAAAAAACACATCTTTTTATGGCTTTCAAAATTCAAGTTCTTTTTGTCACCTATGTTGGTAATCTAAAAGTGAATGCTATAACATTTCCAATGGCAAAACAAGTTATGTTGGCATAGTTAGAGATGAATGAAACTTAAATTATTGTTTATATTTTGTTTTTAGTAATGAAATATAAGCATCTTTGACTTAAAAAAAATAGAAAAAGTTAGTAGCTCACAAAACTCTTTTTAAGTTAATTCCACTAAATTCTTTTATATTATCGTATATTTTGGTAGTAAAATACTTTGGTTGCTAATAAACTATCTATAATTTTTTTTAATACAAAAAAATCCATTCGACACCAATTAGAATAAACAATTATAAGTATTGGATTCTTCTTTATGCTGTTAATTTCTCTGTTCTAAGTAATCCTCCAATAAATGTTATACATTTGAATTACTCCAATGCATGTTTCATGTTGAAATAAATTTCATAGGACAATTAATCAAATCGAGACTTTTAGCTTGCGTATATTATTGTAGTGATTTTTCAATTCGGCATTTTTTGTGGTAATTATAATATTTTTGAATGATATTATTTCTTATTATTTATTACTGCAAATGCAAGAATATTAATGACAAAAAGTAGACACCTTTGGTAAGAATGGAAAATCACAATCCCTTAGCCCGCCCATCGCACGGGTTTACACTTAGTAGATAATTCAAATGCAAAACTCATCAAGAGGCACAACTAGATGATCAAAAACTCCTTTTATTTCATTATTCAAAATTTCGGTACGATTACATCGGCATAGGGAATCAAATGACTTCCCTTGTCAGCCTACTCCTACCTTCCTAAAACCAAAATAAAAGCAAGTCCCACTACACCTAAAATAACCCTCAAATTATTTTCAAAGACCCATTACAAAAGATTCACACATCCTACCTGCAACTGCCAGAAGAACCAGCCCCATCATCACCCATATCGTGGGGTCCCCAAACTTTCCCTTCCTGAATAGAGTGCCGCAGACACTCCATAGAGAGATAAGCCCTGACTAGCTTGAGGAAAACCACAACACCTCCCTCCATGGTGTCAGATATGGCAAACCACCTTTCCATTTCCCCACAGCCAACATATTGGCAATTACCTTTCTCCACAACCACTTCATGTAGTCCCCAGAGATATGCTAGACTCTTCCAACATACTGGGATGGACGAGTTGACAGTCGACGATTCTCCCACAAAGAGCCAAGCCGCATGCACATACGCTCTGTCAGATCCTCCACAGGAAAGAAGTCTAGTGTCCACAGTGGCAGAATTTGCTCCCAACTAAATTTGCGTAGCAACTTCAAGGGAAAGTGGAAAAAGGTATGCCGAAGGCCTACTAACCGAACATACTAGTATTATCTAAGTTCCAGAATGGGTAACAGCTTCCCCCACCAAGGTACTAACCAGCGCAAGCCTCGATTCACGCTTTATACGAACTAATTTTCCTAGCTCTCGATGCCCATGCCTACATTGATGAGATAGTGTAAGAAGAACTCGGGAAGCACCAGCAAAGGATTATCAGGTGGGACCTCCATACGGAACCCCTCTAACGCCACATGAACAGCATTACAGGACTACCCCTTAGAAAGTCAGAATGACCTTCCCTCCAGGCATCCAGACCATTCAAAGTCTCCGCCAGTATCACCGTCGCAGGATTGCGACGATACGACATCCAAGAAATAATAGCCGCAAGTTAGGGGTACACCAGTACTTCCCCAGTTACCAACAACAGTTTTGAAACCAGGACCAGAATGACGGCCCTAGTGTAATCAGCATTGTCGATATCCTGTAAATGCACAAAATACAGCACCGCGGGAAGAGAAATGATTCCTCCTGTGACCAACGACCTGGATTCCGAGGTGAAATATGGATAAGTCCCGCCAACACCTCCCTAGGGGATCGAGAAAACTCAGGCATAGCCGCTGTAACGCTGAGATTTATCCCTAACATGGCAAAGAACTCTTCATAAGTCGGAAGACTTATTCCAACCTGAAGATAAAGACATGGTCTTCGAGGTACCGGAACTCAACTGCCGCCATCAACATATTCCACTCTATGGTCCGGTTGCTCCATAAAGAGACTCGCCTCATATTGAAAGTGTCATAGTCAACGTTGTAGGAACACACTACTTCTAAGTTTTTGAGATAGTTCGCAACCTCAACACTACCAGGGAGAGCCATATCACAAAATAAGAAGACAGTGAGCAAAGAAGAATGTAAAGGAGAAGGAATGTGGAAGTGTGAATGAAAATCTCCATCCACACCCCTATATATACTTCAAAACTCTCAAACCAATACGAGGAACCCTGCAGAAATCGGAGGAAAACTTACCCTACCAAGTACCAAGCAATTAAAGAAAGTGAAATCAAAGCCTTGGATTGATTGGACTAGACTGACATGCCGATAGGAAGGATAGGGGTCATACCGATCGGAAAACCCCAATTTTTGTGTCATGCCGACCGAAAAACCCCTATTTTTGGGAAAATCCCCTTTTTCCTTTTTTGTCAAAACCAAAAAACTCAATAAAAATAATTTGTATTCTAAGGGAATTTCGAATTTCCTTTTTTTACTTATCCCATTTTAAATAAAGTCTTTCTCCAATCATTTTTAATTCTTTTTATGGTTTCAGCAGCAAAGTAAAAAGAGCATGTGCATTAGTCACTAAAAGACAAAAAATTAACAAAAAAAATCATTCCATTTGCATAGATATTTGCTATGTCACATTGATTTTGTAGGAAAAATAAGAAAATACAACGGGACTCAGCCCGAACCCACCTACTTTCTCTCTCTCACCCACTCACATATTTTGCCTCTCTTATTTCTCTCTCTTCTCCTTATATCTCTCTCTAGGAACCTCCTTCCCTGAGGCCCGCTCTCTTTCCTCTGCGATGGGACAGCGTGTCACCTCTTCTCGAGCCCGACCCTTCCTCAGATGTGGTAGATGGAACCAAATAAGAAGAAATAGGAATCTCATCCCGAATGTGAGGAGTTGTTGAAGATATCCAATCCCTAATGTCCCTCAGCCAAGTGGTGGAGACCCGAATATGCTGTAAAAGAAAACAAAAAAGAGCAAATCGGTCAGCTTGATTCAAAGGAAGAAAATCAGGAAATCAAAAGACAAAAAGACAAGAAGTATACTCCAGGTCGAAGGACCTCCCCTATGAAGCCCAAATCCTTTGGGTCCATCGTATTAGGATGGTTCAGCATATGCATTGACTCTCCATCAGCCCACCAGATGTTATAGCTAGGCGAGACAGCCATACAAAGGAAGCCTCCAAAGATGTCACCGTCGCTGATGTCGTTGCACCACTTGCACTGTGGGAGGACCCCACCTGCCGACTCGAGCCCGTGTGAGGAAGAGACATCACGTCATATATGTTGGGTGGCATTAACCAACTCAACATAAAGTCCATATAGTCATACATCACAGTCATGTCGATATATGATGAGTAAGACTCACTCATCAATGTCGCTACCTGTGCATCATTCGACATCTCCCACACTCGCCTCATATACACCGAGGGCTTTGCCGGTGACATCGCAACCGTATCCTCCAAAATTTGTTTACTCTCTCCCTGAAGTACCAAGAGTATATCAACTCATACTCTAGAAAACTCTGCATCTGCGCATGTTGATTGTTGTCCCTCGGGGATAAAAGGTCATATGAAAATTCCCCAGCAAGAGCATAAAGATCAACATCAATAAGAGAGCATCAAGGGTAAGATAGTCTCAAGAAAAAAAGGAACTTACCCGCTCACTTGTCAGTCCATTCAAGACCTGACGCATCGTCTCCAGATAGAGGGACTTCTTCGATTGCCGATTGGACTTTCGCCACTGATACATCTAGCAGAAGCCCCCAACAGGCTCGTCCTTCAAAGCTATCAATTGGGTGTTAAACCCAATCAACTCATAGAACCACATCTATAAAAGGTCAGCAATTAAGAAATCAAGAATAAAGCGCATAAAGAAAATGCGCATGCACAAAGGAAAATGCAAAAAATAAAGAATAGCTCAAAAATATACATGGCTCCAATAAAATTTTGTCGGTAGCACCGGCAGAATGCATCAAAAGAATAATAAAGGGTCGTTAAAGCCAGGCTCCCCCGGTCATAAAGACAAATGTTCGCAAACACCCTCAAGAATGGCAAAAAACACAAGTGAACGACGTCGTCATTCGTCGCCACCAGAAACCTCCTAACACTAGAAAAATAAACAGACGATCCATCTGCTGCACCTACCACCAGTCACTCTCGTCAATCCTCCTCTGCAGCAATAACTCTCTCAAAATAGACAAACGAAGAGAGTCCCCAGAGACCATCCTCTCCACATCACCCAATACTGTTGTCACTGCCTCCGACATCACCCTTAGAGTCCTATCCACCTCAGTCTTCACCCCCTCGCAACCCATCCCCAGCAGTTGTTGCACATCTACGGGAGTCACCCTCATCTCCTCAAAACCAAAATGAAAGGTGAGGGTGGTGTCCCACCACCTCTCCCCCAGAGCACAAAGAACAGCCGTAGAACGGGGAGTCTCATCTAGAGTAAACACCAGTCTCACAAAATCGGCTGATGACACCATCCAACGTACCACAGATGGAAGGTGCTCCCAAACATACTTAACCCCCTTCATCCCTCGGGCACGTATAGTCGACATGGAAACATCAGACTGTTAAAAGCAAGAAGTAAAAACCATTTTCAAGTTCAAGATATAAAGATATCTCGCCAAGAGAAAAGGAAGAGAATACCAAAGGTCATCCATACTTATATTGCCACTAGGATTCACCACCCTATAAGAGAGATTATGCGAAGGCTCGCACAAGTGAGTCTAATCATATGCCACTGGCTCAAATATGTCAAAATATTTTTCATTACCCAAAGCAAGGGGCACCCCAGCCCTCCATTCCAAGCCTGCCCAATCGTTAGCATCAAGACACGCCATGTGTGTTGCTCTACTTAAGAACTTATCCATTTTTTACTTTCAAATATTAGAACGGTTTGCAGAAGGTAACAACAAAAGGAGTCAAGTTATAAAGGTGTGAAAGATGAGGAAAACTCACCCCCCTTTTTAGGAGGCTAAAGGGCATGCCGATCGGCATCTCCCTACCATCCACCGATCAGCACTGTCCCTCCACCTGCTCGAAGTACCCCAAAAGATCGTTCTACTGCCGTTTGTCACTCTTCCAAGTATTTCGGTCGACACCCACTTAAAAATTCGTACAAAAATTCCTCAAATATGCCAGAAAATCCCGAAAACTCCCAAAAAAATCCCAAACTTGCCATTTGTATTTTAGAACCTTTTTTACCAAGAAAAACATTTTTGCCACACTCATTCTCCTAGAAGAACTCTTATCTCCCCAGCGGAATTCCCGAAATTAATTTCATGTCTCCCCAGCAACATTTCCAAAGGACACCAAGAAAACTTAAGCCTACAGAATTGGCTTCAACCCGCAGAATTGGTGGCTTCTACTTAAGCCCTTGGAGTTGTCTTTGACCCTCAGAATTGGTTGCTTCTACTTAAGCCCTCAAAAATTATCTTCGACCCATAGAATTGGTTGCTTCTACTTAAGCCTTCATAATTGTATTCGACCCACAGAATTGATCACTTTTACTTAACCCCTCATAATAGGCTTCTACCCTCAGAATTGGTCGCTTCTACTAAAGCCCTCAGAATTGTCTTCTACCCGTAGAATTGGTCGCTTCTACTTAAGCCCTCAGAATAGGCCTGAACTGTAACACCCCGCCTAATTAAATACCGGGTGGCCAGTCCCATACCAAATTAAAACAGAATATACAGTTGGCTCATTCTTAGCATCACTGTCAAAAACATTTACAACTCACCTAATACTCAATTAAGCTGGTGTTAAAAACTTTCCAAATTTTAATTTAACAAAATCCATTTCCAGTTTAAGAATAACACAACACATTTTATTCTACAACACTGATAACCCAATAAATAACACAAAAGAATTTAAATGCAATTGGAATAAATATTCCCAAATAATATAAATCCATTACAATAATCCCAACAATGTCAAATGTATTAAAAAGACACAAATACAAAAGTATTTAACCCCGATAGAAAAGATAACTGAATCCTTTGGGCGACATGCCCTAACTAAGAATACTGTGAATAAAAAAGATGATAGGCGTCTAAGCAAAAACTCCATAGCTCCATAGTTCAACATAATCCGCTAAGGTTGGCGTCCCTGTTGCTGGACACCTGATATAGAAGATACAATAGAAAAGAAAATATGCAAGGAAACGGGTCAGAGCCCGAATGTGTAGATGATTTTTAAAATAGCAAGTATTTAACAAGTGCAATAAAGCATTTATTATGTACATGTTAGATCCAACTCTCACTTGTTATTCTCACCTCTCAACTAGAGTGCACACTTAACGTTTCCTATTAACTTCCTAGTTAATGGTTCCTCTACCAATTCCATAATAAAATTCCATTCCCATATCATAACCCCTGTATGTCCCATACCATACGTCACATTATTATTCATTTACATTTCTCCTTTATATGATTAGTTTCTCATTAACATGAATCATTTCTCATTAATATGAATTAAGCTTTTCAATTATTTAAGAATAAACATTCATTAACTTAATTCCATTATCTTTCTCTATTCACCGTTATCTACAATTATCACCGTAGATAGATTTAACCACAATAAATATCCATTCGTTCATTTCATCCATTATATAAATATTCATATATAATACGGCACCCCGAGTCACAGCTGCGGTGCAATGCATTACTCTGCTATCATGTCCCATCATCGCAGGTCGCCGAATAGGGGACTAAAGGTTCGGTAAGGATTCCTCGAACCACAAACAACAATAAACAAATTGGAGGCGAACATAGTTCTCGTATCCATGGGCCACGCACATACCTACGTACCCACAGTCAGCGGACTTATCAACTCCCCGATAAGTCTTTCATAGACCTATGTTCTCGAGCGACAAATCAAAGATCCCATGGATTCATCAGGATATGACTGCCCTCACGCACAAACCTCCCACCGATAGCAAGTAAGCTAGGTATGTCATACACATAAATCATCAATCAATCAAATAGGTATTATCATACCTATAGTATACTAACAACAAGGTACTCACATTAACCTTAGATTATTCCCTTACGTAGCATTATATCTCTTTAAATCCCACTTATTAAAATGTCATATCTTTACTTCATAATTTAATTATCCTCGCATCCTATAACATCTCTCCACTCCCGACGTCGTTAAGGTTCATGCGCGGAGCGTCTCGCAAAGCGAAATCCAAACAAGGAACCCCTCCAATACACTACTACTTAACTTTGTCGATCGAGGAGGTCCGATAACTTCAACTATGCGATCGGGATAACCTCATACCTTCTTTCAACCAAATGTGTTCTAAACTCCCATCTCTATCCAGGAGACATACCACTACGCTCTTGTATTACACTCCGTCCTTGCGAAATCAATAATGAGCTTAAACTCAGTCCTTGATGTTCAAATTGTAACCCTAAGGCTACCCTCACTCAATACACAAGATTCAAATAGGTTTTTCCTCAACATATATTCAATAAGAAGTCACTAATATCCTACTGGTCCATAACATTATTTCTCCCGAATTATTACGAATTAAACTCTCCTTTTAATTAAGGTTAAAATCGATAGTTTCAAATCTCTTATAAACACATCTTCTTTCACTTAGGATTAAACCCTCTTGTAAACTTAAGGATACCCAGGTGTTATATTAAATCACCCCTACTGGTCCTATCTTAAATCCTCATACATCCCCATTTGGAATTTAACAAATGAATCTAGCAACCGAAATTCCATTCAATATAATTTTCATCATTTTAATCACTTGAATCCAAATCAAATTAATTCAAATCTTATCAAGGGTTTACTGATATTTTCTAAGTCCCATAATATCCAAATAATAATCACCAAAGATCCACAAAAGTTTTGGGATAAGAATCAACATTAAAAAGAAACAACATCATGAATTCTCATATTTTAAATACTCAGAAAAATCAGATCCAAAAATTATTCAAATCATCAATCCGACTTCAGATTTGGATTCTACACGAAAAATTGAGTCAGGTATGTGTTTTGAGTTTTTCTTAAATCTCATCCAAATGAACTCAAAAAGAAGATCTAAACATTCCAAATGGGCTCTTCTCATTCCACTCGTTTTATCCTCTTTTTCCAGAAAATTATCAACATATTATCTTCAAGAACACTAAATTATTTTCAGAATTTCTTCCACAGATTGATGAATATTTATTGGATTACTAACTACCTACAACATGAGTTTAATTCCTATATATTTTTAGATTCCAAAAATCCATTAACAACTATATCCTTTCATCTTCCAAGCATGAAAATCATCTCTTTTTATAATTATCCTAACATGGACAATATACGAACTTAAATTGCAAATATCAAACACTTGCCTCTAATGAAGATCTGACCCTTTGGAGTTGAATATCACAGGTGGTGATGGTGGTGGTGACCTTTGACCTTTGGTTCTCCTCCTTCCCAAGCAAACTTCTTTTTCTTTCCAAGCAACCTTCCACTCTCTCTAAGAAGATGACTTTTCAATTTTGTGTAGAAGAGATGAAATGAACCTACATACACTAATCTCCAAATACTTATAATAAGACAAAACCCGAAATCACTATTCATCCTCCTTGTAAAAATAACCAAAATGCCCTTTTGGGTTGTCTATTCATTTCCAAATGACCCGAGGCTCAAAATTAACATCCAAATAGACTTTTCTGACTATTTCAAACCTTCCGGACGCGGCGGCGCAGTCGAAATGACTATAAGGTCAATAGAAAATAAATTTCTTTTTTAATTTAATAAATTAGTCCCGACACGTCCCATACCGCGTCTGACTAAAAATTCAAATTACCGATTTTATATCACACCGTCATATCAATGACATCACATTCATATATTACCTAAATATCTTTAAGTAATATTCAGAATCATCCATTTTAATATCCACAATTCGGATAAAACCCAAATGAATTAATTTATAGTAAAATCCAATTAATCCATTAAGTTAAAATATAACCCATTTTAAAAGTCATTAAAATTACGGGGTATTACATGAACCCACAGAATTGGTCTCTTATACTTAGCCTTTAGAATTAGTTTCGACCAACAGAATTGTTCACTTCTACTTAATCCCTCGAAACTGGCTTCGACCCTCAGAATTAGTCGCTTTTACTTAAGCCCTCAGAATTGGATTCGACCGACAGAATTAATCGCTTCTAATTAAGCCTTCAAAATTGGTTGCTTCTAATTAAGCCCTCAAAATTGGCTTCTATCCACAGAATTGGTCGTTTCTACTTCATTCCTCAGAATTGGCTTCAACCCTCAGAATTCATCATCTCTTAATCCCTCAGAATTGGCTTTGACCCACAGAATTGGTCGCTATAACTTAGGTCCTCAGAATTGTCCTTAACTCACAGAATTGGTCACTCCCTAACATTGACCTCGGTTGTCACCTACTCTTAGGTCCTCAAAATCAACGATCCCTAGCATCCCCTTGGGCCCTCAGCATCTACCTCGACCCTCTAAACCGGTCATCTTGGTCCCTTAGGTCCGTAGAATCGGCCTCTTTCTAAAAACATCATGTGGTGTCTATTTGACAGCTTTCACTTATTCCAAGCTCACCCGTCAAGGGGCTCATAGACACCACATTTTAGGACCCCTAATTTTCTCCTTAGGTCCTTAGCACCTCTTCATGTTACTACAAATCCTAGGTCACACTTCGAGTACCGATCTAGAGGCCATAGGGCACTCTTGAGTCCCGACTTGACCCCAATAAACTCTATCGTCAGAGTGAAAGTTCATTGAATCTTATAAGGGCACTGAAACACCATTCTAATAGTCCACCCCATGCGCTAAACACCATAACCGTTTGGACGAACAATCAGTTTTCCCTTAAAAATCGATCCAGAAGCCACCGGGCGCTTTCGGGCTTCGTTTGACCTACGTCAACTCTTTAAATCAAATGAGACTTAATTAATCTCCGAAGGGCACTGAATACCCTTTCCAATGGTCAACCCCGTGCATGATTCTGACCTACGATATAGACGAATGATTCGTTTTATTATGAGAGGTCACCGGGTGCTTTCGGGCCCCAATGGACCAAAGTTAACTTTTTGAACCAAGTGAAACTCTTTGGAATGTCTAATTACATCTCCTAAACTTTCCAACAATCCTCCCCGTGCGCGATTGTGACTTACCATATGGACGAACGATCCGTTTTCGTCCGATGATCTCCCGTCCAAAGGACCAACATGCGCTTCTGAACCACATTTGACCCAAAGTCAACTCCCGGACATGGGAGCGGCCCAAAGGACTCTTAAATTTCTCTAAATTAATTTTCTAAAGGTATACCCCGTGCATAATTCGAAACAACATATTACGTTCTACAATAATTTTTCTAGGAAAATCTACATGAGACTGCCAATTTGCAGGTCTAGATCCCTACCTATCGATAGTACGTCTAGGGTCACATGTCGATTAGTAGGATAAGGGTTGTGTTGATCGTCAATTCCCTGACCCTATAAAAGGATGGAATGACCTCACTACTAGGGGACGAAGACCTCAGATTCATCAGCATTAGTGATCTCAACATTCTCTCAAAATCAGTGAAGTTCCTTCATGTGAAGTTCCATTCAAGTTTAAATTCTCATCCTTTTCATACCAAATTTAGTAAATCACATTCTATTTCATCCAACATCTATCTCACATTCAAGGGAGTTCACACAAGATCAAAGATCAAGCTTCAAAGAAGGTCTAATTCCTTCCGTCTCTCTTTAAATTCCTTGTTTTTGAATAAATTTCATTAGATTCATAATCTAGTTCCTACTTTTGTTCATACCCATTTATATCTACATTTTTATTAGTATATTGCACATACTTTTATTTTCTATAAAAAAATATAAAAAAAAGGGTTACACCCATAAATTTCTAACGAGATTATCCATCACACTTTTTCAAAACTAAAAACACATTTTTCTACACACACACGTATAATAAAATCCCGTTCGGATCTGTAGGATAAACCCCACCCCCATGTCGCATCCAAACTACGTGGACTTTGAGGCCTTTATAGGCTACGTAGGCGTTTCGGATTAAAATTCAAGACACGAGTCCAATTTTCCAATTTTCTAACTTTCCTAAATTATTCATTTTTATCATATTCTTATATTAATATACATATTATGTCTGTTAGAGTTTCATCCAACACATATTGTTGTTTTTTAATAATGATCAATATCGCGATAAACGCACAAATCATATTTTCTATATGTATATATATTATTTTAGGTACATTCCTATGGATTATCTCACTCTACCTTTCCCATGGTGTGAGTTGAATGATTTAGATCTCCATTATATATACACGCACACACACTTCATGGAGAAATAAAGGAAAATAACAATACCAACCCATGAGAGACCGAAAGGGAGGGATGGGTGCCTAACACCTTCCCATTCCGTAACTTAACCCCCGGACCTCGGAACTATTGGTTTCATATACATCAGTTTGTCTTTGATGCCATCCTCTCGAGATGGAGACATGTTCTTTTGTGTGTTTTGATCAAAATATACCGGTGACTCTATCTCCTTACATTTACGCCACACTGACGACGGCCGAAGCTCCCCCGAGCAGGACGCGAGACCTCTTCGAGCCCCCCAAGCTCGGATCGGGATGGCCACAGGTTGTATATGTATTTATTTTGATTGTGTATTCATGTGTGTGTGTACTTTATCTATATACATGTTGTTCATGTATATACCTCAGAGGATCATTGCAGTAAAGTACACGCAATTTGATATAAAGTACACGTGAATATTATATTTGATTAATTCTTATTTTTTCTTTTGACATTAATTTTACATAATTTTAATGTATGTTTACTTTATTACTTTTGACTCGTTACTTAATAGACTTGTCTTGTATTAGATGGTCATGTCTTTGTGGGTCCGTTCCAGAGGCATTAACCAATCTTGTTGTTTTATAATAGTAAAGTACTCTGTATATAAATGAGCAAAATATTGCAGTAAAGTACACGCAATTTGATCTAAAGTACACATGATTTTCTAATGATTAATTCTCATTTGTTTTTTGACATTAATTCTTCATAAAGTTAATGTTCAATTACTTTTTTCCTATTGACTCTTGCTTAATAGAGTAGTCATGTCTTTATTGGCCATGTGTTTGTTGGTCCGTGCCAGCGGCATTAATTAAACTTGAGCTTTAACAAAACCATTTTTCTATTTTAATTTAACGCAGGTGATAATTGAAAGTTATTGTATTGCTCCTTGTTGTTATTTGGATAATATGGGTTGTATTGAAATTTTTTGAGACAACTCATTAGATTTCATGTGCAATGAGTTATGTAGCAGGTTTATCGATTTGAAAGTTGGATCATTTTTATTGAAGTGCGACTTTGGTGATGAAAGTCGATTCATGTTAGTTTGTGATAAAGATATCCGTTATATGTTGCGGTCTCAAGTGATTCTCAAAGCTAATTTTATTTGGATATGTATCTTTGATTCAACAGCTTTAGCGACTAGAACAATTAATGAACGGGTTGAATGCACGTATAGAATTTATGAAATGATTGACCGCAATTATACAAATTGTGAGAGGGTTAAATGCAGTGGTACAAGTAGAGAAAGGGTAGACTATATATAATCATCTAATGCAATTGATGTTAGTAGTGAAGGTGAAAATAATGTTTATATTAGAGGTGTGGAGCCGAGTACGTCAAAAGTTTAACTCTCCAGTGATTGGAAGAAATATATTAGTCATGAAGAGCATTGTATTAAAGGAGGTGTGGTTGAGTTTTATGATAAGTTGCGAAAGTATGCTGCTGAGGTTGGCTTCAAGTATATATATTTAAAGAATGATAAAACTCGGGCGACAACAATGTGTTCTAAAAGAGTATTGAGAATAGCATGTGGCAATTTCATGATTTATTGTTAGTAATAAATGGTTACTTTTATGTAAGAAGTCTGAACAATGAGCAAACTTGTAGGGGTGTATATCGTAGTCCATCAAGCAGAATGATGAACATCAAATTGGTTTCGACATTTCTTTCTAATGAGCAAAGGGATAAACCATTGCAGAGACCAGTTGATGTAGTTATAGATATAAAGAAGATCTATGGTCTTGATATAGGTTATCATCATCCATGGCGTGGCAAAGAGATGGTTGTTGCCGAGTTGCATGGTGATGAGAAAGTTTCCTAAGCATTAATGAATGATTATAGGGAACTTCTATTGCAGTATAATCTAGGATCGCATTGCATTCTTGAAGTCGAATCACATATCAAATTTTTCAAAAGAATTTTAGTAACGTTTACAGGATCCATTGATGGATTTCAGTACTATAGGGATGTTTTGTTTCTTGATGATGCCTTTTTAAAGAGTATATATCGTGGAACAATTTTATCGACAACTGCAAGGAATGGGAACAATGGTAAATCTGAAGCATTAAAGTTTACTTTACAATACTATGCCTTTATTTTGGAATCTTTTGTATGTTCTTCGAACAGAATATAAAGTACACGCGGGACATTCATAAAGTAAATGTGAATATATGCATGTACTTTATGTATTATGCGTGTACTTTGAGGTTTGTTTTTGTTATTTGCATAGTTACCCAAAGTACAAGCATTAGATAAAACAATACACGTGAATTTTTAGTATATGTCATGTGTACTTTGTAATATCATGCGTGTACTTTAGGATTCCTTGTTTGTTTTGGGACAATAGTGCAAAGTACATGCATAGCATTGCAAAGTACACGTGAAATCCTTTTTACACTTTGTGTACTTTGTAATATTTTGCGTGTACTTTCTGATTTTTTATTTTTTATGGTCAAATGAAATAATAAATTTCACCCATATATTATAAAGTACAAGCATAATATATTTATACTTTACATTTGTGTAGCCTATCAGTATAAATATATTTATTCACTTGTATAGCCTATGTGTTTATTAGTTTGCGCTAGCGGCACCATTTTTGGAGTTCATCATAAAATCTGTATGTACTGATATATTTCATTATAATTTTAAACCTTTATCCTCTTGCATATGCAGTTGTTGATTCAGAGAGGAAGGATAATTGGATGTGGTTTCTCATTAATTTTCATGATGTAATAGCTCATCAAGATCTAAATATCACATTCATATCCGATCGAAACAATCCTCTTATTGAAGGTGTTTCTAAGGTTTTCCAATGTCTGCACATTCCTACTGTATACATAATTTACAGGGAAATATAAAGAAAAAAATAAGGGGGAGTGGAAACTTCCAAAAGAAGATCGTTCAATGTTCAAGATTTCATGTGTTGTGCATATGATGTAACAGTTGATGAATTTCAGAAGAACATTAATGCCCTAAATAAGGAAGGTGGATTTATTATCGCTGATTTTCTTGGTAATTTGACTCCAAAGAATTGGTCTTATGCATATTTCACTAGGAAACGTTTTGGTGACATGGCACCAAGTGTTGCGAAATCATTCAACTCTTGAATTTTAGAGGAAAGACATTTATCGATAATTAATATGATGGACAAAATGAGGATCAAGATTATGAATTTCAATGCAAATAAACTTGTTGAATCTGAAACATGGTCAAAGAATTTATGTCCTCATTTTGATAAATTACTGACTGGAAATTGGAAAGAAAGTAGGTATTGGAATATTAGTCGCTCAATTAAACATGTATTCTAAGTTCATTCAGATGGGCGGGCCGCGATTGACTTAGAACAAGGAATTTTCTCTTATAAGAGTTGGCAACTACGATGCTTTCCATATTCTCGTGTTGTTTTTTTCATATGAAAGACAGGTGGAAGTATTTTTGATCATATTGAGGATTATTATAAGGTTTTTCCTACAAAAAATCATACTCGTCACCTATACTCCCTCTTCCTGATTTGATGTCCCTAAACATTCGATTACCTGAAAATCCAGCAATCCTTCCTCCATTAACAAAGAGAGCGACAGCGAGGCTAAGAAATAAGAGAATAAAATATGTTGAAGAGGTCATAATAAGAGAATTTACTTGCTCTAGGTATAATAAAATGGGTCATTACAAGTCCACATGTAAAGAAAAAATTTGATTCTTCTGAATATTGTTTAATTCATCCATTGTAACAGTAGTTTTAAATAAAATCAATGAACATTCACATTTGAATAAATTATTATAATTTTATAATTGAGTGTTCATTTCTGTATTATTTGTTTGGAAATGGGATAATTATAAAGTACACGCATGTTTTTATACAGTACACGCACATTGTAATGACCATAACCATTTTCTAAATGCGTGTACTTTATGTATTATACGCGTACTTTTATAAAGTACACGTATAATACATAAATTATACGCATTTAGAAAATGGTGTTGGTCAGTACAATGTGTGTGTGTTGTATAAAAACATGCATGTACTTTATGTATTGTAGCTTATCATTTCTATTTTTTACTTTTATTTATGTATTATTGCATTTGCTGTAGATTTATTTATTCATTTTTTAATTATAATTTCTGTTATTAATTTTTTTTAAAGGTTATTTTTCAATATTTAATGAACAAGTTACTCACATTCCTACGTGTATTATGGTCCGTGTCAGCGGTATTAAACAGGTTATTACAGGTCCACGTGTAAAGATCCTATTTGATTCCTCTTAATATTGTTCAATTCATTCATTGTAACAACAGTTTTAATAAAATCAATGAACATTCACATTTTAATAAATTATTGTAATTTTATTATTTAGTGTTCATTTCTGTATTATTTGTTTGGGAATAGAATCAACACAAAGTACACGAATGTTTATAAAGTACACGCACATTATAATGAACATAATATATTTCAATATGCATGTACTTTATGAAATATGCATATACTTTATGAAGTACACGTACAATATATAAAGTACATGTATTTAGAAAATGGTTTTGGTAAGTAAAATGTGTGTGCTTTATAAAAACATGCATGTACTTTATATATTGTATAACTTATAATTTATATTTTTCACTTTTATTTGTGTATTATTGCATTTACTTTAGATTTATTTTATTCATTTTTGACATTATAATTTCTATTATTAATTTTTTAAAGGTTTTGCTTCCATTATATTATTTTTCAATATTTAATGAACAAGTCGCTCATATTATCACATTCCTACATGTATTATGGTCCGAGCCAACGGCATTATTATCGGAGTATTGTCAGAATATTCTTAATTTAGAAAATATAAATGCTCTGCATATTTAATACATGTATTTCAGTACACGAATATATTTAATTTACATTATAAAAATGTTCTCTCCATATTTAATGTATTTCGGTATGAAAAAGTACTTTATAACAAATGTATTTTATGCATGTATTTTATAAATAAAAATATATTTATATCATTATCAATTTGCGTGTACTTTATTAAATAATGCGCGTACTTAGTTAAATTACACGCATAAAACACAAAGTATAGGCACATTGAAAAAATTACAACTGAATTGAAAAAAAAATTACAACTGATAAAGAAAACAAATAAGACCTATCAAATATAAAAAAAATCTGGAAAATGAAGGAAACTGTCAATAGGTCCAGAAGAGCACCTATAAAATTCAAGATCACCCGAATTCTATTCTCCAGCAACAAAAGGACCTCCGTGGTAAGATCGTTGTCCTTCATACAGTTTTCCAGAAGTATTTTTGCCTCATATGTATAGAAATGTACGAGGGCTTCGTGGGATTTTGGCAGCATCACAGCCTCTTTAAATAAATCGTACGGGATGGGTGGGATTCCGGGGGATCCTTCTTTAACGTATTCGTTAAAGGAGTCGATTGCTCGAATGATTGAGGAAATTTTCTCCTCAATCATTCATAATTTATCTCTATAATAGTTTGTATTTTCAAGAGCATCTCTCAAAGACTCTGTTGGAGCAACCGTTTTTACATTTTTGTGAATGAAATTTGAATGGTAAACATTACAACAAGGTTATGTTTTTAGTAGGATTTTTTAACCCTAATAATTATGGTAGGTGGTGGTTGTATTGATAAATGAAGTAAATAACGTAAAGAGTTTCAAGGTTTGAATGCATTTGGCAGATGTTAACTTAATAAATAATGTAGTATATGGTGTACACGTGTAAATAATGTACTATATGGTGTACACATGTAATTCTTTTAAAAGAATATCGTATAGGTTTAATTATTTATTATTTTTGCATGTGCTTTTTAAAATTGGGCGTGTACTTTAAGAATAGTAGTTTAGACAAGTAAATAAGACAGTACACACATAAAGTTACAAAGTAAATGTGAAAATCTTTAAGGTAGTATGTGTACTTTGTAATGTCATGCGTGTAATTTAGGATTCCTTATTTGTTTGTGGGATTTTTGAGGTAGCCCCAGTTACCTAGAATTTTTTGGTCTAACATTGAAAATTACACGCATATCACCCCAAAGTACACGTGATATTATTCTTATACATGTACTTTGTAATGTTTCCTGTGTACTTTTGGATTCTTTCTTTATTATGGAAAACAAAACAAAGTACACGCATAATACTACAAAGTACACGTATCATATGCTTGTACTTTACATGTTAGAATATATTTATTCCTGCGTGTTGAATGGTCCGTGCCAGCAGCGCACTACTTTTTTACTAAAAATTATATGGAGCTACATCGAATAAAAATATTACAATTATCTGTGTTACCAAAAAACGTCAAAAAAACTTTACAATTTTTTTCCTCTTATTAACAACCAGGGAATAAAAATTCATTAGCTATATATGCTCTTTTTTGGAGCACTTCGTCATCTTCAAATGATGTTTTGAGAGCATTTCCTTTGGAAATTTGTTCCATGAAGTATATACAGTACACCCCACAGTCAACACTGAAATTAAAATAAAAAATATATACCAGTTAGCATAATGTGATTGAAATTTGTTCAAATGTGTCATGATGAATTATGCGTGTATTTTAACAACACTGTTTGATCTTACTTATTATTTTTTCTCGCGCATTCATTATCTTTGAGTAGTTCAAAATTGACATCATGACTCAAGAACCAGTCTATTGTTATTTTTCCCTCGTTGGATAGTGCATCTTCCAATTCCATCCCTTCATAGTATCTTCTTATGTCACCTCTTTGACTTATTTGTGGTGCTTGGTCCCTCAATTTGTACAACTTTTCTTTGAAAATAGAAAACTTTTAAGAGAAAACTATATATAAAATACAAAAGAGCATGTAATGTAAATAATTTTAGGGCGTGACTATTTTACTGGCCTCATTGTAGTATAATGAGGATTGATTGATTTCCAACGGGTGGAGAGGGTCCATATGGACAACTTTATTTTCTTCTCTGTAGATAACTACCAATTTAAAATGTCTCATGGGAATGAATAAAATATCAGAAATTTAAAAAATTCCAAAATGCGTTTTTCTATTTGTACTTTCTGCATTTTATGATCATTAGTTTGAACGGCTTCCTGTTAAAAGTAATAGATTTGTTAGTAAGAAACAGTATGGTAATAAATATTTCAAGGTGATGGACAAAACCTTAGGTTTTATTCTCCTTACCTAAGTATATAAGTTAAAAGCATGCATATGTCTAAGCCCATTTTTCTTCATTTTTGTCTCCATTAAACGGGAGAAGCATTGAATTATCTGTTTCGCGGATTTAAAAAGGTAAGGATATAAAGATTCAAAATTAATCAATATACTGTGTTTCGATTACATACATGGTTTGATATTTCTTCGCCTTTCAGCAATTCTTTAATATCGTCGACCCAAATGAATGATGAGTCTTCTGTTGTATAGAGACAATTGCTAAATTTCAAGACCAAAAATAATGTTAGAATAGTAATTAAAATATGTATATAATCTATGATCATTAAATAATATGCGTGTGCTTTATGAAATATGTGTGTGATGTGACAACTCGCGATCCGAGATAAGGGGTGGCCAGCCCGATACTCAAACGTAACAGGAATCATGGATGGATATCATTCTCAGCATCAACAAAATAAACTGAGTATGCGGGAAAACCACCCAATAAATCAGAAAACAGGTTGCCAAAAGTTTAGAAATTTTAAAATTCAGTTAAGAAAATTGAATTTAACCAACCCATTCTGATATGCAAGTGGAATTCCACAAGAATATATATAATACAACTAAGACGAATGTATACAAAAGGACCGAATAAGCTGTCGATCCACAGCAACATACAACGAAGTACACAATTTAAATATCTTACTTAATACATTCATTAAACAAGTACAAATGTTTGGGCCACACGCCCAAGTGAAAAGACCCGGTCATATCTAGAATAAAAAAATGAAAGCGTTTAATACAATGTCCTATAATAACCCGCAATATCTTACAGCTCGTCGAAAGAAAAGGAAAGGGGAACATCAAAATGGGCGTCCTTGCGGTGGATCACCTGAGCGGATACAATCATATATACAACAAGGAAAATAACCCGATCAGGGCCGGGTTCTATATGATCACCAGAAGAAATAAAAATCATGATAGAAATGAACAGTTATGCATGAATGATAAGGATGATAATATGACATGAAATCTAGCATGTTAAACTTACATTACAATTGAAGGCAAATTAACTAAGTGATGAAATGAAAAGTCATTTACATAAAAGAAAGAAAAGTAAATAACTTAAATTTAAAACCTTTCCTCATTTATCAAATTTCCATTATCTTTTATATTCCTTAATAGGAATAAAACCATTTATTAACTCTCATAGTTAACTATCTTACCATTTCATCTATCCATTCCTTAATAGGAATATCATTAGTATCAAGTGCTCTTTATGGCACATTAATCTCAATCCCGTGCTCTTTATGGCACGTAACCATGCTCTTTATGGCATATATCCATCAAGTCCCACTTGATGCAAAAAAGTTATATTCTCATACATATAACGATTCTAAGACGGCCCCTCCAAGTTTCCCCACTGGGCGCGCCCCTAAATGACCATCATCTTCCAGGGCCTATCTATACAAGACAACCTGGGCACCTATCGATACCTCGGGAAGCGGCCATATGCCTGCGGGAGAGTCAGGACCACACCCGGAATCCCCTCACCAGCGCAGAAAACATACAAAAACCCCGCATATGGCCTAGGACTATATCCACCCTGCATTTATTAGCTAGGGGGCATCACCAAGCGCGCGAACTTCCCTTATGATGTCATTTAGAGAGGTGTGTTTAAGTAAATTAACATTTACCATTTAAATCTCACTTTCATTTTCAATTACCATTACCAAATTTCCATTTCCATTATCCAAGTATTTGGTTCATTTTATTCGAACCTATCATTATTAAACAACTGGGTTCATTTTATTTGAACCAATCATCATGAACAAAATTTGGGTTCATTTTACTTGAACCTATCATTATTAAACCATTGGGATCATTTTACGCCAACCTATTCCCATCGAGCATCATCATTGACATTCCTCAAATTACAAATCCCGGCTTAGGATCCAAATGATCATCATGATCCTACCAGTCCCCAAAGTTCATATAACCTCAATATGCCCCTAAAGTCTCCAAACATGGGCATTTAAACTTCTAACTTTTAGAAAATTCAATAAAAGAGGTAATGCCTTAACATTACTTTAAACCTCCCCGGAATAAACCCCAGATGTCCCAATTCTAGTCTAAGGCAATGGCCGAACTCAACTAAAATTCTAGGACTCTAAGTTTACTTCATATAAGAAGGTTCCTAGTCCCTAATTAAAAGAAGAAACTTAAGAAGCAAAAAAAAATAAGGTTTAAGGGTGGAAAACAGGGGACCGGTCGATCGATCCTGAAACCGCGGTCGACCGCGTCTCAAATTTTAGGCTACGAAGAAAAGCAGAATGTCCAGGCAAAAGGGGTCGGTCGACCGATCACAGACCGCGGTCGACCGCACACCAAAATTTAGGCCTTGGTGGGAGAGCAGTGTGCCCATCCCCGAAGGCCCGGTCGACCGGTCCTGGAACCGCGGTCGACCGGTCATAGCAGACCTAGCCTCCCTATTTCTTCTTCCAACAACCAAAGCCCATATCATTTAATGGAACTAATACACCACAATTATGTCTAATTAACATCATTTACAACATTAATCATCCAAATTAATTTCTAAGGGTTAATACCCATAAATCCAACAAAACCCTAACTAAACTAAATCATAACAATCCACAATTATCAATGCTAATTAATCCACTTAAATCATATAATAGCAAGTAAGTAACTTGCCTTGAGGTAGGAAAAATCAGATTTTAGGAAGATGCAAGCAAGATCCAAGCTCCAATCTCTCTTTTCTCCAAAGTTCTCTTCCTCTCTCTACTCTCTCTAAGTCTCATTTGTGTGTTAAGAGAAAATGAGGAAAAATAATGAGGCTAGCAAGACTTAATCGGGCCTTAAGTATAAAATGCCCAACTCTAATGTCTAATACGCGATAAAATAAATCGCAACTACACACTTAAGCTATAACCAGTCAAAAGTGCCCGAAATGCCAAAATACAATATGGCACTTATTTTTACTGTCTCGCACCTACCGGGACCAACTACACCCTTCAAATTATCATTTGGAAATTTTATAACTCATTTTACTTCCGGTTTCTCATTAAACCCAAAATGTCATTTTATATCTTATGACACAATAAATCACCACATGGATATTTTTAACTACTCATCAGGTAGTCATACAACATTTTAGTAAATATTAACCTTTTTCATATTAAATTAATATTTACTCAACATCCATCACTTTATAATTAATTACTACATATAGTAAATAAATATAAAATAGGCTATCAAAAGAGAGGGTTGTTACAAGTACTTAATAAAGTACATGCATAAAGTTCAATACAAAAATGCGTGTACTTTATAAAAATAAGTGCATTACAGAATAAAAATAAGTGCATTTCAAAATAAAAATAAGTTAGTATCGAGATACACAATTAGAAGATTTACCTTGTATCCTTCTTCTCTATCAAATATTCTTTCAATTTATTTTGGGCTTCTCTAAGGTGTTTTGTACACTAGTAGTTTGTAGGTCTACGTAATGTGTTGCTATTGAAGAAGACTTGCCTTTATTGTTATGTCCTTTTCTCTTTTTTTTATGGCAGAGTTCTAGCCTTATTGGTTTGTCTCTTTCTTCCTTTTGGCTGCAATTCAGTAGGAGAATCATTCAAAGGATTTTTATTCCCATCTCCTTTTGACAAATCATGAATAGGATGTGAATATACATAATCTTCATCAATATTTTACTTCCTATCAACTGTTTCTTAGATTCTCCCAATCATTGACTTCTGAATTGAAATTATTTTTTCATCATTTTTAGAAATGGAGGATGACAATTCTTCTATCTATTTATTGAGAGTTTTATTTTATGTCTCCTAAAGGAAATAAAACATCATGTTTAAATACTAAACATTGCATAAACCTCAATAAAAATAAACAAATGTCAAAGAACAAGAGAATTTATGGATTTACTAGATTGATAATGCGTGTACTTTATAAAAACTACATGTATATGTGTGTACTTAATGAAATATGTGTGTACTCTCCATTATTTGCCAAAGAATACCTAAGTACACGTGAAAATTTTCAAAGTACACGTCAATGTCAAAATAATTTCACGTGTACTTTGAGGTGATATGCGTGTACTTTATAAAATACACGCATGATTTTAAATAAAATAATGAATACAAATACAAATAAATGAAATAAATGATAAATAATAACATGGATAAATGCATGTACTTTATAAAAACTACATGTATTTTTTTAAAACATCATTATTCTATAATATAAAATGTGTCTACTTTTATCAAAATATTGCGTGTATTTTGATAAAAACGCGTGTACTTTATAAAATAACTGTTTGTACTCTATAGAATAATGATATTTTCCAGTTGAAAATAAATCAAAAGTGCCTATTTTTTTCACTTCTGATTCATGAAGTTTCAGTCTCAATGTCACCATTTCTAGGTCACCATCTTTCAATTTTTGCACTACATCTTCATACATTTTTTTGAGATTTTTATTACTCTCAGATAGATAGGCATCTGTTTGTTCCAATATTCTTCATGATTCAGCCTATTTTTCAATTATTCATTTAATTCTTTCATTCTATCTGAGTCATTCATTGTGACTTGAACAAGTTTTTCATTCAAAGAATTATTTGTCATAATAAGATTGGCATTTTCCACCTCCAACTTATTCAGTAACCCTTTTTGTTTCAAAAGTTGAGAATTTTCCACCTCCAACTTCTTTATTTCCTCTTGTGTTTCCACAAGGTGACGATTATCTAACTCCAACTATATATTCACAATAATAAGTCTTGAATTCTCCACCTTCAAAGTCTTCACATTCTCAAGTGCACAATCAAGTTCCTCTGCTACTTTAGATAGTTCAGAATTTTTTTCCAACAACTCCTTCAATTCAGCATTTTCTTTATCCAAATTTACCTTCTCACCATTATCAAGATCTCCTGATTCATCAAAATCTCCTGATTCAAAATTACCTGTATTTTTTAGCTGACCATTTCCCTTCTTTTTTGAAGGAATCACATAATTTTTAATAGGACTATTCCATCCTGATGAAAGTGCATTGTCATCAAAATCTTCAACAGCGTCATCGGATGATGACTCAGTATGTATAGGACTTGCTTCAAAAATATTCAAAGATGAACTGGCCCCTTCATTTTGAATTTTACTCTTTTTGATGACCTTGTTGAGCTTAGCTTCACTTTGTATTACACTATCCTTACTGGCTTCTTTATTTTTAGTCTCCTTCTTCAAATTTTCTGAAGTGATATCATTCTCAGGTAACCAATCTTTCAAAGATGATAAGCTCCATCTAAGAAATTTTGGTGTTTTATCTTTGTTCCCTTCAACAAGTGGAATCATATCAAACTTCTCACATACCCAATACTGCGATCATGCAAAAAACATGATATTAATAATTGTATTATCTAGTTTTCTAATTGGAACAACGCGTGTACTTTTTAAATATCACATGTACTTTCAAAGTACAAGTGATATTCCGACCATGGTAAAAGAAATTAAGCATGTACACGTGATATTTACAAAGTACAAAATGGTTAATGAAATTATCACGTGTATTTTATAAAAGGATCACAGGTATTTAGTCCCACTTTTAATTAAAAAATCATTTGTATCCACTCCCATATTTTTATTTTTTTTAATTGTTGGTCCTGTTGTAACAACTGTTCGACACGTGTCATTCTCTGCAGAGAGAAAGAGAGGCTGTTACAACGTGATTGAGGGAGGTTTTGGGTAGTTATGGGACTTAATACAATTTAAAAAATACATGGGATGGGATCCTAAAAAACAGTGGGCATAGGACTAAATCCAAAAAAACTATTTTATAAATATCACGTCTACTTTTAAAGTACACGTGATATTCCAATTATCATAGTCAACAAAATTATGCGTGTACTTTATAAAAATCACGTGTACTTTCAAAGCACACGTGATATTTACAAAGTACACGTGAACTCGGGTTTTCAAACAATTTTTCCAATTTGTTTGTTGGACTGCATTAGTATGTTCTGCTCACCAATAGTGAAATGACACATCCAGTTGTTGTGCTAGGTTTTTAACTTGTTGTTTTGTTGAGTGAATTAATGAGAAACTCATGCACGATAGATGCCCAGTCATAATTAATCATGTCATCAATATTGTTGATGTATGCTGTCAAAAATACTCCTATTGTGAAGATTGAGTTGGAGTAAACAACATTGTCATGAAGTGGAGACAAACAAGTTTTATAAAATCGGTAATGCCCTCATGATTGTCCAACTCTATCGATTTCTTCAAACCCTTACATATTTTTTACTTTCCAATTTTTTTAGCTTTGAAGTATCGGGCAAGGAATTCAGGTTTTCGAGACGCAACCAATCTTTTTTTTAGTTCTATTGATTCTTTTCCCCTCTACCATCGGGATGCCAAATCTTTTGTAATACCCCGTATTTCTGAATATTTTATTTAATTAAATTAGAGAATTAAATGAGAAAATACAGCTTAATTTAAATTACGTAAGAGGAGTAATTTAATGGGATTTATTAAAAATTGTAATTTTGGAATATCAATCGGGAGATAGTTACCGATTTACATTGCCTCATTATATTTACTTAGTGCGAGTGGTAAATAGTTACTTAACGCGTGTAGACCGTGTTGGGGTGAGAATGAGAAATATTTGTTAAGTGACTCAAATGATAATTTAGAGGTCACCGATGAGTCCAGAAGGGTCAAATTAGTCAAAATAGTATACCCGGGGGTACTAGTTGAGTCCCGGGGTAATTTTGGACTAAACCGAGACCGTTCGGGGGCATTTTGGTCTTTTAACATGAGGGGGTATGGAGACCTACGAAATTGAGAGCTTTATATCATCCGTATGATAGAGGGGTTAGGGTTAGAAAACCCATGAAAACACACCATATCCATTAGAGATAAGAAAGAAACCATTCTCAAGGCAAAAGGAAGAATTGGGAAGGATTCAAAGGAGGTTTTCACTATCAACTTGTTGAGGGAGAAGGATTGAAGGATGAAGATCATCAATCATCAACAACAACCACGAAATCAGACCCTACTGATCATAAGGCAAGTTGTTTATTGCAAAAATTATAAAGTTATAATTCCCATGTGTAGGGTTTTTGAATAGTTTTGTTTAGATCATTATCTTGATTGGAGAAAGATGATATTTATACATGTTGGGATAGGAATCGCATGTAGAATGATTTACCTTATGCAGAGGATTAAGATTCAGATTAGACTTGATGATTTTCGGATTAAAATCTGGATTTTGAATGATCATATGGGAAGAACACCATAACTAGGGTTTCAAGAAATTTTGGGTTTAATTCATTTATTCTTTAAAGGAATTGGAGTTTGTGATGTATTTGCCACGTTAGAAATTTTCCTAGTATACGTGAAAACATATTAGGATCATTGGGTCGAAGTTTGGTGGACTATAATGGAGTTTGAAGATTTATTAATGGAGGATAAGATTAACGAAGAAGACAAATTGCGTCTGTCCCTGTTCGATCGATCGATCGATCTCGAACTATCGATCGATCGACTATGTCGATCGATCGACTATGTCGATCGATCGACGCAAGCTGTTTCCCGAAATTTTTGTGTTTAATTATTGGTTGAGTTTCGGGAATGAATGAGTGAAAACGCGGAAGTTGGAATCCCCGGTGATTTGACAATTATCATAATTAAAAAAGTTTAATTTCCTTTTTGAACAAATGCGGAAGCGTTGAGATACAAGTGATGGTTCAACAAAATAACAAGGCCGGGTTTTAATATCTTACAAAACAAATTAAAACAAAATTCAAGTCCTAGAATTTGCCTAAGTCATCATTAACAATTATTCAAAGTTAGTTGAAACCATATTAATGCAAGTGACTTGAATAAACCAAATTTTGTCCAATATTTAATTTAAGTCCCAAATTAAATGAGTGTGATAATTAAGCCGAATTTTATCTTGAATTAAACCTAAAGCATGCGTTCTAAATGATGTGCTAGTTAAAAATAAACAATCACACTACACCGCGATATACGAGGAAAAACCCACTAACGGGAAAAAACCTCGGGACGGCCCTAGCCTCAAATCCACTAAAAACGGTATTATAAAATACAAGACAAAAGACTTACTTCCTAAACTCGAACCCTCTCAAGCCGTGATGCTCCTTCTTGTATCAACCTCAAATTAGCGAATAACCAACGGACCTCCACCATGGTCTCGGAATACACCGATAGGACTTTAAACGGTCACCGTCACCCGAACATGGAGCCTTTCTCCAAACGGGTAGAATCTCAACAAAGGTCTTCTTTGTGATGGGGTGTAGAAGCAAACCCGAAACGTCTCTTGAATTCGGTAGAGAAAACCGGTGCCAAAACCTCCAAGTAAGGATATGTATATATAGAACTTGGAATAAACAACAATGGGTGTAAACTAGAGTGTGTATGAATTTTCCATTAAAAATTAACACTCAAAAACTTGAACATTTTCCCTAATTAAATTTGCTCTCAAACTCTCTCTAAGAGTTGGATATGGAATGAAAAGTTAGGAAAAGTTGTCTTGGAAAATGTGTTTCCCGCACATGATAATGCATGAAAAAGTTGGTTGAAAACCAAGTGGAGAAGTGGGGAAAAAACTGTCAAAAACTGCTGAAAACCGTTCCCGCCTGACGTCTCGTTCGAATGAACTTGACTCTCGTTCGAACGAGACTTCTAACGAGCGACCAGTCTGGGCTTGTTAGAATCTCGTTAGATATCTCGTTAGAACGAAAACTCGTTCGAACGACATATCGAACGACATATCGAACGACTGACCAGATAAGGGTCGTTGGCAAACTCGTTCGAACGAACCTGGTTCGAACGACAAAACTCGTTCGAACGAAATTTGGTTCGAACGAAAAAACTCGTTCGAACGACATTTCTAACGAACTTCCAGAAAGTTTGTAAAATTCGATTTTGGCCCAGAAACTTTTATAAACTTTTATATACTTATTTTTAAGTTTCTAATTGATACTTTCTGAAAAATAAAATGCAGTTTTTATTAACCTAACACCCAATACAAATTGTTCCAAGCTCCTATATACATATAAATACATTCATACCTTGGGAGCATGGAACCTAAGTTGATGACGTACAAACGAGGCACATAAACTACGGCATGTTGATGATGCTTTATACTCTTTGCCGCTACGTCTTCAACAAACACTTCATAGGTCTTGAATATTACAATTAAATAAAATCCTATGAATAAATGTTTTTGTCCAGAATTGAGCCAAAACTATAAGAGGACTCAATTGGAAATTTGTGTCCTTACAATGAGTATCCTAGGATTTAAATTATACTTATATGGGAGTGAGTATAAGACCAATAGGTATATTGTTGAGGTCCGATAAGGCCATTGGGTGTAGGGCTTGGATTACGGACCGAGGAGAATAATCCGATTTAGTAGAGTATCGGGGGCTTCAGAAATTGAGTTACGGGGCGAAGTAAATTCAATTTAAGTAATAGACCAGTAGGGTAAGCAATAACTACTGAAATTATATGTAAGGGGTAACTAGGACCCTTAGAGTTATGTGAATACTCAAATAAATGCGATTAATGAGATAAATCGTAAAGCGAATGGTGTATGGCAAATATATGAGATTAAAATATAACGTACGTATATAATTAATAGGTCGGGCGTGTACCTACTGAATTATGTGATCTTTTAGGTCAAGAGATTGATACCTAAATTAATTATGTTAGGGTCGATGAGATATTCCGAACTAACATAAAGTTATTATATGTTTGGGGTCGATGAGAAATGCCGAACCAAACCTTGAACTGGTGTCGCGATGGAAGAGTCCCGAACCAGAATATGTGTATATATATATATTTTGAAAATAGTTGGGGTCAATGGATAATTCCGAACCAACTCTCACTTGGGGTCGATGAATCATTCCGAACCAAGAGATCTTTATTTGTGTATATAAACAATTGGGGTCGATGTATCATTCCGAACCAATTCTTACCTTGGGGTCGATGAATCATTCCGAACCAAGAGTCCTTTACGTGTATAAAAAGGGCAAAATAGTAATGACTGATGCTTAGTATATATATTGTGTGTGAAATATATACTTGATGATATTCTACTTCGGTGTATTAGTAGATTAAAATATATTATGTATTTAAAGATACATACTGAACTGGTAAGTTAAGTAGTGAAACTTAATTACGAAATGCACCTTTAGATAGAGAAAATCTATTTAGTAATTCAAGTAGCGAAACTTAATTACACAAGTGGGAAGTCAAAAATTGTGAGAATTGTAGTAATTTTAGTAGTGAAACTAAATGAGAAATATTAAAAAATAACATAGATGAAATGTTACCTGAGAATTAATTAACATACGCGAGATGTTAGTGAAACGGTTGTACCGTATGGGCGGTAATGGAACTTAAGTATAGATAAGTTCAGATGATTACTTAGTCCTAGATAGCTTGGAAGATATGGCTAGGTAGGCTAAGTGCAGAACGTTAGGTGTGCACAAGAGATGAGGAGTGAGTAAACTCAAGGGAGTGTACGAGGACCTAACATGTGTAATCAATAACCGCATTTTGTATTGTGATAAACGCTTGCTAAATATTTTCAAAACGTTTTGAGTATTAACTCTTGCTATAAAATATTTTCAAAACCTTTTAGGTGTCCAGCCACAGGGACGCCATATATGATGATTCCATTCCAGGGACTCGGAGCTGTAGCACAGTGTATGCTTACAGGATTTTGACTAGACGATATCTCTCATTCAGATCTAGTACAGGATCTCACACTATTCTATGTATGGACTTGTTATCCGGTATTAGTCTCAGATGTTAGTTTCAGACTAATGGTTATTCTATTGTTGTTTGAGATTTTTAGCCGATGGTTTATTCGGTAATACTTTTGTTCTGTTGTACTTTTACTTTGTTGATTGGGTTATGATTATTTTACTTTGTTCCGCATGGTTGATTTATCTGTTTTAAGAAAGATAAAATTTGGCACCGGTCTAATTTTACTTAGGGGATTAGTAATTAAAAAGTTTTCGACAGTGATGCTAAGAATGAACCATTTGAGAAACCTGCTTTAATTTAATAAAGGTCTGATCACCCGATGTTTAATTAGGCGGGGTGTGACATCTTTCACTTATATCCTTTGGGCTTATTTTGGCACTGTTCTTCATCTCAAAACTACTCCTTTCCATTTTGTAGGGCTTGATAACCGATAGAATATTTTTATCGAATTGTTTGTGTTGCGCTTTTACTACTTCCTCTCTATAATAAGCATTGAAAAGCTCCCAGAATGGAGTCTTCTTAAGCAGACCAATATGCCTATCATTTATTTTACTTCTAATAGCATCCAAATCATGATAAAAACTAACAACATTCGAACTATATTGGTCGTGTTTATTAACACCACATGTAGATTCACATCACTGCTTGAAGAAGTATCTTCAGAACTGCTCTTCTTGTTGTTCTTTCCTTTTCTTTCCCTCATCTTCATCCCCATTATAATAATATAAACACATAAAATTTAAATTACAAATCTATAATGATAAATTAAAAGTACAGAAAATAAAATACACGCGAATTCAAATAAAATACATGCTCTAACAATAAAGTACATGCGTATTTAACAAAAGTAAATGCAATATTCTTATAAAAACTTCAAAAGTATACGCAATATTCTCATAAACACTTCTTACAAATCTCAACAAAATACATGATAACCAAGATAATACATATCGCTCGTTACATGGTAATACCTAATACATGTTGTTAGACAAATTATAAACCAAGATCCTATGTTCCTAACATATTCAAAAAAGAAGTGATACAATAGATCCATGCTAAACGCACCAGCATTTTCAAAACCTCTTAAGAAATACTGCTCAATTCGTTTTGTTAAATCTTTCACTGTTGATTCAGTTACTTGAGGCTTTTGTACATCAAAAATACACTTAATATCTTCATAGTAGTGGAAAAAACCAAGTAACCTTTTTGCTCTATCATTGATGCGAAGCAGAAAATGAATTTCGACATCATAGTAGTATTCATTGTTATTGTGAACGGTTTTGTATTCTTAAAATCTTCAAAGGTGCAACCAGCAATTTTGTAGTTGAACATGCTTGATGGTATGACTTCTAAACAATAATACAACAATAATACTTCTTACAAACTTATGGAATATCATCCAAATGCTGTTGGCGTGGAACACAACAACATAGGTTTGATTAAATTTAGAGATCACATATATATTGTATGGAGTACACGTATAGTATATAAAAGTACAGGCACATTAAAATGAACTAAATCAATTTCAATGTGCGTGTGCTTTATGAATTTGCATATTCTAAATGAATGTACACGCAAATTCAAATAAAACATGCAATCCCAAATAAATGACGCTGGAGGGGACCACAATTAATATAGGACCTACACAAATACAAAGAGTATGTGGGATTGATTAAATGTGGAGATGTCACATATATTGTATAGAGTACATGCATAGTATGTAAAAGTACACGCACATTGGATTGGATCAAATCAATGTGCGAGTACTTTATAAATTTGCACGTACTGTTTGAAAGTACATGCAAATTCATAAAGTACAAGCACAAAATATAGGACTTGTACAAATACATGACCTAAATTAAGAAAGTACATGAAGTCCTAAATAAATGCCGCTGGCACAGACCAAAATTAATATAGAACCTATACAAATACAAAGAGAATATTCAATTCATGTATATATTCTCAATCTTCAATAAATTATGTATACAAGAGAAAATGTACAGTGATGAAATACATATATGTGCAGTCCTCAACATGCAAAAAGTGTGTTTTGCATTTAAAATCAGGGCAACAAATGTATTTTTTCATATCATGAAAAAGAATAATGTGATTTCATCAGTCCATATATAATGTCCAAAAATTTATACATATGAGAACAAAAAATACATAATAAAATAAGGAAAAAGTTATATAAAACATAAGGACGCAAAAATAGTACATGGAATACACAACATGACACTCAAAAAATAAGAGCAAACATGTGATATCAGTAACAAAATGCTAAGAACACAACATATACAGAGTGTATGGTATAATCTTAAGAACAAAACTTAAGAAAAAAAAATTACATTTAATTCACAATATACTACATCAAATATAAATATATGAGCATGTATCTATAATTGTTAGTGTTGTTTGGAAGCATTTGACTGAGAATGTGAAATGCTTATTAGAACTTCCACGATTAAGGTTTTGATCACTTTAATTTCTGTGAAGTGTGTTTGTTTTGGAATTTAGGGGTATTTATATGTTATTGTTGGACCAATATTTGATAAAGAATGAGAATATTTTTGGGGTTTTGATAGAAGAGAATGTATAATTAGGGTTTTGATTGAAGAGAGAATACAGTATTTTTGGCGTTTGATTTTTTTGCAGTGCGTATTTGTTTTAAGTTTGGGGGGTATTTATATGTTGGACCTAATCATTTAAAATTTGTTGGGCCTGGGTTTAGAATCCAAAATTGTTAGTCCATGAACTCGACAGTAAAATCCCCTTTATAGTATAACTTCTACCCAAATTAGCCCAAATTCCTATCGAACCATCTTAGGGTATATGATATATAAAAAGGAAAGCTATGACCATGATATTACTGCTAGAATATCAGGTATATTGATGGAATGGAGTAAAAGACCAAAGCTCCTATGTATTACTACCTTTCTCCCAATAATCCCACGAAAACTTTAATGAAAGTGGTCTAAAATAGTAACCACAACTAGAAGAATAGAATATTTTTTATTTGACGGAAATGGGAGTTCTTACCCCTATGATATGGTGAAGAACATCACTGTACCCCAAGAATGGGGTAATCCATCATCCAGTGGTGCTTGTAACATTTTACTCTGAACTTTTTTCTTTTTAATTTTTACTACTTCATATTAACTCTTTGTTCTATCTTTTTTTTAGAAAAGGCGGAACCCAAACTTTTTTCAAAGGAGAGGAAACTTGTAGACAAGTACTACCGACTTGATCCTCTCATCGTTAAGGATATGTTCGCTCTCAATAAGATTATATGTTTTGGTTATGTGAGCAGTTTGTCTTGGTGTCTTATTCAGGATGAAGTTGGTAAGTTTTTCATAATTTTCTTAAGTCATTATTTTTGTATTTCCTTGTTCTGATTTGTGCATTTATTTAGGTCCTTATTCTTCAAGTGCGTCAAAGTAACAGGATATCCATCCCACTTGAGGAATGCCTCCAAAATCATCATAATGCATTTCCATCATTACCTTAAGGGCCGAGAATATTATTTCTATGGTTGGGAGTAAGTTCCCAACTACGGGGGTTATCCAAGATGATCCTAAGTGTATGAAGACTCACTTACTAACCCCACTACTGACAAGGTTGAGGGCTCCCATCAAGGCCGTAAAGATAAAGAGCCCATGGTTGAGGCTAAAGTACCTACTTATGTCAAGGACAAAATTCTTCCAGTAAATTGGTATTAGCTTCAAAAGGATGATGAATCCTAGTGCATTCATGCTGGAATTATCGAAGCTCATATGACATATTCAGGTTATGAACTTGATCACCATTATTTGAGAAATCTCGATGTCGACACTTTGTTATATCATAGTCAACACAAGGATTTGCAAGTAAAGTTTTTCTTCATGTCTAAACTCTTCTTTATTTATTTATGACTTCTTTAACTAATCATGGTTCTCTTTTTATAGTTTTCTATGCTTGCCACCATCCTGAAGGATAAGGCATTTGTTGATGAGAATGAGGCCAAGGATTTTGAGGCTTAGTAAGTACACAACATATATCTTAAGGACAAGAAAAAAAATACTTAAAGGAAGAGAAGTATGAATTGGCGAGGGAAGATAAAGAGGTCACCACCCAACTGGACGAGGGGAAAATTAATAACAAAAAGTTCAGGTTGATGTGTGTAAGGACACATTTTTTACTGAGTCAATTTGTATGTATTGGCTTAATTTTGGAGAAAATATTTTGAGTTATAGGTTAGGCTTTGTGATGTTGACCTTTCAAGACTATGATATGTGTCATTGAAGATGTAGCGGCAAAGCTTCAGAGATTACATATTGTGTCATGTTCCGTATCACGTTTCGTCTTCGTATTTTTGAGGATATCACAGGTATAAATGCATGAATTTTGATCTTTGGAAGTTTTTTTACATTGTTTGGAGTTGATTTTAAATGATTTTGAAAGAAAAATATTCTTTGTTTTAAAGTCGTTTGAATGACTTTAGTGAGTTTAGCAGTTCGTTCAAACGAACTTCAAGCAAACATCAAACGAGAGATTGTTCTTTATCATGCTTGCATGGAGTTGTTCAATTTGATTCGCTTAATGGATTCACTTTGTATATGCATGTACACACACATACACGAGATCTTTTGAATTGTAACTTCACATGTTATATTTGAGCTAAGTGAGATGTTCTCCCACTAATCTTATCATCTACATATCTATCGACTATGAGGGATTTAAGCATGTGAGAACCGTTGCCCGTGGATTTGTTTGATTCTTATTGAATATATGAGGGTGCACGAAAAAAGGCTATGAAATGAGCAACTCTCATTTTGCAATAAAGCCACCGTTTGCAAGAGCCTAGCCAAAAAGAAAAGATTAAAGGCCCACTAGTTTGTTTTAATTGATTTTTAAAAATGGTATCTTCAAAAGAGTTAAATGAAAAAAATATATAATATTTTTTAACGTTTGAGGGTGTTATAGTTGAAGATCAACGGATTTGCGCAATGAATCCTAGTATTTAGTTCATTTGTATTTAGTGATTGGATCATATTTCATTTGTATCCTAGTATTCTAGGCTTGTGTGCATTATGCTTGTTTATTATTGAGGATAAATCTTAGTTTGATAAAGTTTTACGGTTAAATAGAACTCCTTGGACTTTTTTGAGTGATTGGTTCATAATTCATTTGTATTTAGTTCACGCCCCTTCACTCCATCCCACATGTTTAGCCATATTTATTCCATGCTAGTATATAAAGCATATGTGTTTGTGTCCGTTTTGTGGTTGTTTATAATTATATATATGTTCCAGTGTGCACATGTATATTTTGCATATTTATATATATGGTATCATTTATTTTTTAGCCTTTGCATTTGCACTTAATCCATGTTTCCCATCTGCTTTATCTTTAAATCAAATTGGCATGTTATATGATCATATTGGTATCTCTTATTGCCTGTTTACATTAGTATCTCATGCTTCATTGTGTATTCAAGTAGGTATCATATTTTCTTCAATATTGATATTAATTTATCATTGTTTGGATTATTTGTGCTTGTGTTGTCATGTTGTGTTTTGTTGCATTTTACACCATTGCATGATATCATTTCTTGTTGCTTAATTTCTCTTAATATCACATGTTCTCACGCGTAGGGGAGAAAATGATTTATGGGGGAGAAATAGTTTTATGCATTCTTTATTTGTCTATTTCTGAACATAAAGGGGGAGAAACAGTATCTTTCACTTTAATGTTAGGAGGATATTTTTATCTTAGGAGAAGACATCTTACTTAGGTGGGTATTATTACATATATGGAGATTTTATTCTTCTACAGGTTTTATACTTGTTATATTCTCTTTGCATTTAAAGGTGTATTCAAATGTACAGGTTTACATTATGCGGTGAAGTTTTCAAACGTATAAAGTGTAATACCCCATATTTCTGTGTATTGTTATTGAATTAATTTGAGGAATTAATTAGGAAAAATACGTTTTAATTAAATTACGTGAGTGAAGTAATTTAATGTGATTAAAAAATAATTATGACTATTAAATATTAATCGAGAGATAGATACTGATTAATATTGCATTATGATATTTACTAAGTGAGTATAGTAAATAATTGATAATTATGGTTATACGACATAGCCATTGATATGTGCGTATTTTATTAATTATGGTTATACGGCATAGCGAGTGATATGTGCATATTTTATTTTATTTTATCTCACCGGGAGTCGCGTGTAGACTATTTTGAGGTGACAAATGAGATATAAATTATAAGTGACTCGGATGATAATTTATAGGTCACGAACGATTCCAGATGGGTTGAAATAGTTGAAATAGTGTACCCGGGAGTATAGTTTGGGTCCCGGGTCAATTTTGGACCAAACCGACACCTATTAAGGGGGTTTCAATCATTTTTCAAAAAGAGGTTAAGGGACCTACGAAATTTACAGCCATATATCTGATATTTAGAGATTGGGATTAGGGATCATAACACAAAAGATTAGAGAGGTCGTTAGAGAAAAGAGAGAACCATTTTCCCAAAGCCTAAGAAGATGATTGTGAAGGTGGTGTAGGGTTTATTGCACCTCACGCCAATTGGAAAGGAAGATTGGAGGAAAAACAATCAATCATCAACAAGGAACCAAGAAATCATATTAATCAATCTAAGTCAAGTGTTTATTGCAAATCGAACTGATGTTATAATACCCATGTGTAGGGATTTCGTTATTTTAATTGATTTTATTTAAAATCTTTGATGGAAAGTATCAATTGATCACATGTTTGGGTAAAATTTCATGTAGTTCGTGTTTAGATCTGTAGAGAATCATAAATCATAGGAGTTTTGATTATTACTACGGATTTTATCTGGGTTTTAAATTGAATTAAATGGATGAACATAAAACTATATTTATAAAAGAGTTTGGGGGTTGATTCATTCTTGATTGATTTCGGTGAAGTTTTAATGTGTTTAAAACATTAGAAATCATCATAACTCGTGTAAAAATAGTTAGAAATAATCGAATGTGAATTTGGTAAAGAATTATGAGGTTTGGGTGAATCATGTGGTGTAAACGCTGCTGCGAAATAAGGAGCAGAAGTTGTAAAAAAATGGACCGGTCCGGTCCTGGGAAGCCTGTTCGGTTTGGTGCTTTGAAATTTTGAAATGTCCCTTTTTCTCTTGTATTCCTAAATGGGAGTGGTGGAAAATCCTTAGGCACTTGTGAAAATAATATTGGGATACTTACTATGTTATAGTCGGCCTACGATGGGAGTATGACTTCATCTTAGATAGAGATTTAAAATGGGAGTGGGATTGGTAAAGAAATTCGTAATAATCTGAGAGATGGGTAAAGAATTGAGGGAATCTAATGAAGCTATGTACATCAGTAGAGTAAGGATGGTAACTACTGAATTTATATAAGGAGGGGTAACTAGGACCCTTAGAGTTGTGTGAACACTCTTATAGATACGATAGTGAGATAAATTGTAAAATAAATAGCACGGTGAATATGTGAGAGAGATATACTACGTACTAACACGTATTATCGATTTGTGTGAATACTTAAATTATATATATATATATATATATATATATATATATATATATATATATATATATTGGTGATCGAGGTGTGATTCTGAGCATATATAAATCACTATTGGTGATCGAGGGAAGATTCCGAGCCAATAACCCCTAAAATGTGATACACGGAGGTGACTATATATAATGTGTTTATATTATATATTGTGTGCAAAATATATATACATAAAGTGTGCTTAATTCTATATTGGAGTCGATGATTATCCGGACCAATACATAAAATCTCAATTTAGGGTCGATGATTATCCGGACCAAATTCGAGGATGAATAATACTGGGGTCGATGATAATGCTAGACCAATATACATATGTATGACCTTTACATTGGGGTCGAGAAATATCCTGAGTAATGTAAATGGTAGTATTATTGGAGTCGGTGAATTGCCGGACCAATAAATCCTTATAATATATTGCGTGTGAAATATCTACTTCATGATATTCTACTTATGTGCGAAAGTAGACTTGTAGATGATATATATATATATATATATATATATATATATATATATATATATATGTGTGTGTGTGTGTGTGTGTGTGTGTGTGTAAATATACATCTAAATGGTAAATTAAATAGAGAGTAACTTAATTTCAAGAGCAAAAGTAGATTGGGAATATCTACGGCAAATTAAGTAGTGAAACTTAATTATGGAAGTTGAATGATGTTCAATATGAAATGATTTATGAATTAAGTAGTGAGACTTGATTATGATGATGAAATTTAACATACGTGAATGTTGCATAAAAAATGAAGAACATACGAGAAATGTTAATAATAAAGCGTGTTGTATGGGCGGTACGGGAGAGTAGACTTGATAAGATCGGTTATATACTTTTGTCGAGATAGCTTGGGTTTGATATCTAGGTGGGCTAAGTATAGAATGTTAGGCGTTCACATTAGATGAGAGGTGAGGAAACTCAAGGGAGTGTGCACAAACCTAACATGTGCAATCAATAACCGATTTTAATTGCGATAAACCACTTGTTAAATATTTTCAAATGTTTTGAGTACTAACTCTTGGTATAAAATGTCCACCCACAGGGATGCCATACTTGATGGTTTCATTCCAAGGACTTAGAGTTTACTATGGATGCTGACAGGATTTTGAGTAGCTGATTCTTTCGTTTGGATCTAGCATAAGATCTCACTCTTGCATATCATGTTTGAACATGTGATCCATTATCGGTATTATAGTTTCAGTTTTGTATTAGTTTTACTTTACCATTTGGACTTGGATTATAACTTGGTTTTGTTTGTTTTAGTCGACAGTTTATTCAGCATGACTTTGATTCATTTACATATCATGATGGTTTGCATTCTAGTATATTGTGAATGTCGTTTTAGTTTTTGAATTATTTATTTATTATGTCTAAACAAAAAGATAAAATTTGGCACTGTGTCTTTTGAATATTTGGTGGTTAGTAAGTTTTAAAAAGTTTTCGACAGTGATGCTAAGAATGAACCAGATGAGATTCCTAGTTAATTTGATATAGGACCTATCATCCGGTATTTTATTAGGCGAGGTGTCACAGATGGTATCAGAGCATCAGGTTCTAGTGTCCTTAGGATCTGTACGGCTTACTACGTTTTCAGCGGATCGTTTGATTGATATAGAGCCATATCATAGGATTATTGTATTCCTCTATGTACGTGGTTTACGTTCTCCTGCTATATTGTATAAATATTAGTGAATCTTTTATGCGTACGGGTGTGCCTCGTATGTCGATTACATAGAGGACGACTAGTGAGGGCCGTTTGGAAGGCAGCAGGAGGTGGGGCTCAGTTGGAGTTAGAGAATATTTTGGGGTCGATGACCGTAGTAGAGGCCACCCCTATTGTTGCTTGAGATAATGGAGCTGTAAGGATTGCTAAATGAAACATATATTATTGTACCATTATGGCATACAGTGGTGCTAAATTATACTCACCTAGTGTGGAGGGATCTTTGAAGAGGACCACCCGTTAGAATTTTGTTAGATGCGGAGATTGTACGTGTAGCCAATAGATGTAGAATGCCCAGAGGCTTTGGCATATAGTAGGAAGTAAAAAATACCCAAAAGTAAATTGGTGTAAAATTTTTCTTAGCTCATAGGATTAGTGTTGTAATGGTGGAGTGAATCACCATATTTCGTACAATCGAGAAAAGACCCTTTAAGGTGGGTAATGGACTTACGAGAAGAGTTACCAGCACTTAAAGGGAAATTCTTCTTGGACAATTGATGCAGATGGTGATGATGTTGTGTTTTTGGTAGTATTGATATTAATGCTTCCTCGTGAAGGGATATATAAGAATTGGAGAATTAGGCAGGAAGTAACACTGGATGTAACTGTGCTATTGAAATACCGCAAGGGGGAGACCCATCAGGGACCTATTTAAATGATTCAAATAGCTGAATTCCTACTGTGTGGCGATAGATTCAGTTGGAACTGGTAAGGCCAGTAGTGTGTTCCTTAGGTTAGGTAAAGCTAAGGGAATAATGAGGGTGTTCGTCGGAGTCGTGGCTACCAGGGTTTGAGAGAAGGACAATCCTAATATGGTCATTATGGCCAGGAAAAAGGGATTATATGAAGAGGCATTTTATGTGGAGAGTAGGACCGCATGCATTGGTTTTTGCACTAAGTGAGTAAAGGGACAAGAGTATGGTGCCTATCTGGGGAAATGATTAAGATAGTTTGGTTCAGTTCAGACAGGCCCAAGAACCATTTGAGCCACCAGCATTATTGACAATTGGAAGTATGAGTTTTATCCTCGAGTTAGTGGGGTAAGTTTTATGTGACCCGAGCGAGTCACAATATTTCGTTAGCACTAGATTCGCATGTGAGACGAGTTTAGTGGGTATATCGTTGATAACACTATAATGTGTATATTGTTGCCGTTGTATAGTGGGGCTCTCTTTATTACTACCCGCATGAGGAGCGAGTGCAGGCATAGGGAGTATATGTATGTTGGAATTACTCATTCTAGTGATGTATCATACGAGTGTGATATTATCCTGGGTATGGACTGATTAGCGATGTGGGTAGAACGATAGAGGGTTGTGATAGCAAGGCCATCGTGTCTAACGTTCCAGGGCAGGATGTGTTGTTTGACGAGGCCTCGCCTGAAAGAGGATCGAGCTCGCATTTATATTATATTATGGTAGATACTTTGAAGAGTATTGTTATCTCGAGATATTTGATCCCAGTGTGTAGGGACTTTATTGATGTGGTTTGAGGTATATTGGATTTATGGTTGAGCGAAGAGGTTTAGCTCACTATTATGTTTAGCGCTCAGAACTTGGTGATAGGGAGAGCGCATTATTATATCACTCCTTTAGAGACGTGGGAGTTGAGATTTATATTTATATGTCTGGGGGACATGATTTTGAGAGATCTGATTATGAGTTTGAGGTTTATGGAATTAGATTACCGCCAATGATGAGTGATAAAGCATTGGGGAAAGTTCCTTGTTTGAATGTTATTGCATGATGAGATACGCAGGGACCTTGATGAACGTCGTGAGTAGAAAGACGTTGATGGATGATAAGGCATCGGTTTCAAATGTCAATCAATTAATGTGTAGAGAAAACACTCTGAATTGTAAGAGATGGTATATTATAAGGCATGTGTGGTCAGTAATGCCGTGAGAGAGCATTAAATTTTTTTCTTCTCACCACGAGATGAAGGGTGGAACAATGTTAAGGAAAAATAAATTTTGATTTATAAGGTGGTTGAGTATAGGGTGTATGGGCACCCTGGTTAGTTGGTTTATAAATCCTCCGAGATAGGAGGACGTAGAAATCAATGTGTGGCACATATACCGAAGGGCAATTATTGATAAAGCCAGAATGGTATGATGGATTGAATGTCGTGTGAGTATGATGATAATCCAACTATTTATGTGCAATGAGAGTAGAACACCGAGATGGGTTAAAAGGTTATGGGAATCCATTCAAAAGATATCTCTTAATAAAGAGGAGGTCGAACTGTTGTGGGAAAATAGAGCGGAGCTTTACTCAATCGAATGTTGAGAATGGCTTGCACGTAAATAGGATGTTGATTACTATGGGGAAAAACAAAATGACCCAAAAAGTGTTCCAGTTGCGAAAAGTGCATAGGCCATGACTTTTGGCGTACTAGGATAAAAAGGGGAGTATAAGGTACCACATAATTTGAGATATTATAAGTGGGAATTGGTGTGGGGTGAGATGTAGTGAGATTTTCTTCGAATGCACCACTCATAGATGGAAATGAGTTAGTTCGAAATGATCAACCAGAAATTTTTTACTTGGATGACGATTACAGCGATGGAATGAGTAGACAGGTTGGTAAAAAAGGATTTGCACCAGTGTAAGGTGCCTCCCACTACTTTAGTGAAACGAGATGAGATCCTATAATCCCACCTCTAATAGGGATTATCAGGAAGCGATGGGGATGAAGCTTTGTTTTGGGCATTTTGTATCACCTATAGCCCAATGATTAGACGAGAGGTGGTTTATTATTCTGACTGATGTGAGTAGTGCGTTCGTGCCTTGTAGGGTAATTGATGGGAGAAATTACCATTGGTAGAATTGTGTGTAATAACTGGTACTGATTTATCAGGATCGATTTACCTATTAAGTTTTTGTGTATAAAGCCTTGTCATTTACCCTCTCGTTGATTAGAGGTGAGGGGATAACTAGATTTCTGAACTAGTCGTGTTTTGGAGTCCGTTGTTAAGAGTGGAGTGAACCGCAAACTATTTTGGGTGGATTTTGAATGTCATAAGAGTCATGTCACCATGAACCAAAGTTCTGAACACTAACATGACTGGCAGAGGTTGTCGTAATTTATCCCATGAAGGGAGTTTTTAGTTGCAATGAATAAGGGGAGTTGGCACTTAGGGAGGTGCGACCTTTTCTCAGTAAAGAGACGATAGAGCTAGTATTGAGATCACATGACTGATGGAGCGTATTAGTGCGAAGTAAATTGAGAAAGCTTGTTGATAAACTCGGGCTAGAGTGATTAAGCCTTTTGATAGGTGGGTATCACTAGCAGGTGTATAGTGGAGTGACCCTTATGTTATAATGATTTGAATTTGGGTACCAAAGGATGTCGTGATGTTAAAGATCCTAAGTTTTAGTACCAGTCTGGCCCTAATTTTGAGGAAAAAATTCCTTTGTAAGGGGGGAAGTATGTAATACCCCGTATTTCTGTGTACTTTTATTAAATTAATTTGAGAAATTAGTTAGGAAAAATACGTTTTAATTAAATTACGGGAGTGAAGTAATTTAATGTGACTAGAAAATAAATGTGACTATTAAATATTAATCGAGAGATATATACTGATTAATATTGCATTATGATATTTACTGAGTGCATATAGTAAATAATTGATAATTATGGTCATACGATATAGCAAGTGATATGTGCGTATTTTATCAATTATGGTTATACGACATAGCGAGTGATATGTGCCTATATTATTTTATCTCACCGGGAGTTGCGTGTAGACTATTTTGAGGTGAGAAATGATAAATAAATTTTAAGTGACTCGAATAATAATTTAAAGGTCACAAACGATTCCGGATGGGTCGAAATAGTCGGAATAGTGTACCCGAGAGTATAGTTTGGGTCTCGGGTCAATTTTGAACCAAATCGGCACCTATTTAGGGTGTTTCGGTCATTTTTCAAAAAGGGTTTAAGGGAACTGCGAAATTTAGAGCCATATATCTGATATTTAGATATTAGGGTTAGGAATCATAACACAAAAGATTAGAGAGGTCATTAGAAAAAAGAGAGAACCATTTTTCTAAAGCCTAAGAAGAGGATTGTGAAGGTGGTGAAGGGTTTCTTGCACCTCAAGGTAATTGGAAAGGAAGATTAGAGGAGAAACAATCAATCATCAACAAGGAACCAAGAAATTAGATCAATCAATATAAGGCAAGTTTTTACTGCAAATTAAATTGATGTTATAATACCCATGTGTAGGGATTTCATGATTGTTGATGTAAAAAACTAGACTTGATCTAATTAATTAATAACAGATAAATATAAAATAAGAAATAAGACAACGGGTTTTTAAAGTGGTTCAGCCTTATGAAAATGGCCTACGTCCACTATTTTGTATTACTGGGTATTTGCCTTAATCTGATGATGATCGTAAGTGATCGATTGCCCATTATGGAGGGGGTTACAATGTATTTATATCCCTTGGACTGTTCTTATGAATAGATAATACACCGTTATTTAATAGAAATATACATTTGTACATAATAAGAATGTTCATTGAATCCGATGTTCATTGAATCTATAATTATCGCTTGATATTCTTGAGTAGATGCTCTGTACGTTGAGTAGCTCGTCAAGTTGAGTAGCTCGGTACGCTGAGTAGTTCGGTACGCTGAGTAGCTCTGTGAATATATATTTTTTCCATGTAAGATGACACGTGTCTTTATATAATTTGTCCACGTCAACTGACTAATTTTTGTATCAACAGAAGCCCCCAATGTTTCAAAGTTGAGGTTGAATATGAGAGTGTGGAACATTATGCCCAGAAGTTGCTCGGGAACATTTACCCAGTCTTGTTAGATTATAGATTCCCAATACTTGTGACATTTAATGACTTTGAGCGCGAAATGGCAAACTCATAAATATTTTGAACCTTTGACAGACGCTTGGGTATTTGCGTCTTTTTCATCATTTAGCTGCCGAAAACGCAATCATCTTTTCTAGTAATCATTTTTTTCTCGCTTCCCTACGCATCTCATTTAAAAGCGATAGAATCAAATCATCTTCTACCTTTTTCCTTTTAGACTTCCAAACTCTTTGTCTTCTCACTTTGTCTTCTTACGACCGTTCTTTTTGTCACCCGCCTTAGCAGATTTCTCAATTTTCTGTAAGAACTTCTTCTTTCTTCTTTCTTTGCTTTAGCCACCATGGTTTATCTTATCGAGTCGTTGGATAAATTTCGAGATGAATTTGCAATTTCTTCTTGGGTTATTCTGGAAGAACGTCTTGTCCTTCTGATTTATTTTCTTTAGCTGAGGGACACTGGTTTCCCTCCATTTTTGTAGTGGAGCGTGGTTTTTCTTTTTCGCCGAATTCCCTGTGTTTGGAGTTTTACCAATATTTTGATATTGTTCCTGCAAGAGTAGTTCCAAATACATGGAGGGTAGTTAATGGCGTATATATCTTAAATCAAGTACATGGAACTCTCTTAGGAATTCCTAAAATTATGTATTGTTATAAATGGGTTACCAGCGACACTACATTTTATTTAAAAATTAAGTTTTCTAATAGAGCTTTAGTGGCAATCTTCCCGATGCTAATAGGGACTATTTTGATCATGGGGTTGTGATGAAAAATTGGCAACACCCCCCATTAAAAGGAAATGATGTTTACCAAGGCCCCAGATGTCCGCTTTATGGCAATGGGATAGGTTGTTTTCAATTTTTTCAATTTAGCTCTGTTTATGTTTGATGAAATGCGTCACTGGCACTCATTTTTTGTTTGTTGTAGTTGATAGCAAAAGGAAAACTCCAAAAGAGAGTGACATAAATTTAAAAAAATTGACACTTATCTAGGGTTTGCACCAGTCCATCAACGGGGAGCACGTGAGGTATGCTTCTTATTTGCTGAGATACAAGAATACCACTTCATCTTTTATTGCCCATCCTCTCGTTCCTCCAGTGGTGGTTGATCTTGATCAACCACCGGCTTCTCCAGAAATTATACGAGAATCTTTTTCTGATTTGGGTACCTTTATTTCTAATTTGATGACGAAGAAGAGGAGGGTACCCAAGTTCTTTACCAAGTCCGCTCCTGATGCTGAAGGAGCGAAGAAGAGCAAAAGCGATGTTCCAGCTGACGGAACTAAGAAGAAGGATGTTGTTCCTCCTACCAAAAATATCAGTAAGGAGCCCCATGTTTCCCCTAAAGGGGCAACACCTTCGATTGAAGTTGTTTTCCCAAAAGAGACAACACCTTTGATTGAAGATGCTCCTTTGAGGAGGTTAAAGAGGGATCTTACTGAGAGGCCTGTAGATATTATTACCCAACTTTCTGAAGTTGGGATTTTTTCTCTGAGGGCTAGTTTTCTAGTTGTCCTTGCCCCTGACTTGGCCAAGAAATTGATCAAGTCAGGGACTTTGCACGACTGTCGAGCTGCTAAAACTTTAACTCCTCGGGATAAGGTTGTCGATGTGGCAACCCAACTTCTTGCATCAGTAAGTTGTCATTATACTTATCTTTCTAATTTTTCATTACCATGTTCGTGCTCTGATTTGCAGCTTTCTTCTTCTTATAGTTTTTGGTGTGCTTCGACAATATCGTGGAGAAAGATGGAGCCATCAAAGCTTTAACCTCATCCATTGATGTTGAGGAAGCCCTTACTGGGTTTTCAAAGTCTTTAGGGGAATCATGGTAGAAATATGGGGACGATAAGGCATCTTGGGAGAAGAATATTAAATTTGTTGAGTCTGCTTTACAACAAGATGATACAGCTCGAACACAGGCTGTGAATGCCTTCAAGGAAGCTAACGCCAGGCTTGAAGAGGCTGAATGGTGTAAGAAAGATCTTGAAAAGAAATTGATGCCTGCAGAAGAGCTTCTTAGGGAGAAAAATTCCTCTAAGAGAGCGAAGAGGAAAGCTGCTGTGAAGAAGTACTTTAGCTCTGGCTGGGACAAAGGATGGAACAAGGCCTTAGTTGCAGTCTCTTCCCAGATGGAGTATGCAAGTTTAAAATACTTCAGAGATGGATGGGTAGAATCTTTGAAGATGTTGAATGTTGTCGAGGATTCTGAACTATTTTAGGAATATACTCATAGCCCTCTTCCTACTATTAAAGAAGAAGTTGAAGATGAAATTTCATCTGATGAATCTTCTACGGTAATAATAGAATAAACACCTGCTACTACCCTTGCTCAATCCTCCGAGCAAGTTCAGCAAGCTATAAATTCTACCGAGCAACATCAACTACCCTCCGAGCAGCCAACTCCTACATCTGAACCAGCTAAAGATGTTATGGTTAATAAGGAGAAGGTGTAAAGTTATTCGGCTCTTTAACTTTGTTGTTTTCCCCTTTTATTTTTTTGCTTTTTTGTAACTTTGGTTGTTCTTTCTCTTCTTGTGATCAATAAAATGGACTTAATTATTTATCTTGAGTTATCTCCTTTACTTGCTCGATATGTATCGTTATTGATCCATTTTTACTTTTCCTTGCTAGTTTATTGCCAGGATGAAACTCTAGTCAGCTCATGATATAGATTTGATGAATAAATGTAATGATTACTTCAAAGCTGGTCATACAGATTTCACGAAGGCTCGGGTAATTGATATCCTTGGACCTAATGCTTCTGAGTGAGCAGTTGATGCATACCAATATTTGAAGTGTTTACTTTATCGAGTTATGGCTTATTATGATATGATTAAAGATCTCCAAGGAATAACCAAGGAACTTCAACTTCAGCACAAGGAAACCTCTGCACTTCTGCATGAAGGTTATGAGAAAAAGTACCAACAGTTGAGTGTTGATCGAGGTTATCACAAGTTTTTTTCAGCCCATAAAAAGAGATAGAGTGTTCTTAAACTTAAAGTTGATGAACATAGGAATATTGCTAAATTATAGGAGGAAAAAAATATTGCCCTGCGAGAAGAAGTGAAACAACTTAAATCTGATGCCTCTTATTCTTCGGGAGCTCTGGTCCCAGTAAATGATGAGGGTTTTTCATTTTTAAAAACTGAAAATGCTGCTTTGAGAGAAGAATTGGAGGCTCTGAAACAAGCCAGACCTACATCCTCCTCGTGGGGTAGAGCTAGATCTAGTCGAAGAAGTGCTGAAGAGACTAGGACTCAGCAAGCCTTAGCAAATTAGGCTGCTCAGATGAAAGTAAAAAATTAAGCCTTGGCTGAAATGTCCCAGAAAATTTAAAATATTACCGACCAACTCTCCAACCAGAGTTATGCACTGGAAATTAAAGAAAACTTGGTGAAGAAACTTCATGAGCAGCTTGAAAGATTGATTTATCAATTTCACAAGCATCCTAGAGAGTTTTGGATGGGGGGATACAATAAAGCTTTATGCCATCTCGATGCTCGGTTGAAACAAGCGAATAATGAGGGAAGCAAACAAGGATGGTTGAATGGCTTGACTATGATGAAGCTCGAGTAAGGAAATTCTTTATGGGATTGATATGAGTCTGGAGTACTTTTTCTGCCTAATCCTTCCTTTAAATTGGATGTCAGCTGGATTCCAGCCCGTGCCATTCCTAGGTGTTTGATTTCCAGGTATCTTAGTGATTACCAGCTTCATGAAGAATTTGAGATATCCCAACCTCAAGATCTACTTGATCGACCGAGTTCAAGCAACATCAGAATGCTACGAGATATGAATTTCATCAATTCTCCTTATGCTTTAGATGATCCTGCAGCTGGAATGGAACCTGTACCAAAATTTGAAGGAAAAAGGCCAATAGAATAGGAAATTTGTATTGAATGAAGGAAAATTTACCTTTTGTAATTTTCTTTCCTTGGCAATAATTTATAAGATGTGTTTCTTATCATATTATCTTTTGGTGAGTGTGTATAAAGGGAAAAATTATCATGTTTTGTTTTAATTGCCTAGATAATGGAACTTTGCCCCATTTGTTACCTAGTTGTAGTGACTTGTCACCCATAAGTTCCTAAGCAATGAAATGATTTGCATACTATGGTCCTGCTTAGTTGTAGCAATCTTATCTAAATTACCTTGGTGCCTAGACAGTGGATGCCCCGTGAGGTCACCCATCTTCTTGCCTAGTTTTGGATGCCCCTTGAGGTCACCCATAATCAAATAGGCCTTGCCTTGTATGATTGTTATGCCAACATTATTGGGTAAGTTTATTGGTGCCTACCAACCTTAGTTATTGGTTGCCGATATGTCGACCAGCCTTAGTTGGTGGATGCTGATATGCCGACCAACCATAGCTGGTGGTTGTTGATATGTCGACCAATCATAGTTGGCGTAGTGTGTAGCACTAGTACTCCAAAAAAATGAACTGAAAAGAATATAGGGAAAATATCATTTGTATTCATATTTGAAATACTGTGATACATGTGAATCTACGTTACTAATAATATTTGCACAGGTGCTCTGCATTCCACGCATTTTTGAATGCTTCTCCCTCTAAGGTATCTATTCTATATGTTCCAGGTCGAACGACTGCAGTTACACGATATGTCCCATGCCAATTGGCTTCCAACTTATTATGCTTCTGAATCACCTTCTTCAGCACAAAATCTCCCTCCTTAAGATCACATTTCTTGGCTCTTTTATTGTAAAACATGGTAGTCCGTTGTTGATAAGATGCATTCCGAATTGCGGCATCTTCTCTCACTTCCTCGAGCATGTCCAGGTCTAGACGTCTCATCAAATCGCTGATAGGAGAGTTAAAATTAAGCACCCTATGAGTGGGTAGGCCCAATTCAGCTGGGATAACGGTTTCACTTCCAAAGGCTAGCATGTAAGGAAACTCCCCGGTTACTGTTCGGGGTGCTGTTCGATAAGCCCATAACACATAATGTAGCTCATTAATCCAATTCCCTTTCGCATCATCTAACCATTTCTTCAAGCCGTTAAGCAGAGTCTTATTCGTCACTTCAGTTTTACCAATGCTCTTGGTATTGCCTGGTGCTGAATGAATCTTCTGGACATTGTACTGGTGAGAATATGAAACAAACTCCTCATTATCAAATTGGGTACCATAGTCAGTGATGAAATCATGCGGCAGACCATATATGCAAATAATACTCTTTCAAACGAATTGGTAAACCCTTTCATAAGCCATGTCAATGAGAGGTTCAGCTTCCACCCATTTGGTGAAATAATCAACAGCGACCACTAGGTATTTGAATCATCCTTTAGTAATTGGCAGAGGCCCGACCAAGTCTATTCCCCACATATCGAATGGCCAAGGTGAGGTGATGGGGGTTAATAAAGCCTGGGGGTTCTTTGGATGGTGGAAAATATTGACACTTATCACATTTCTTAGCATAAGCTGTACAATCAGTTCGCATTGTTGGCCAATAGTAACCCTGCGTCGTTATCCTTTGCAGAAGAGTTCGTCCTGCCACATGATCCCCATAAGACCGTTTATGAATTTCTTGTATCAAATCTTTAACTTCTGATGGGTGTACACATCTCTTTAGACCTGCTATTATACCCCTTATGTACAAAACTCCATTGTTCAATACATACAGAGCAGCTTTAAACTTCAGCCTCTTAGCTGTAAGTTGGTCGATTGGTAGAATTCCTTCTTTGATATATGCCCTGATGGGATCCATCCAGGAAGGTCCCATGTCCAAAGTGATGAATCTCACCATTAAATCTTCATCAATATTCCGGTCTACTAATATCTCAATAGGAATCGTTTGGCGTAGCTCAGTGCGAGTAGCTGAGGCTAATCAAGCTAGTGCGTCAGCCCTCGCATTCTCTAATCTTGGTATTCTGATCACTTGGACCACTGCAAAGCTTGATACAATATCCATAGCTTTGGGATGATACCTAGACATCAAGTCTTCCTTCGCTGCATATAAGCCAAGCATCTGATTTACAATTAGTTGTGAAACACTAAACACCGTAATTTGCTCTGTGTTCAGTGTTTTGGCTAAGCTGAGGCCCACAATCATAGCTTCATATTCAGCTTCATTATTGGAAGCTTTAAACTGGAAACGCAGAGCATATTCTATATTCAATCCATCTGGGTTGTTAAGAATTATTACAGCTCCGCTCCTTATGGAGCATGAGGAGCCATCGACATACAATTTCCATATAGGTATATAATTATCAAACTCTTGGTCGGACAAAGTTTCTTGGTGGAATATTTGGTACTTCTTTTTATCATCTCCCCACGCTGGGCTTTGATCGGGGGATTCTTGTTGCTCGGTCACTATCCCCTCCGATAAATCCGCTGATAAAGATTGATCAGGGACAGTCTTTGATGCTCCTCTAACATCCATGGGTTTCTCTTTATTAGACCCCTATTGATCGAAAGTTTAGCGCATGCCAGTTATGTGTTCGTCGATATAAACCTCCATGTTGTTGCCGATTTGCTCCGCGAACACCTTATTCATCAATCGCTGGTACGTTGCACCTGCATTTTTAAAACCAAATGGCATAACATTGTAGCAGTATGTCCCTCTTGGGATAATAAAAGAAGTACTCTCTGTGTCTTCTCGTTTCATCTTAATCTAGTTATAGCCAGAATAAGCATCCATGAAGCTTAGTAACTCGTGCCTCGAGGTAACATCTACCAGCTGGTCTATTCGCGGCAGAGGGAAGTGATCTTTTGGGCATGCTTTGTTGAGATCTATGACATCTATGCACATCCTCCATTTATTATTAATCTTTTTTACCATCACCACATTAGCTAACCAATCAGGATATGTGACATCCTCAATAAAATAGGCCTTTTGAAGTTTCTCAACTTCCTCCTGAATAGCTTGGTTCTTCTCTAGGCCGAAGACCATCTTTTTCGTTATTTCACCGGTTTGATCTCCTTATTAACATTAAGCTCATGGCAGAGGAAGGTTGGGACTATCCCCGACATATCTTCGTGACTCCAGGCAAAAGTTTGCTTTTTATGCCTCAAAAATGCCACTAACTCTCGCTTTATTGACGGATCCAGTAAAGCGCCAATTTGAGTTATTCGTTCTGGTCGTTCATCGTCCAGAATAATGTTCTTCGTTGCTTCCATGACCTGACCCTTCACGAACTCTGGCTCATCTCTAGGGTCCAATGTCTCAATCTTTTCATCTTCAAACTCATCCACTTGGTAGGTGGTGGTCTTCTTCCTAGCTTCCTCCACCTCTTCCTGTTCGGCAGATGAATAGTAGCATTCTCGAGCTACTTTCTGGTTGGCCTTCATAATTCTAACTCCAAAGTTGGTCAAAAACTTCAAGCATTGATGTACTGTTGATGACACTACTTCAAACTTTTTTAGGCCTACCCTTCCCATGATTATGTTATAGGCTAATTGGACGTTTTTTTCCATTATGAAAAAGCATAATTTTTCTGTTCTGCAAGCAGACCAGGTACCAATAATCATGTCCAACTTAATCGTCCCAAGTGGAAAGACTTTTTCATTGGTAAAATTGAGGGGCATGTGATGATGCTTGAAATAGCACCACCTTTCAAGGTGTTCGTAAGATCAAATTAGTTATAACAATGATAGCACCGTAACACACAAGTATAAGAGATAGAGATGAGGAGAAGAGGATGAACACAAATGTTTAAGTGGTTCAGCCAGTTAGTCCTACGTCCACTATGTAAGTGAGTGAGTAAGGTCACTAAAATAAGGCACTAATGGCCATGATACAATCTCTTAAGTTTTATCTCTCTACTGTATAATTGGACATAATTTCATCTAGGGTTGTTAATTTCGGACTCCTTTACAAGGTAGAGGATGACCTCTATATATAGTGCTTGGGGGTGTAATGTACCCCCAAGCATACAATGAGCATGTGCAAGAGCATCGAGCCAGTATGAGAGTGACACATGGCCGATCTCAACTAAGTAATGATGACCTCAATATTCCCTCATGTGGAGGGAATAATTCGGTTACAATAGATTTGTCCACGTGTTCCAAGCTATACATATACATGTAAATGCTCGGCTGTCTTCGATTGCTACCAACCTCGGCCTGGAAGAGTACGAGGTTGGTGAAGTCTAGCTACTGCTCAATCCAAGGTTATTCACGATGATCTCGGCTCAGTAGGAAAGCTGAGGTAGGGCAGGTGGAGTTATAACATCGGCATGGGCCGAGGTTATGTTGGAGTAGATGGAATGTCGGCTGATTCCCAGTCGAGGTTGGTCACGGTGGTGGTGGTACTTGTTATCTCAGCTTATTCCCAGTCGAGGTTGATGAGCGAGGTAGATGTGATCTCTGATGCTACTCAACAATGAGTTGACCAGTTATGTAAATAATAGTCGACCTTATATAGGACGAGAGATGGAATGTCGGTCGACATGGTGAGATTTGCTTGTATGAGCAGATGTTTAAGTTAGGATTTTGTCTTCCCATTCATCCAATAATTAGGGCCATATTGTCCTATATTAACTTGGCTCCCTCCCAACTCTCTCCCGAAGCCTGGAGGGTGATGATTGGGGCTATCGTCTTATGGAGGGCAGTCCATCATTCAGACATTCCTGTCCAGGTCTTCACGGGGTGCTACGTGCCCTTCTCTACTAGGAATCATCCGAGTTACTACCACTTTCTAGCTCGGAAGTCTACTAAGAAGATGTTGCTGGTTACCCAGACTTCGAACCATAACTGGAAACTACGATACTTCTTTACCTCAGGGGCATGGGAATTTGGTGCTTGTGCCTCCTCTTCATCTTTAGAGCCGAGAATACCTCTAAGGTGGGGAAAGGTGTCAATGGCTGCTAGGGCCGACCCTGGATTAAGCCAGAGTAACTTTCAGAAGGTCAAATACCTTCAAGATCAGGGGGAGCATGGTCTTCTGGTCAAGTACGAGCATTTTAAGACCCTCTACTACCTTTCTGAGATTGGCCTTGGGGGGAGTGCTCTAACCGAGCCTCGTAAGTAACTTTCTTTTTTTCAACAAGTTGAACCTCTAATTTTGCTACATCTCTGATCTTTTAACTCAGACCTTTCTTTTTGCAGAGCACTCATAAGGAATATCAGACGGCATTTGGGAAATAGAAGCATGCCTCAAAGAAAAGGAAGTCCAATGACCCTTCCCCTGAGGATCATAGGCAGAAGAAGAAAACCTCTAAGGGGGATCGCGCGATCCCCATTTCCTCTGAGGACGCGTTAGTTACTCATTTGTAGCAGTTGAAGATCAGTGATAGCCTTATTGGCCAAAGTTTGAAGGCCTTAGACACTATCGGCTCCGTTATGACCGACGCTGACAAACGGTTTTTCATTCTCTGGACACCCCTCTGATGGCCGAGTTTTGCCTCCACCGATCTATCCAATTAAGACTTTTGTTGTTGTTGAAGTGTAACATCGGCTTTGAATTATACCAAATCTTGCCCTGATATTTCTGCACATTTTTTACAGGGTCTCCTCACCATGCACCAGTTCATTGACTGGACCCTGAGGAAATTCCCTCTGATTGAGAAGGGCAGAGAAGACCAAAAGACAGAGGTTTCTCTGAATGCTGAAGTGAAGCGTCTGAAGGCTTCCTTAGAGAAGTTTGAAGCTAATGTTAAGCGGTTGGAGAAGGATATGGACAAGCTTAAGAAGGATCATAGCTCTGCTCCGAAGACCCAGGCTGACTCTCTCCAACACAAGTTCGATATTGCAGTGAAAACTGCTTTGGATGATGCCTTAGAGAAGATCTTGGAAGACTACAAGGTCTCTGACAAATTCCTCAGCTTTGGCTTTGAGTACCTCGAAAGGGGTGTTAAGGCCACTGGAAAATGGGTTGCAATGAAAGAGAATGATTCAGGGATCCTGGCAGCCTCGGACTTTATTGCTCTAGGATATACTGATCCTCGGTTTGCTCAGGCCTTACAAGAGGTTGAGGAGGAAGGAGGTGTTACGCTTGCCGAGACTGCTCAACTAAAAGATACAAGGACTGAAGACGTTAATCCTCAGGACGATGGTGTAGAAGTGACCAACATCGGCCAAGGAAGTGGGGGCATTAACACTAACCCTGATATTGCAGACACTTAGGTTGTATTTTGTGAAGCTCTTATTTGTAACATCATTTTTTGTTCTGATTTATACTGGTATGTAACCTCTGATGACACATTTTGAAACATCATTTTGACTTGTAATTTCATTCTATATCAATCTCTGAAAAGAACTTTTCTTCTCTTGCCTTCGAATGTTTTTACATATCGTGCATCAGTGTCTTCATTACTAAACTATGATGTTAACCTTGTATCATTTTACCAAATTAATGGTTATTAGGTCTGAGGTCAACCAAGTATGATGTTACCCCCATAAATTTTTCACCAAATTAATGATGTTTAAGGTCTGAAGTCATCCAAGTATGATATTCACCTCAGACCTTGTCACCAAATTATAATGTTTTGAGGTCTGAGGTCATCAAACTAAGATGTTACCCCCATAAATTTCACCAAATTAATGATGCTTAAGGTCTGAGGTCATCCAAGTATGATGTTCATCTCAGACCTTGTCACCAAGTTATGATGTTTTATGGTCTGAGGTCATCAACTAAGATGTTATCCCCATAAATTTCACCAAATTAATGATGTTTAAGGTCTGAGGTCGTCCACTAAGATGTTACCCCCCATAAATTTCACCAAATTAATGATGTTTAAGGTCTGAGGTCATCCAAGTATGATGTTCATCTCAGACCTTGTCACCAAGTTATGATGTTTTAAGGTCTGAGGTCATCAACTAAGATGTTAACCTATTAAATTTTTCACCAAATTAATGATGTTTAAGGTATGAGGTCATCCAAGTATGATGTTCATCTCAAACCTTGTCAGCAAATTATGATATTTTAAGGTCTGAGGTCATCAACTAAGATGTTACCCCATTAAATTTTTTACCAAATTAATAATGTTTAAGGTGTGAGGTCATCCAAGTATGATGTTCATCTCAGACCTTGTCAGCAATTTATGATGTTTCAAGGTCTGACGTCATCAACTAAGATGTTACCCCATTAAATTTTTCACTAAATTAATGATGTTTAAGGTCTGAGGTCATCCAAGTATGATGTTCATCTCCGACCTTGTCATCAAGTTATGATGTTTTAGGTTTGAGGTCATTAACTAAGATGTTACCCCATTAAATTTTTCACCAAATTAATGATGTTTAAGGTCTGAGGTCATCCAAGTATGATGTTCATCTCAGACCTTGTCATCAAATTATGATATTTTAAGGTCTGAGGTCATCAACTAAGATGTTACCCCATTAAATTTTTCACCAAATTAATGATGTTTAAGGTCTGAGGTCATCCAAGTATGATGTTCATCTCCGACCTTATCAGCAAATTATGATGTTTTAAGGTCTGAGGTCATCAACTAAGATGTTACCCCATTAAATTTTTCACCAAATTAATGATGTTTATGGTCTGAGGTCATCCAAGTATGATGTTCATCTCAGACCTTGTCACAAATTATGATGTTTTAAGGTCTGAGATCATCAACTAAGATGTTACCCTATTAAATTTCACCCTTTGATTGTAGAATTTTGTTGTTCTCTGCTAGTAGGCTGCCTGTCTGATCTCGGCGTCTTCCCTTCTCTCCTCAATCAAATTTAGGTCAAGTCTTCTCTCTTCCCCATTCTTTTCGGGGTCATAGTCCTGGACTCTGTGAGTGGGGAGTCCCACTTTTGTTGGTATGATGGCTTCTTAGCCATGTGCTAACAAAAATTGGGTCTCCCCTGTTGGTGTCCTAGTCGTTGTTCTGTAGGCCATAACACAGCATAAACCTCTTCAGTCCATCTCCCCTTAGCTTATTCTAACCTCTACTTGATCCCGTCGAGGATTATTCTATTCGTGACTTCAGTTTGACCGTTTACCTGAGGTCGGCCGAGAGAAGGGAAAAATTGCTTGATCCCAACTCTCTCAAAATACTTTTTTAAGGAAGAATTCTTGAACTGGGTTCCGTTGTTCGAGATGAGGGTGTTTGTAAGGCCATGTATGCATATGATGATCTTCTAAATAAATTGGAAGGTCTTCTGCTCTATAATCATGATCATCAGCTCGGCCTATACCCATTTGGAGAAGTAGTCAATGGCAACTATAAAAAACCTGTAGTTGTTCGCAGCTCTTGGTAAGGGACCCACCAAGTCAATTCCCCGTACTGTGAATAGCCAAGGAGAACTTATTGATGCCATAGGCTGATGAGGTTGATGGGGGATAGTGGAGAATATTTGGCATTTGTCACACCTCTTCACTTAGGATGCAGCATCCTTGGCCAAGGTCAGCCACCAGTATCCTTGCGTAATAATCCTCTTGGCCAAAGGTCTTCCTACAATGTGACTGGAGCAAGAACCCTCGTGTAATTCATGTAGGATGCGGGGAACCTCTATGGGATGAACACATCTGAGGAGAGGTTATATAAATCCTTTCTTATATAGTACATCTCCTATTATTAAAAACTTTGCAGCTCTGTACCTCAGTTTCCTCCTCTCTAACTTTGATTCCGGCAGCTTTCCCTCTCTAATATACCTGATGAAGGGTCCATCCAAGAGTCTTCTAGGTTCAAGTTGGGGAAAGGGCTGGCCACCTCTTCTTCCTTAATGGTAGGTTTTAGCAGGATCTCGATTGGAACCGTCCTTCTGATGTCTGTCCTTGTTGCTGAAGCCAACCTTGCTAGTGCATCTGCGTGGATGTTGTTTTGTCGAGGTACTCTCTTCATCTTTACCTCTTCGAAACCTTATAGCATTATTTTTACCCTCTTCAGGTATTTGTCCATCCTTTCATCCTTGGCCTCATAAACTCCAAACACTTGGTTAATAACAAACCTTGAGTCGCTATGAAGTAGGAGTCGTCCCACCCTAAGGGTCTTTGCCAAGGAGAGGCATGCTATCATAGCCTCATATTCTGACTCGTTGTTTGATGCCTTGAAGTTAAACCTTAGTGCATATTCAACGTTGGTACCATCCGGAGCTGAGAGTATCAGCCCTGCACCACTTCCATTTTCACAAGAAGACCCATCAACGAAAAGGTTCCAAATGTCTTCATTCGTCGAGAAGCTCCCCTCTGACAGGTTCCTTACTTGAAGAGGTACATGTCTTTCTCATTCTCGACCACTCTATTTTTGGCTCTATTAGACACAACCTCTTCCAATTCTCAAAAGATGTTACTATTTGATCCCTCTACGATCACTGGATTGTTCTCAACTTCGGTCTCTTCCCACGTGAACTCAGCAATAAAATCTGCAAGTGCTTATCCTTTAATGGCCACCCTAGGTTGATAATTAAGGTCGTACTATCCTAACTCAATGGCCTAGGCCATTAACCTACCTGACTTCTCAGGCTTGTGGAGGACTTGCCTAAGTGGGGAGTCAGTGAGGATGACTATAGAGTGTGCTTGAAAATAAGGTTTCATCTTCCTCGATGCATGTATCAAAGCGTAGGCCAACTTCTCCATTCGAGGATAGTTTTGTTCAGACCCTGAAGGGCCTTACTATTGAAGTACATAGGCCTTTGAACCCCAACGTCTTCCCGTACTATGGCTGCACTTATAGTTGACTCAGAGACTGCTAGATAAACATACAACTTCTCTCCCACTATTGGCCGAGATAAGAGCCATGGAGATCTGAGGTAGGACTTGAGCTGATTAAAAGCCTCATCACACTCTTTGTCCTATTCGAAGGCCTTTCTAAGCACCTTAAAGAACGAAAGACACTTGTCCGTTGCTCTGGAAACAAATCTGTTGAGTGCAGTTACTCTTCCAGTTAGCCTCTGAACATCCTTGATACTTCTTGGTGTCTTCATGTCAAGCAAAGCCTTGATCTTCTCAAGGTTCGCCTCTATTCCCTTCTGATTGACAATGAATCTAAGAAATTTCCCAGCTCCTACCCCGAAGACACACTTGGCGGGATTGAGTTTCATTTTGTACAAGTCCATGGTATCGAAGGTATTTTCTAGGTCTGCCACGTGAGTGCAGGCCTTTAAGCTCTTCGTTAACATATCGTCTACATACACCTTTATAGTCTTGCCTATTTGATTTTCAAATATCTTATTCACAAGACGTTGATACAATTCCCTTGCATTTTTCAAGCCGAAGGTCATAACCTTATAACAATATGTCCCCTTTTCGGTGATGAAGTCTGTCTTCTCTGAGTCTTCAGCATCCATGAGGATCTGGTTATAGCCAAAATACGCGTCCATGAAACTCATGAGCTCATGCCCTACCGTGGCATCTACCATGTGATCGATCCTAGGTAAGGGATAACTGTCTTTTGGGCAAGACTTGTTCAGGTCGGTTAAATCTACGCATATCCTTCATTTTCCATTGGCTTTGGGTACAATGACTGCGTTTGATAACCACTCCGGGTATATGACCTCCCTGATAAATTTCACCTCTTCCAACTTTCTGACCTCTTCTCTGATAACGTCATACTTCTCCCTAGAGTAAACTCTTCGTCTTTATTTGATTGGCTTTGCACATTATGCCATATTGAGTTTGTGGCACATAACCTCCGGGTCGATGTCAGGCATGTCCACGTGGCTCCAAGCAAAGACACTCTGCCTCTTCCTCAAGAAATTTATTAACCCTTCCTTGATCTCCGCTTTTAAGGCCTTACCGACTTGGACGGTTTTTTTTGGTTCGTCCTCATTGAGGATGATGGATTCTACCTCTTGCGCAGCCTCTCCTTTCTTTAACTCCGTTTCATCTCTAGGGTCAAGCGTATCAATGTTATACGTGGTGGTTGCTCTCTTATGGGCCTCTCTCTCTTCGGCTGAGTTGAAGTAGCATTCTCGCGCTATGGTCTGGTCACCCTGCACTTCCCCTACCCCATAGGGGGTCGAGAATTTTAACATCTGGTGGACTTTCGACGACACGACCTCAAACTCCTTAAGGGCTACTCTTCCTATGATGAGATTATAGGCCGAGAAGACGCTTTTTTCCATAACGAAAAAATTGATCTTTCGGGTCAGCCTCTTAGGCCACTCATCTCCCATTCGCACATCCATCTCATACATGCCAAATGGATGGAATTTTTCGTCGCTGAAGCCCATTAACGGATAATGATAGGGTAACAGCCTAGCTCTGCTAAGGCCTAGGCTTTTGAAATAAGGTCAGAACATCACATCTGCTAAACTTTCTCCATCTACAAGAATTCTCTGTACCTCGCATCCATGCACTCTTATTGTAATTACCAAAGGATCATCATGCGGAGCTAAGATACCTTTGAAGTCGAGTCGAGAGAACCCGACTATAAGAGTGTCCATATCCACTTTCTCTTCTGTTTGGCCTCTGAAGACGCAAAATTCACCACCTCTACTTTGGCCACTAACTTGGCCTCTTCCACATGAGCTTTTCGGTCAGCCACTTCAGATCCACCCCCTGCAAGTCTTCCGCATATGGTGCTAACACCGAAGGAGATCATACCAACCCTCTTCACTGGGGCATTGTCATCTTTTGGTGGGAGGTCTGGATCGTCCTCATCATCACCATCTGAGTCATCGTATCTTTTTGCTGGAGTATCATCACGACATTTGTCGTTTCTCTTATTTTTAGGGTCATATCTTCCCCTCTTAGGAGCCTTGCCATCAACATACCTCCTTAACTTTTCGGATTTTAACATCTTCTCGATCTCATCCTTTAAGGTGAAGCACTTATCTATCACATGGCCATGGTCTTAGTGGAACTCGCACCACAAGTTCTTGTTCCTCTTATGTGGAGGAGCCTTCAGCTTCTCTGGCCATCTCAGAGACCGGTAATTCTTTATCTCACTGAGGGTGTGCTCACAGCTCACAGTTAGAGGGGTATAGCGCGCAAACTTATCGTCAGCTGACCTCTTCTTTCTGTCCTTCTTTCTTTGGAACTTCTCGTTGCCACTGCCATTCTCATCCTCATACTTTACGGACATGGATTCTTCAGCATTCATGACCTTACCTACAGTTGCCAATAACTCTGCCATGGACTTGGGAGGGTCTTCTGCGAGTTTCCATAACAACTTCCCTTTTTAGAGACCTCCTATGAGAGCAGTCATAGCTATGTTCTCTTAGTAATCTTCAACCTCTAGTTTTTCTTTGTTTAATCTTGCGATGTAGTCTCTTAGGCTCTCATTCTTGCCTTGTTTGACATATAGCAGATGCATGGTTTTCTTTTGAGGTCTAACCCCAAAACAGAAGTTTTGAATGAATCGTTTAGCCAAACCCTTAAAGTTCTCTATTGAGTTCTTCGAAAGAGAGGTAAACCAGATATGTGCAGCTCCTGTCAAAGTCCCGAAGAAGGCCCAACACTTTATCTCATCTGGTATTGAGTAAATGTCTGTCGCAGACTGGTACATCTCAATATGATGTACAAGGTTGGTGCTAGCATCATACTTGGGAGACACCGTAGGTGGCTTGAACTTGGCAGGGGTTGGGAAGTTCACTATCTTAGCCACAAATGGAGAACCCTCTTTATAATGGGTCTCGAATTTTAATGAGGTCTCCTATCTTCTCTTCAAGACGTTGGATGGATTCATTCCATGGTCTCGCAATGTCGTCCTGGTCGAGGTTGTCCCCAACCACCTCCAAGGGGTGAACTGAGGGTTCCCCAGCCACAGCACAACATCGGCGGTTGACCTCCTCTTGATACCTGTCTCATCCCTGATGGGGTCGACCATGATGAGGCCGATGTTCCCCATCTCTCCTTTGAGAGCCAGCGGCACTTAGTGACCTGGATAACCTCTGACTCGGGTTATTTAATGGGCCGAGCCTTTCAAAGGTCAACCCTCTGCTCAGTCGATCAAAAGCTGATCCTATTTGTTGGGCACATCCATCTCTTCTACCTGCACAACCTCGGCTCTACTGGATAGGACGCACTGTGTTATTTGAAACCTCATACGGCTCCCAACAATCTTCTGGAGCGTCTTCTGCCTCCAAATCATCATACCTATCCTCAGAGCAAGTGTGTCATTTCCTCCCCAGACACAAACGCCTAGGGTTAGCAACGTCCCTCCTCCTCTGAGGTGTAGGTTGGTCTTTTCGCGGTGCCTAGAGTGGTCCTCTGGCCTCAAGATGGAGTTGAACAGCTGCCGGAGTAATCATCTTCAGTGAGACCCCAGGTGGTCTCATCATATTTTGACTGAGTTGTGCAAATTTCTCCTTCATTGCTTGTTGCGTTGCAGCCAAAGACCTCAAGGTTGATGCCACCTCATCCATTTTGAACTAGGGTGGTGCCTGGATGGAACTAGGTCCTCCAGCACCAGGTGGTGGAAGAGGTGGTGGCAGCTCCGGTGCCATACGTTAAAACTAAAGAGCTTGTAAAGTAGATGAGCTTAGTACCTTAATGGACCTCTTTCAATGGTGAAACATCTCCACGCAAGGGGTGAGGCCTGGTTCACTACCAGAGTCTCCGATGAGGTTAAGCAGAAAATGAGGAAGAGATAGCTTCTTGTTCCCATAGACAGCGCCAAAATGATGATGCTCGAAATAGTACCACCCTTCAAGGTGCTCGTAAGCTCAAATTGGTTATAACAATGATAGCACCAGAATACATAAGTATAAGAGATAGAGATGAAGAGAAGAGAAGAGGATGAACACAAATGTTTAAGTGGTTCAGCCAATTAGGCCTACGTCTAATGTGTAAGTGAGTGAGTAAGGTTACTAAAATAAGGCACTAACGGCCATGGATACAATCTCTTAAGTTTTCTCTCTCTACTGTATAATTGGACAGAGTTTCAGCTAGGGTTGTTAATTTCGGACCCCTTTACAAGGTAGAGGATGAACTCTATATATAGTGCTTGGGGGTGTAATGTACCCCCCAAACATACAATGAGCGTGTGCATGAGCATCGGGCCAGTATGAGAGTGACACCTGGCTGATCTCAACCAAGTAATGATGACCTCAATATTCCCTCACGTGGAGGGAATAATTCGGTTACAACAGATTTGTCACATGTTCCAAGCTATACATATGCGTGTAAATGCTCGGTTGTCTTCTATTGGTACTAACCTCGGCCTGGAAGAGTGTGAGGTTGGTGAAGTCTGGTTGCTACTCAATTCGAGGTTATTCACGATGATTTTGGCTCAGTAGGAAAGTTGAAGTAAGGCAGGTGGAGTTATAACGTCGGCCTGGGCCGAGGTCATATTGGAGTAGCTGGAATGTCGGTTGATTCCCACCCGAGGTTGGTCACGATGGTGGTGGTCCTTGCTACCTCGGCTTATTCCCAACCGAGGTTAATAAGCAAGGTAGATGTGATCTCTGATGCTGTTGTGACACCCCAACTAATTAAATACCGGGTAGCTACTCCTTTATTAAATTAATACAAAATGCCAAGTTGGCTCAGTTCGTAGCATCACTGTCGAAAAATGTTTTAACCATTACTAGCCACCTAATATTTAAAAAGTGAGTTGTCAAATTTTAATTAAATCCGATTAACATGCAATAAGTAGATTATGAAATTCTAACATAACCACCACAACATAATGACAATAGAGTAACCAGAAAATAGTAATGAGTCTGGAGGAATACTCCTCACAACAATCCGAATACGGAAATAAACAAATACCAAGTCTGCATCACTAAATTAATTACAACCCGAAATGGGGCGACATGCCCAACAAATGAGAAATCTGATAATATAGAGTCAAGATCGAAAGTGGAGGCGTCTACTGTCAAAGTCCTGTAACTTCCACAGCAGCTACAGTTCGTCACCGGAATAGAACTCCTATGCATGGTGTCCTTGTGGCTGGGCACCTAAAAGGTTTTTACAAGAAAATATATTTGAAAGCAAACGGGTCAGAGCCCGATTGTGAAAACAGTTTAAAATATAGCAAGTTTTTTAATGACATTAAAACAATGAATGCAAAATACATGTTAGGACGTGCTCTCACATGAAATACTCACCTCTCGACTATCTGTGCACTCCTAACGTACCCGTGCCTATTCTAGTTATTCCCATACCTAACTAGTCCAAAATAAAATCTAACATTACTATACGATTCACGCTTTAATTTTCGACATCTTCATTTAAACAGAGATCTTTACATTTATTCTAGGTTTTCCATATTAGCAATGCTACTTACTAGAGGATTTCCACTTGTATCTTTACAAAAACGTTACTATTATTTATATTCACATATATACATGACAGTTCAATTCAATTAACAGTATATTATTCTCATCTTAAATATACAATACTAGTACCCCGAGACTAAGCTGCGATGCACACATACTCTGCTATCCAATCCCGGTGCATCGCGTACATAAGGACCACGCATTCCGAAGCTCTTAGGAATCGTTTGAATAAACAACAATCACAAACAATGGAGGCGAACATTGTTCACATCACATGGATCACGCACATACCTACGCTCCCATGATCAGCAGACTTATTAACTTCTCAATAAGTCCTTCTCTGACCTATGTCCTCGAGGTACCAAGCCAAATCCCCCCGTAGGCACACAAAGATTAGCTGGCCCTGATCGAACGCCGACCTCCCATGATAGCAAGTATGATAGGTATGTTATAAACATAAACCACATATACTAAGCATTCACATTTCTTAAATATCTCAGTAAATTAATAGAGGTATACTTCGCGTTCATATCCCCTCATTTACTATTATACGTTTATAAGTTCCCGTTTTAAATGCATTAGAGTTATCAACTCTTCTCACATCGTATTTAGGTACTCGTTTCCAAATCCATAATCGTCATCCGATTTACTATAGATTATTGGTTCTACTTCTTGACGTACCCCAATTCTCATAATCATACCCACTAATCAATAAGGGAAGGTTAATTTTCCATTAATTAAGTCTACGGGACATTTGAAATAAAATCGGGCCTAAAAGGCCATTCCGTCAACTCGTTAGAAGTCTCGTTCGAACGAGGTCGTTCGAACGACACTCGTTCGAACGAAAGGTTTCGAACGAACTACCAACTCGTTAGAAGGGGGTACTGTCATCTCGTTAGAAACTCATTCGAACAAGGTCGTTCGAACGACCTGGGCAGGTCTTCTAACGAGATGGCAGAACACCCCCAGAAATCTGCAAATTCGTTTTTCTTCAAAATTCTCTTCTCTAAATCCCTACTAAGATCATCGCAAATTAAGTTTTAATGTTTTTAAACTACTCTAAGTCCTCCTAGGTCACTCTTTAACATATGTTTGGGGTCAATGCTTCCTAAATTAACATGTAATCATCATATTTTCCAAACCTTGCCCCAAACCCTATAAATATAAACCCAGAATTTTAATGTTTACAATTACTCCTTATAAATCCATTTTTAAATCATCAAAAGATATATTTTGGATCTGAAATTCATCCATAACCATTCTACATGAAATCCCTATCTAAGATTATGAATTCTATCTCCAATTTCATGGGTTTTCATCAAACTTTCAATACAAGGCCTATATTCAATTCTAAGCATGGAGGAAACATTCGCTTGAAATTATGTAATTAAACCACTTGCCTTAGATGTTCTGATTTGATGTTGAAGGATGAAGGTTGATTCTCCTCTTTCTCTCTACAGATTTCTCCCAAAGATGGTGATGGTGGCTAGGGGTTTCTTTTGGAACCTCTTAGGACTCTCCCTTTAACTCCCGTAGCCCACTACTTGATAAATGCTGATAATGAACTTAATGGGTTCATTACTAATATAAAATTAACTCCTAAAATTCGTGGGTTTTAATTCCTTTATTTTTAAAATTACCAAACTACTCTCGTGGGTTGCTGGTATGGCCCAAAAATGCCCCGGGACCTAAACTAAACCGCCGACTAGTGTTTTCTGACTATTTCGACCCTTCTGGACACGTTGGCGCACTCAAAATGACCATTCGGTAGATAAAAATATAATTTACTTTTTAATTCAAATAATTACATTCCTGACGCGACTGACACGCGCGTCCCAATTAAATTTCCAAATTGTCGTATTTCTGTCTCGTGACAATTTAAATATTTTCCATGCTCATGATTTACCATACATACTCAGAGATATTAAATTTTAATATCATAATCAAATACCAACTCACATCTCGCTAGTATTTATACCCGAATTAATTCCCAATTAATTCTCATTTAATTTAATTAATCCCTTAAGTAAAAATCAATAAAATTACGGGGTATTACATACTCCCCACTAATAACAGAATTTCGTCCCGAAATTTGGAACTAAAGAGTACCTGGTAAAAATAACTCCGGATATCGCTCGCGCATTTCATCCTCGCGCTTCCATGTGGACTCCTCGGCATTATGATGCCGCCACTGCACACGTACTAACGGTACTATCTTCGACCTCAGTTTCCGCTCGCTTCGGTCCAATATAGCAATCGGCCCCTCCTCGTAGGAACTATCGGGCTGAAGATCGATGTCCTAAAAAGCAATGTGAGTATGGGCCAAATCATCCCGAAGATATTTCCTTAGCGAGGAAATGTGGAACACATCATGAATCCTATACAAGTGCTCCGGTAACTCAAGTCTATAAGCAACTGGTCCAATCCGCTCGATGACAGGAAATGGCCCCACATATCTTGGTGCTAGTTTCCCCTTCTTCCCAAAATGCATGATCCCCTTCATAGGAGATAATCTGAGTAACACCTGGTCCCCCACCTTGAATTCTCTGAAGAACCTCTTGGCATCAGCATAGCTCTTATGCCGATCCTGAGCTACCCGAATACGAGTTCGTATCATCTTTATCCTTGCCGAAGTATCCTGAATCACTTCCGGCCCAAGGAGTTTGTTATCCCCCGCCACTAACCAACATGCTGGGGAACGATAAGGTCTACCGTACAACGCCTCAAATGGGGCCATGCCAATGGTAAACTGATAGGATTTATTATAAGCAAACTTCACCAGTAAAAGGTATTGCACCCAACCACCCCCAAAGTCTAGGATGCACATACGCAACATATCCTCCAACATCTTATTTGTCCGCTCTGTTTGCCCATCAGTCTGCGGGTGATAAGCCGTACTCAACCGCAACTCCGTATCCATGGCCTCCTGGAAACTCTACCAAAATCGTGAAACAAATATCTTGTCTCGGTCAGACAAGATATTTAGAGGCACACCGTGAAGTCTCACTATTTTTGCAATGAAAAGCTGGGCGTACTGTCCCGTAGTGTAGTCGGTCCTCACGGGTAGAAAATGAGCAACTTTGGTCAACCTATCCATAATTACCCATATGGATCGTGACCTCTATGTGACGTAGGTAACCCTGTGATAAAGTCCATGGATATGCTCTCCCATATCCACGACGGAACCTCTAATGGCTATAGAAGTCCTACCGGTTTCTGATTATCCACCTTTACTAGCTGACAAGTGGTGCATTTAGAAACAAACACGACAATATCTCTCTTCATCCCGCTCCACCAATACTGTCGTCTCATGTCTTGGTACATTTTATCCCCACCAGGGTGTACCGCGAATCGTGAGCTGTGCGACTCTGTCATTACCTCGTGTCGCAAGTCTTCCCCTTCAGGAATGACCAGTGTTCCATTGAAGCATAATCCCCCGTCTGAGCTAATGGTATAGGAGTCGGCTCCCTCTGCTAGTAATCGAACTATCTGCTCCTGACAGAACGAGTCATTTTCCTGGGCCTTTACCACTCTCGTAACAATCTGAGGTGTAATAGCCATCACAGACATGAACGATCGGGCCACTGCATCCTGGTGTTTCAACTCCTTCCACTTATCTTTCCACACCTCGGCCACCTCATCCACCGGCCTACGGCTCAATGCGTCTGCTACCACGTTAGCCTTCCCTGGGTGATACTGGATATCGAACTGATAATACTTCACAAACTCAAGCCACTGACGTTAACGCATATTCAGCTCCTTCTGCGTGAAGAGGTATTGTAGAGACTTGTGTTCTGTGAACTACCAAAATTTCTCCCCCAGGAGATAGTGTCTCCAAATCCGAAGAGCGAATACGACTGCCGCTAACTTCAAGTCGAGGGGGGGTAATTCCAATCGTGAGGCTTAAGCTTACGGGAAGCATAAGCTATGGCTTGACTCTCCTGTTGCAGAACACCTCTAAGTCCTTGTAGGTACCCATCGGTGTAAACTAAATACTCAACTCCCGGTCTGGGAAATGCTAACACAAGCGATGAGGTCAACTTGTCCTTCAACTCATCGAATGCCAGCTGACAGGCATCGCTCCAGATAAATGGCACACCTTTGCGAGTCAGATGTGTCAAAGGACCCTCTATCTTTGAGAAACCCCGAATAAACCTCCTATAGTATCCTGCTAGGCCCAAGAAACTACGGATCTCAGTCGGTGTCGTGGGCTGTCCCCACTCCCTCACCGCGGATACCTTCCTCGAATCAACAGATATCCCCCGGTCTGAAATGATATGACCCAAAAACTGAACCTCCTTCAGCCAAAACCCACACTTCTCATACTTTGCATATAGCTCGTTCTTACGTAGCGTCCGTAAAACCTGTCTCAAATGCTCGGCGTGCTCCTCTTCTATCTGGGAGTAAACCAGAATGTCATCAATAAAGACAATGATGAACTGGTCTAGGAACTCTCTGAACACCCTATTCATCAAGTCCATAACACACGGCTGGAGCGTTGGTCAAGCCAAAAGGCATAACTCGAAACTCGTAGGAACCATATCTCGTCAAGAAAGCAGTCTTTGAGATGTCCTGTTCCCTTATACGCAACTGATGGTATCCCGATTGCAAATCAATCTTTGAGAAGAAGGAATCTCCTCTCAGCTGGTCGAATAAGTCATCGATTCGGGGCAACTGATACTTATTCCGTATCGTGACTTTATTCAACTCCCGGTAATCTACACACAACCTCAACGATCCATCCCTCTTCTTTACGAATAACACAGGGGCACCCCACGGCGAAGTACTCCTTCGGATAAACCCCTGACCCAACAACTGCTCTATCTAATCCCGTAGCTCTCTCATCTCTACTGGATCCATACGGTAAGGTGCGTGGGCAATTGGCCGAGTGCCCGGTGTCAAATCGATCACAAAATCTATCTCTCTACTCGGAGGTAGTCCAGGTATATCCTGAAATACATCAGCAAACTCCCTAACAACTGGAATCGAATCGAATGGTATCACCACTTCCTTAGAGGTCTCTTCCTCCATATAGTACAAGTGAGTGGACGATCCTCCCTCAGGGCGAGGCATAGCCACTAAAAACATCTCCTGCCCGGGAATGTCAAATATAATACTCCTACTGAAATAATCAATCATGGCTCGGTACTTAACTAGCCAATCCATCCCAATAATTGCATCATACTCGGTCATCTCTAATACTAACATATTAGCGGGTAAAGTAAACCTCCCGATCTCTATACCCACACGTCTACAAATAAGGGAAATCACAGAACCCCTACTCAACGGTGAATCTACACAAGTAATAATGCTCTCTGCAATGTCTAACAACCCAATAGTGTGTGCAAATATCGTGGCAATGAAACAGTGTGTGGACCCCGTATCAAATAAAATACGCCCCATAGTCCCCTGAATAGAGAGCATACCCTCAATAGCAGGTGGATCCTGTGGGACGGCGGCCTACTAAAGCTGATACACTCTCTCATACTGAAGCTGTCCCTACTGAACTAGGACTGCTAGAATGGGTGGTAATGCTGCCATCTGTGGTGGTGCTGGGAGGGCGGCGAGAAACATAGGCCTCTGTGGCTCGTGTCGAGCACCCTGCTGCTGCTACTGTGGGTCCCTTCCCCTATTAGGAAAATCCTGGAATTTGTGTCCAATCTTGCCACACATAAAGCACTTCCTCGGGAAGTTTCCCCCTCGCTGTCCCTGCTGCCCCCGGCCCTGATGGTCGTTACCATTCTTACCTTGACCATGCTGGCCCTGTAAAAATTGCTGCTGCTGACCATTCTGGCCCTGGTGGCCGTTCTGACCCTGATGGCCATGTCTGAAACCTCCCTGACCATTCCTGAAACCCCCAGATCTGAATCTCTTAGGATCCCCCTGTTGGGAGCCTTGATCACCCTGCCTGTGCTGACCCTGAGCAGACTGTGCCCCGCTGGCACCATTTCCCCCGATCCTGATCTCTTACTCTCAGACATGTGAAAGTGGTGATCCTGGCGAAGCAGTGTTGCGTTAACCACGTCAGAGTAAGTGGCCAACGAAAGATTTCCCAACAAGTGCTGTCGGATCCTCCAAGTCAATCCGTCCATGAACTTCTGAATCTTCTTCTCCTCAGTCAAAATCTCATTGGGAACAATGTTCAAGAGATTAGTGAATTCGGCCTCATACTCGGCCACAGTCTTTCTCTCATGCTTGAGGTTCATCAACTTCCTCCTCATCTCAGTGTGAACAGCTAACGAAAAATATTTGCGGTCGAACAACACCAAGAACTCCAGAATAGAAAGGGCGTCCCTCTCCTCCGCGGTGGTAATGGACTCCCACCACTGCAATACTGATCCTACTAGCTTAAAAGTATCCAGTATCTGTTTCTGAACATCCGTGCACTCGTACATACTTAAGTGCCTCTGAATGTCCTTCCTCCATTGACTAGACACAACAATGTTGGAGCTACTTACGAACTCTGGAGGGTGTGCTTTCTGAAAAGCATCACGAACGTGTTCCCAACCAGACGGGAATGCACGAGCCTGAACTGGCGCGGCTACCGGCGCCTGAGGTGGTGCCTGCTGAACTGCGAGGGTGGCATTTATATCTTGGGCTACAATAGCTCCAACCTCTACGGCATTTATGGTGCCCGAAACTGGTGCAGGCTGTGGCTCGGGCTGAGCATCCCTAGGAACTAGCTGTGCACGTCGTGGAGGCATCTAAAATGAGAGTAAAGTCTTATAAGTTCGCAGTTATTATCTCAAAATAGCTGAAGAGCAAAATATACATAAAAGAATACAACAGTCCTAAAATATAGGGCTCTACATCAAAGAAAGCTCAGCGGAAACATAACAAGCCGTACAGATCCTAAGGACACTAGAACCCGATGCTCTGATACCACCTGTGACACCCCAACTAATTAAATACCGGGTAGCTACTCCTTTATTAAATTAATACAAAATGCCAAGTTGGTTCAGCTCATAGCATCACTGTCGAAAAACGTTTTAACCATTACTAGCCACCTAATATTTAAAAAGTGAGTTGTCAAATTTTAATTAAATTCGATTAACATGCAATAAGTAGATTATGAAATGCTAACATAACCACCACAACATAATGACAATCGAGTAACCAGAAAATAGTAATGAGTCTGGAGGAATACTCCTCACAAAAATCCGAATACGGAAATAAATAAATACCAAGTCTGCATCACTAAATTAATTACAACCCGAAATCTGAAATAACTGAATAGGTAGAATGTCTCTAAAAGAGATAAGGAGATATGCCCAACAAATGAGAAAATCTGATAATATAGAGTCAAGATCAGAAGTGGAGGTGTCTACTGTCAAAGTCCTGTAACTTCCACAGCAGCTACAGTTCGTCACCGGAATAGAACTCCTATGCATGGTGTCCTTGTGGCTGGGCACCTAAAAGGTTTTTACAAGAAAATATATTTGGAAGCAAACGGGTCAGAGCCCGATTGTGAAAACAGTTTAAAATATAGCAAGTATTTTAATGACATTAAAACAATGAATGCAAAATACATGTTAGGACGTGCTCTCATATGAAATACTCACCTCTCGAATATCTGTGCACTCCTAACGTACCCGTCATATTCTAGTTATTCCCATATCTAACTAGTCCAAAATAAAATCTAACATTACTATACGATTCACGCTTTAATTTCCGACATCTTCATTTAAGCAGAGATCTTTACATTTATTCTAGGTTTCCCATATTAGCAATACTACTTACTAGAGGATTTCCACTTGTATCTGTACAAAAACGTTACTATTATTTATATTCACATATATACATGACAGTTCAATTCAATTAATAGTATATTATTCTCATCTTAAATATACAATACTAGAACCCTGAGACTAAGCTGCGGTGCACACATACTCTGCTATCCAATCCCAGTACATCGCGTACATAAGGACCACGCATTCCGAAGCTCTTAGGAATCGTTTCAATAAACAACAATCACAAACAATGGAGGCGAACATAGTTCACATCACATGGATCACACACATACCTATGCTCCCATGATTAGCAGACTTATTAACTTCTCAATAAGTCCTTCTCTTACCTATGTCCTCGAGGTACCAAGCCAAATCCCCCCGTAGGCACACAAATATTAGCTGGCCCTGATCGAACGCCGACCTCCCATGATAGCAAGTATGATAGGTATTTTATACACAGAAACCACATATACTAAGCATTCACATTTCTTAAAGTAAATTAATAGAGGTATACTTCGCGTTCCTATCCCATCATTTACTATTATACGTTTATAAGTTCCCGTTTTAAATGCATTAGAGTTATCAACTCTTCTCACGTCGTATTTAGGTACTCGTTTCCAAATCCACAATCATCATCCGATTTACTATAGATTCTCGGTTCTATTTCTCGACGTACCCCAATTCTCACAATCATACCCACTAGTCAATAAGGGAAGGTTAATTCTCCATTAATTAAGTCTACGGGACATTTGAAATAAAATCAGGCCTAATAGGCCATTCTGTCAACTCGTTAGAAGTCTCGTTCGAACGAGGTTGTTCGAACGACACTCGTTCGAACGAAAGGATTCTAATGAACTACCAACTCGTTAGAAGGGGGTACTGTCATCTCGTTAGAAACTCGTTTGAACGAGGTCGTTCGAACGACCTGGGCAGGTCTTCTAACGAGATGGCAGAACACGCCCAGAAATCTACAAATTCATTTTTCTTCAAAATTCTCTTCTCTAAATCCCTACTAAGATCATCACAAATTAAGTTTTAACGTTTTTAAACTACTCTAAGTCCTCCTAGGTCACTCTTTAACATATGTTTGGGGTCAATGCTTCCTAAATTAACATGTAATCATCATAATTTCCAAACCTTGTCCCAAACCCTATAAATATAAACCCAGAATTTTAATGTCTATAATTACTCCTTATAAATCCGTTTTTAAATCATCAAAAGATATATTTTGGATCTGAAATTCATCCATAACCATTCTACATGCAATCCCTATCTAAGATTATGAATTCTATCTCCAATTTCATGGGTTTTCATCAAACTTTCAATACAAGACCTATATTCAATTCTAAGCATGGAGGAAACATTCGCTTGAAATTATGTAATTAAACCACTTGCCTTAGATGTTCTAATTTGATGTTGAAGGATGAAGGTTGATTCTCCTCTTTCTCTCTACAGATTTCTCCCAAAGATGGTGATGGTGGCAAGGGGTTTCTTTTGGAACCTCTTAGGACTCTCCCTTTAACTACCGTAGACCACTACTTGATAAATGCTGATAATGGACTTAATGGGTTCATTACTAATATAAAATTAACTCCTAAAATTCGTGGGTTTTAATTCCTTTATTTTTAAAATTACCAAACTACCCTCCTGGGTTGCCGGTATGGCCTAAAAATGCCCCGTGACCTAAACTAAACCCCCTACTAGTATTTTCTAACTATTTCGACCCTTCCGGACACGTTGGCGCACTCAAAATGGCCATTCGGTTGATAAAAATATAATTTACTTTTTAATTCAAATAATTACATTCCTGACGCGACTGATACGTGCGTCCCAATTAAATTTCCAAATTGTCGTATTTTTGTCTCGTGACAATTTAAATATTTTCAATGCTCATGATTTACCATACATACTCAGAGATATTAAATTTTAATATCATAATCAAATACCAACTCACATCTCACTAGTATTTATACCCGGATTAATTCCCAATTAATTCTCATTTAATTTAATTAATCCTTTAAATAAAAATCAATAAAATTACGGGGTATTACAGCTGCCCGACAATTAGGGATGGCAACGGGTCGGTTCGGGGTCGGGTTTTAACTCCCCGTCCCCGTCCCCGTTAGAAAAACCATTCCCCGTCCCCACCCCGTTCCCCGTTATAACGGGTTCGGGAATCCCCGTCCCCGTTTAAAACGGGTATCGGATTCCCCGCGGGGAACCCGTTTTGAATTTTTTTTTTTTTTTTCAACTCCTCTTTAGGCACCTAAGTAAAAGTTATTTTTAAATTACATCTCAATTAGAAGTGTCATATCATTTCATAAATTCACCAATTAACTGTAAATTAGAGAGAAAATTATTCAAATAAAGCTAGAATTGTGAAGCCTTATATTCAAATAAACCAACAGTTTATTCCTGATTGCTTATGGTTGTAAGAATATACTCCCCTAAATGGAGCTTGCAATATTAAAATTAAAGTGAAATTAAAAAGAAATGTTAAAAATTAAATGAACTAACCGGATAGCTGAAATTAAGGTCAGGGATAGTGACGAGAGGTGGTAGCAGAGGCAAAATCCTACCCAATCGCTCGGATCTATACAAACCCACAGATGTCTATGTATGAGTCACATGCAATTTATAATAAACACACAGATGTCCATGTAAATGAAAACAAATTTCACGAGAAGAAACAATCAAGATCTGATCGAGAAGAAACAGACAAAGGGGAACCAAGATCTGACCGAGAAGAAACAGCCAACAGCCGTAATGGAGGGTGTGAGGCGCTGCGGAGGCGCTGCGGAGGGAGGGTGAGGGAGGGTGTGAGGCACTGCGTGAGGGAGGGAGTGAGGAAGGGAGGGAGAGAGTGAGGGAGTGTGAGGGATTGTGAGGGGTGAGGGCTGCGTAACTCTAACAGATGTGTGTGTTGTGTTGTAAGGGATTGATTGTGAAGGAATATAGGGTTTAGTTAGTTTATATATTTTTTATAATATAAATATATATTTTTTAATATATGTAAGTAATTCGGGTATCCCCGTGGAGACCCGAAGGCATACCCGAAACCGACCCGAAACTTTTCGGGGATTTTTTTCACTCCCCGAACCCGATCCGATCCCCGAATTTTCGGAGATTTTTCGGGGATTTTTTTTCGGGTATCCGCGGGGACCCGAAAAGTTCGGGGAAAATTGCCATCCCTACCGACAATGAGGTGACCAGTGATGTCTGCCATAGCCGACCTTATGTAGGACGAGAGTGTTGGTTGTCAGTCAAGAGCCTGCCCTCTCATACGCCGAGGTTGGTGTCTGTGAGTTGTCTGGTACATTTAGGGCATATCACCAAATTTGGTCTAAAACTTCAAGCATTGATGTATTGTTGATGACACTACTTCAAACTTTTTCAGGCTTACCCTTCCCATGATTATGTTATAGACTCATTGGACATTTTTGTCCATTATGAAAAAGCATATTTTTTCTGTTCTGCAAGCTGACGAGGTACCAATAAGCATGTCCAACTTAATTGTCCCAACTGGAAAGACTTTTTCACCGGTAAAACTGAGGAGGGGCCTGTGATATAGATCCAACTGGGCTAATTTCAAGTTTAAACTGTAAAAGCAAGAGTAGAACATGATGTCTGCCAAACTACCATTGTTTACCAATACTTTTGAGATGATCACATCCTCCGTCCTCATCTTGATCACCAAGGGGTCATCGTGAGGATACAAGACGCCTTCCAGATCACTTTTAGAAAAATTAATGACCAGTTGATCATTGTTAACCTTCCTTGGGCGATCCACTTCCGCCAGATTTACACGTTGTATATAGGAGCAAGATTGGGCCTCATTGAGGTAAGCTTTCCTTTCAGCAGTATGATCCCTACCTCCTGCATCTCCACCTATAATCACATTACATTCGAATGAGCGAAAATGGATTAAAAATACCTCGCGTTCTGGTTGCCTTGGCTTTTTGGGGTGGTCGGGGTCATCCTCCAGATCATCTTCATGGTCCCTCTTCTTGTCATATCTTGTTCGGCGAGGAGATTTAGACCTTGGCCTTGCTCTGTCATTGTTCTTCCCATCATTCTGGCAATCAACAAACTTGCTGAATTTCCCTCATCGAATGAGTGCCTCAATTTTATTCTGGAGAGCTATGCACCGCTTGGTCGTGTGGCTATGGTCTTTATGGAACTCGCAATACTTGGACTTATTCCTCCTTTCAGGGGTTGTCCTCAACTTCTCCGACCAATTTAGTTCTTCGTTGTTCTTTATATCCTCCAGAATAAGGTTTATATCCACCTTTAAGGGAGTATAATTCCCATACTTCCTCAAGTTCTATATCGTCTCTTTGCCTTTCGATTGCTTATTGCCCTCATTATGCTTTTGATATTTCTTCTCCAACCTGCCCTCTGCTTTAGTCTCACCATTCTTCTTTGCGGCCATAGCTTCTTCGATGTTCACTATTTTGGTTGCTTTAGCTATTAATTATGTCATGGATTTGGGGAGATCTTTAGCCAAAGTATAGTACGGCTTGTTTGGTGAAAGACCACTTATTAGAGCTGTGATTGTTGTCTTCTCCTCGTAGTCAATGACCTCAAGTTTCTCGTTATTAAAATGAGTGGTGTAATCCCTAGTGCTATCTCCTGCTTTCTGCCTTACACTCAACAGATGTGCTACCTTCTTAACTGGCTTCGTGCCAAAATAGAAATTTCCTATAAAGAGCTCTGATAGTTAATGGAAAGTAGAAATCTGCCCCCGAGAAAGATTGTTGTACCATATTTGAGCTAACCTAGTTATGGTTCCTGAGAATGCCCTGCATCTAATCTCATCAGGAACTGCATAGATATCGACAGCAACTTGGTACTGCTCTATGTGGAGGACAGGATCAGTTTTTTCGTCGTACTTCGGCGTAACTATAGGAGCTTTAAACTTCGATGGTGTGGGAAAATCCACAATTACCTCTACGAAGGGTGATCCCTTGACAAAAGTTCTTTGGAGAGGGTTCCTGGACTTATCCATTTCCCATAACCTATCTTCGAACCTTTAAATGGAGCCCTTTCAAGCGTCATTTCCAGCATCTCATCTATTTTCCCAAGCAACAGATCGCGCAGAATTCTCCTCTTGGTATCTCTCTATTCGAGCGGCAAGGCGTGATTGGGCAGAACCTTCTCTTAGATCATTTGGTCGTTAAGAATTTCCTAACGTAATCCGAGGAGGATTTCCATTCCTCCTGGGGCCCAAATGATCAATGGGGGAGACTCTAATCAATCTCTCCCGGGCGCTTGTTCGTTCCGGAGTTAGAGTGACATTTTCTTGAGAGTCTATGACTCTTATGGGAGATGTTCGCCCAAGTTGATAAGACGGGTCACTGGACCTGTCAGTATGGTGCCATTAAGTGTGCCTAGATAAGGATACATGAGGGAACAAAATACGTCTGGATCTTGAAGACGGCAGGTGAGTGTTTCTATGAACGCTTCGCTGGACTGACTGGGCAGGCGTTGCATTTTGAATAGTTTGAATGAGTTGTCGCATGGTATCCTGCATAGCTGTTTGTCCCCTGGATAAACTGGCCACTATTCCGGTGAGTTTATTGATAGTTGAAGGAATGGACGGATTAGGAGGAACTTCGTCATTGTTCCTATTGCTAGATTCTGGTAGCTCAGCCATATTTGATAAATGTTTTAGTGAAAAATGCTACGTATAGTCGATGTGACACCCCACCTAATTAAACATCGGGTGATCAGGCCTTTATTAAATTAAAACAGGTTTCTCAAACGGTTCATTCTTAACATCACTGTCAAAAACTTTTTAATTACTAATCCCCTAAGTAAAATTAGACCGGTGCTAAATTTTATCTTTCTTAAAACAGATAAATCAACCATGCGGAGCAAAGTAAAAATAATCATGTATTATAACCCAATCAACAAAGTAAAAGTACAACAGAACAAAAGTATTACCGAATAAACCATCGGCTAAAAATCTCAAACAACAATAGAATAACAATTAGTCTGAAACTAACATCTGAGACTAATACCGGACAACAAGTCCATACATAGAATAGTGTGAGATCCTGTACTAGATCTGAATGAGATATATCGTCTAGTCAAAATCCTGTAAGCATCCACTGTGCTACAGCTCCGAGTCCCTGTAATGGAATCATCATACGTGGCGTCCCTGTGACTGGACACCTAAAAGGTTTTGAAAATATTTTATAGCAAGAGTTAGTGCTCAAAACATTTTGAAAATATTTAGCAAGCGTTTATCACAATATAAAATGCGGTTATTGATTACACATGTTAGTTTCTCGTACACTCCCTTGAGTTTACTCACCCCTCATCTCTTGTGCACACCTAACGTTCTACACTTAGCCTACCTATCCATATCTTCCAAGCTATCTAGGACTAAGTAATCATCTAAACTTATCTATACTTAAGTTCCATTACCGCCCATACGGTACAACCGTTTCACTAACATCTCGCGTATGTTAATTAATTCTCAGGTAACATTTCCTCTATGTTATTTTTCAATAGTTCTCATTTAGTTTCACTACTAAAATTACTACAATTCTCACAATGGTTGACTTCCCACTTGTGTAATTAAGTTTCACTACTTGAATTACTAAATAGATTTTCTCTATCTAAAGGTGCATTTCGTAATTAAGTTTCACTACTTAACTTACCAGTTCAGTATGTATCTTTAAATACATAATATCTTTTAATCTACTAATACACGGAAGTAGAATATCATCAAGTATATATTTCACACACAATATATATACTAAGCATCAGTCATTACTATTTTGCCCTTTTTATACACGTAAAGGACTCTTGGTTCGGAATGATTCATCGACCCCAAGGTAAGAATTGGTTCGGAATGATACATCGACCCCAATTGTTTATATACACAAATAAAGATCTCTTGGTTCAGAATGATTCATCGACCCCAAGTGAGAGTTGGTTCGGAATTATCCATCGACCCCAACTATTTTCAAAATATATATATATACACATATTCTGGTTCGGGACTCTTCCATCGCGACACCAGTTCAAGGTTTGGTTTGGCATTTCTCATCGACCCCAAACATATAATAACTTTATGTTAGTTCGTAATGTCTCATCGACCCTAACATAATTAATTTAGGTATCAAAATATAAATATATACACATATTCTGGTTCGGGACTCTTCCATCGTGACACCAGTTCAAGGTTTGGTTCGGCATGTCTCATCGACCCCAAACATATAATAACTTTATGTTAGTTCGGAATGTCTCATCGACCCTAACATAATTAATTTAGGTATCAATCTCTTGACCTAAAAAATCACATAATTCAGTAGGTACACGCCCGACCTATTAATTATATACGTACGTAATATTTTAATCTCATATATTTGCCGTACAACATTCGCTTTACGATTTATCTCATTAATCGCATTTATTTGAGTATTCACATATCTCTAAGGGTCCTAGTTACCCCTTACATATAATTTCAGTAGTTATTGCTTACCCTACTGGTCTATTAATTAAATTGAATTTACTTCTCCCCGTAACTCAATTTCCGAAGTCCCCGATACTCTATTAAATCGGATTTTTCTTCTCGGTCCGTAATCCAAGCCCTACACCCAATGGACTTATCGGACCTCAACAATATACCTATTGGTCTTATTCTCACTCCCATATAAGTATAATGTAAATCCTAGGATACTCATTCATTCCCGAAACTCAACGAAGAATTAAACACAAAAATTTCGGGAAACAGCTTGCATCGATCGATCGACGGCTGGGTTCGATCGATCGACATAGTCGATCGATCGATAGTTCGAGATCAATCGATCGATCGAACAGGGACAGACGCAGTTTGTCTTCTTCGTTAAGATTTTCCTCCATTAACAAATCTTCAAACTCCATTATAGTCCACCAAACTTCGACCCAATGATCCTAATATGTTTTCACGTATACTAGGACAATTTCTAATGTGACAATTGCATCACAAACTCCAATTCCTTTAAAGAAATAGTGAATTAAACTCAAAATTCCTTGAAACCTTAGTTATGGTGTTCTTCCCATATTATCATTCAAAATCCAGATTTTAATCCAAAAAATCATCAAGTCTAATCTGAATCTTAATCCTCTACATAAGGTAAATCATTCTACATGCGATTCCTATCCCAACATGTATAAATATCATCTTTCTCCAATCAAGATAATGATTTAAACAAAACTATTCAAAAACCCTACACATGGGTATTATAACTTTATAATTTTTGCAATAAACAACTTGCCTTATGATCAGTAGGGTCTGATTTCGTGGTTGTTGTTGATGATTGATGATCTTCATCCTTCAATCCTTCTTCCTCAACAAGTTGATAATGAAAATCTCCTTTGAATCCTTCCCAATTCTTCCTTTTGCCTTGAGAATGGTTTCTCTCTTATCTCTAATGGCTATGGTGTGTTTTCATGGGTTTTCTAACCCTAACCCCTCTATCATACGACTGATATAAAGCTCTCAATTTCGTAGGTCTCCATACCCTCTCATGTTAAAAGACCAAAACGCCCCCGAACGGTCTCGGTTTAGTCCAAAATTATCCCGGGACTCAACTAGTACCCCCGGGTATACTATTTTGACTAATTTGACCCTTCCGGACTCATCGGTGACCTCTAAATTATCATTTGAGTCACTTAACAAATATTACTCGTTCTCACCCCAACACGGTCTATACGCGTTAAGTAACTATTTACCACTCGCACTAAGTAAATATAATGAGGCAATATAAATCGGTAACTATCTCCCGATTGATATTCCAAAATTACAATTTTTAATAAATCCCATTAAATTACTCCTCTTACGTAATTTAAATTTCTCATTTAATTCTCCAATCTAATTAAATAAAATATTCAGAAATACGGGGTATTACAGTCGATTCCCACAGACGACGCAAATCTGTGGATGTAAAAAACTAGACTTGATCTAATTAATTAATCACAGATAGATAAAAAATAAAAAATAATACAACGGGTTTTTAAAGTGGTTCAGCCTTATGAAAATGGCCTACGTCCACTATTTTGTATTGCTGGGTATTTGTCTTAATCTTGATGATGATCGTAAGTGATCGATTGCCCCGTTATGGAGGGCGTTACAACCTATTTATAGCCCTTGGGTTGTTCATATGAATAGACAATATGTCGTTATTTAATAAACATATACATTTGTACATAATATGAATGTTAATTGAATCCGATGTTCATTGAATCTGTGATTATCGCTTGATCTTCTTGACTAGATGCTCTGTACGTTAAGTAGCCCGTCAAGTTGAGTAGCTCGGCACGCTGAGTAGTTTGGTACGCTGAGTAGCTCGGTGAATATATTTTTGCCACGTAAGATGACACGTGTCTTCATATAAACGTCAACTAAATAATTTTTGTATCAACAATGATTTTCATTGATTTATTTAAAATCTTTGATGAAAAGTATCAATTAAATACATGTTTGGGTAGAGTTGCATGTAGTTGGTATTTAGATTTATAGAGGATCATATATCAGAGGAGTTTTGATTGTTACTACGGATTTTAATATGGGTTTTAAATTGAATGAAATGGATGAACACAAAACTAGATTTATAAAAGAGTGTTGGGGGTGTGATTCATTCTTGATTGATTTCGGTTAATTTTTAATGTGTTTGAAACATCAGAAGTCATCCTAATTCGTGTAGAAATAGTTAGGAATAAACAGATGTGAATTTGGTGAAGAATTATGTGGTTTGGGTGAATCATGTGGTGTAAACACTGCTGCAAAACAGAAAGTAGAAGTTGCAGAAAAAAGGTTCGATCCGATCCTAGGAAGCCGGATCGGTTCGGTGTTCTGAAATTTTGAAATGTCCCTTTTTCTCTTGTACTCCTAAATGGAGGTGGTGGAAAATCCTTGGTCACTTGAAAAAATAATATTGGGAGACTTATTATGTTATAGTCGGCCCATGATGGGAGTACGACTTCATCTTAGAGAGAGAATTAAGATGGGAATGGGATTGGTTAAAGAAATCCGTAATTAATCTGAGAGATGGGTAAAGAATTATGGGAATCTAATGAAACTATGTACATCAGTATAGTAAAGATGGTAACTACTAAATTTATATAAGGAGTGGTAACTAGGACCCTTAGAGTTTTGTGGACACTCTTATAGATACGATAGTAAGATAAATCATAAAGTAAATAGTAAGGCGAATATGTGAGAGATATATACTACCTACTAACACGTATTACCGGGTTGTATGAATACTTAAAGTATACTATATATATATATATATATATATATATATATATTGGTGATCGGGGTGTGATTCTGAGCCAATATAAATCACTATTGGTGATCGAGGAAAGATTCCGAGCCAACAACTCCTAAAATGTGATATAGGGAGGTGACTATATAGTATGTGTTTATAGTATATATTGTGTGAGAAATATATATACATAAAGTGTGCTTAATTATGTATTGGGTTCGATGATTATACGGACCAATAGATAAAAACTCGATTTGGGGTCGATGAGGATGAATAATATTGGGGTCGATGATAATGCCGAACCAATATACATATGTATGACCGTTACATTGGGGTCAAGGGATATCCGAACCAATGTAAATGGTAGGATTATTGGGGTCAATGAATTGTCAGACCAATAAATCCTTATAGTATATATTGTGTGTAAAATATATACTTCATGATATTCTACTTATGTGCGAAAGTAGACATGTAGATGATATATATATATATATATTGATATACATATAAATGGTAAATTAAATAGGGAGAAACTTAATTTCAAGAGTAAAAATATATTGGTAATATCTATAGTAAATTAAGTAATGAAACTTAATTAGGGAAGTTGAATGATTCTAGATATGAAACGCCATATGAATTAAGTAGTGGGACTTGATTATGATGATGAAATTTAACAAATGTGAATGTTACATAATAAATGAAGAACATACGAGAAATGTTAATAATGAAGCTTGTTGTATGGGTTGTACGGGAGAGTAGACTTGATAAGATAGGTTTTATACTTTATTCGAGATATCTTGGGTTTGATAGCTAGGTGGGTTAAGTATAGAACGTTAGGCATGCACATTAGATGAGAGGTGAGGAAACTCAAGGGTGCATGTGCAAATCTAACATGTGTAATCAATAACCGATTTTAATTGTGATAAACCACTTGTTAAATGTTTTTAAATATTTTGAGTACTAACTCTTTCTATAAAAATATTTTTAAAACCTTTTAGGTGTCAAGCAACAGGGACGCCATACTTGATTGTGTGACACCCCGCCTAATTAAACCTTGGGTGATCAAGCCTTATTTTAATATAAACAGGTTTCTTTAATGGTTCATTCTTAGCATCACTGTCGAACGCCTTATTAAAAAAAGTTTACTAATCACCTAAGTGAAATTAAAACGGATGCCAAATTTTAACTTTCTTAAATAAACAAATAATCTAAACCACACATTACCAAAACTAGATATGACTATGCAGTAAGCAAAAGAAATCTGAAAGCAGTTAAAGTTTTGCCGTAAACCACGGCCCAAAAGACAACTACAAATCCATAACTAGAATAAACTGTAATAGAAAAGGTGGAACGACATGTTCCAACAAGGAATGATACAACAGAGATCCTGCACTAGAACTGAAAAGAAAGAAGCGTCTAAGCAATCCCTACAACCTCCACACTGGCTGCAGCTCCCAAATCTCTGACAGGAAATCAAGCTGGGTGTCCTTGTGGCTGGGCACCTAAAAGGTTTTTAAAATTTTACATTGCAAGAGTTAGTACTCAAAACATTTGAAAATATTTTGCAAGCGGTTATCACAATTAAGTTATTGATTACACATTTTAAGGTTTCGCACGCTCCCTGGAACCTCCTCACCTCCCTTACATAGCATGTAACTATCGAGGAAACTAAGTCTACCTAGTCATACTAACCATAACTGAAGTTAACTCATTTACCGTTCATTACCTTATTCTCGTAATAATTTCAACATGCTATAAATTATTATCAGGACATTTACTTATCATAATCTTGTCTACTATTCTCAATTGGTAGATTTAGCACGTATAACATTTTATTTCCCGATAATGTATATAATATATGTTACCACTAATATATCCTTTTATTACACACAAAGGACTCTTGGCTCGGAATAATTCATCGACTCCAAGTGAAAGTTGGTTCGGAATGTCACATCGACCCCAACTATATATAATTATAAATATATACACATATTCTTGTTCGGAACTCTTTCATCGTGGCACCAGTACAAAATTTGGTTCGGCATTTATCATCGACCCCAAATTTAATATAACTTTATGTTAGTTCGGAATCGACCCTAACATAATTCATTTAGGTAGTGTTCTCTTTACCCAATATCATTTATATAAATTTAGTAGGTACGCACCCGACCTAATCATTCATACCCGTACGTAATATTTCTTTCTTATATTCTCCGTACTTATTAACTACAATATAGCTCATTATTGTATTTATTTGAGTATTCGCGTAACTCTAAGGGTCCTAGTTACCCCTCCCTTAATTCAGTAGTTAAGTAAAAGTTTAACCTACTGGTATTTTCTTTCCGGAAATCAAGTCTCACTTTAACCGAAATTAGATTAACCATCTCAACTCACGGCGAAATCAATCGTTCTTTAGTCATTTCACTTCTCCAACATTTCTACTCAATCATAGGTGGAGGAACCCTATGGTACACCTACTGGTAATTTTCAAGTCTCCTTATAGGAAAAATATCATTTCTAAGGTTCCCATTAAGTAACGGCAATTAAAGAAGTTTATACACAAATTCTCTATAATTCAGACAGGGTCGATCGATCGAAGGAAGAGGATCGATCGATCGACTGCTTCGATAGATCGACATTCAATGGTCGATCGATCGATCGAACAGTGACAGACCCAGTTCGTCTTCTTCCTACGGGTTTCACCATTTTTACATCTCTAGCTTTCATGATAGGCCATCAAAATCACAACCAACAATTTCTAATCATACCTACATGTTCTGGGATGATTACTAACGATTTAAAACATCAAAATCAATATAATTCTTGGCTAAATTCACTGAAAAACTCTATAATATCCAAGAACCCTAAAAACTGCATTCTTTATCTTTTTTTTTTTTTCAAAGTTTCAGATTTTCATACGAATTTGTCATCAAGTTTTCTATGATATAAACATACTTAGGAATTCAAAAACGTTCTACATGCAAATCCTAATCAATCATGGATTTTTCTAAACAGTTTATTTCCAAGAATATCATAAAAATCATGTTCTTCCTTAATCTTAAACATGGGTATTATAACTCAATTATTTCTGCAATAAACCACTTGCCTTAAGGTTTGTAGGGTCTGAATTCGTGCTTGTTGATGATGATTGATGATGTTGGTGCCTCAATCCTTCCTCCCAACAATCTTTTGATGAAATCTTCCTAAGATGATTTCTCCCTCCTTCTTGCCTAAGGGATTTGCCTCTCTCTCTCTCTCTCTCTAATGGCTATGGTGTAACTCTAAGTGTCTAACCCTAGCCACCATTCTTATAATCAGATTTAGGGTTACAAAAATTCGTAGGTCATCTTTCCCTTAATTGCAAAGTGACCAAAATGCCCCCGAATGGTCCCGGTTTAGCCCAAAAATGACCCGGCACTCAACTAGTACCCCCGGGTACACTATTTTGACTAATTCAACCCTTTCGAACTCAACCGTGGACTCTAAATTATCATTTGAGTCTCGTAAATATTTTTCTACTCTCAATCTTAAATTTTGTCGAGCTACATCCGGTACGTCCGTATAGTCACTAAACCGAACATATCGTCATTGAAAATTTATATTCACCCTAATAAATTTTCTATAACACATTTTCATTTTATTAACATAATATCTGTTTAAATTACTCTACTCACGTAATTTAAATCAATCATATTAAATTACATTAAGTTATTCTACTTACGTAATTTAATTAAAGCGTAATTAAATCCCATTAAATTACTCTACTTGCGTAATTTAAAATTAAGCAGAATTACGGGGTGTTACATACTTCCCCCCTTACAAAAGGAATTTCGTCCTCGAAATTAGGAAAAATACCTACAATGAATAGTTCTGGATATTGTTCGCGCATATCCTCTTCCCGTTCCCAAGTGGACTCATCCATATTGTGATGTCTCCACTGTACTCGCACTAAGGGTACCACCTTGGATCTTAGTTTGCGCTCACTATAATCCAGGATAGTCACGGGTCTTTCTTCATACGAGATATCTGGCTTCAAATCGATCTCCTCCAGTGGAATGTGCCAGAAGGCTCTCTCGCTCCTCTTGTATTTCTTCAGCGACGCTACATGGAACACATCGTGTATTCGCTGAAGATGCTCAGGGAGTCCCAATCTGTAAGCCACCGGTCCCACTCTCTCAATGATAGGAAACGGCCCTACATATCTTGGCGCCAACTTCCCCTTTTTGCCAAACCTCGTAACCCCTTTCATAGGAGATACTCGAATCAATACCTGATCTCCCACATCTAACTCCACATGTCTCCTGCCGGCGTCAGCATAACTCTTCTGCCTATCCTGGGCTATTCGAATACGTCCTCGAATCAACTCTATTTTGGAGGAAGTCTCCTGTATCATTTCTGGCCCTAAAATCTTGTTATCCCCCACTTCTAACCAACAAGCGGGTGAACGACAAGGTCTCCCGTAAAGCGCCTCGAATGGAGCCATACCAATAGTGAATTGGTAAGAGTTGTTATACGCAAACTCTACCAAAGGAAGGTACGGTTCCCAATTTCCCCCAAAATCTAGAATACACATTCTCAGCATGTCCTCTAGCATCTGGTTTACTCTCTCTGTCTGGCCGTCCGTCTGTGGGTGATATGCCGTACTTAACCGTAAGTCGGTGCCCATGGCCTCCTGAAAACTCTGCCAAAAGTGCGACACGAATATCTTATCTCGGTCCGATACGATATTAATGGGAACTCCGTGCAGCTTAACAATCTCTGAAATAAAAAGCTGCGCGTACCGCATAGTATCATAATCCGTACGAACCGGTAAGAAATGTGCGACTTTAGTCAAACGATCCACTATCACCCAAATGGAATCGTGGCCTTTCTGCGAGGTTGGTAACCCGGTAATAAAATCCATAGAGATACTCTCCCACTTCCACACGGGAATCTCTATTGGTTGTAGCATTCCTGAAGGCCTCTGATGGTCAACCTTTATGAGTTGGCATGTAGCACACTTCGAGACAAATTCTGCAATATCTCGTTTCATAACTGACCACCAATATACTCGTCGCATATCCTGATACATTTTGTCCCCACCTGGGTGTACTGAGAATTTTGACCCGTGCGACTCTGTCATAACGGCATGTCTCAAATCATCATCCTCGGGTACTATCAGTCTACCGTTGAAACGTAGTCCACCTTCCGAACTGATGGAGTAGCATTCTGCCCCCTTGGCCAGTAACTGTCGTACTTTATCCTGACAAAATGGGTCTTCTTCTTGTGCCCTCACTATCCGCATAACGTTCTCGGAAGTGATAGCTAGAATTGCCATACATGCTCTTGCCATATCATCCTCGTGTCGGAGCTCACTCCACTTTGCCTTCCAAACTTCAGCTAACTCTCCGATAGGTCTTCTGCTTAACGCATCTGCTACCACGTTAGCCTTACCAGGATGATACTGTATATCAAATTGGTAGTCCTTCATGAATTCAAGCCACCTTCTCTGCCTCATGTTCAGGTCCTTCTGGGTGAACAGATATTGCAATGACTTATGATCCGTGAATAGCGTAAACTGCTCGCCCAGAAGATAGTGTCTCCAAATCCTCAAAGCAAAAACAACCGCTGCCAACTCGAGGTCATGGGTGGGGTAGTTCTTCTCATGTGGCTTAAGTTTTCGTGACGCATAAGCTATAGCCTTTTCCTCCTGCTGTAACACACCCCCAAGTCCTTGTAAGGACGCATCAGTATAGACTCGGTATTCCATTCCGCTCTTCGGCAAGGTAAGAACGGGGGCTGATGTCAACTTGTCTTTCAATTCATCAAAAGCTAACTGGCAACTATCACTCCATACGAAGGGAATTCCCTTCCGAGTTAGATTCGTCAACGGTCCGGCAATTTTTGAGAATCCCTTGATGAAGCGACGATAATAACTAGCCAAGCCCAAGAAACTGCGGATTTCTGTCGGTGTCGTGGGCTGTCCCCACTCCCTCATCGCCGATACCTTACTTGGGTCAACTGCAATGCCCCTGCTAGATACGACGTGGCCTAGGAACTGAACCTCCCGGAGCCAAAATCCGCACTTCTCAAATTTGGCGTATAACTGATGGTTCCGCAATGTCTGTAGGACCAATCGTAAGTGCTCTGCGTGCTCTTCCTCCGTACGGGAGTAAATCAGAATGTCGTCTATGAACACAATCACAAACTGATCCAAAAACTCCCGTAATACCCTGTTCATGAGATCCATGAATACTGCCGGTGCATTAGTAAGCCCAAAAGGCATCACTCTGAACTCATATGACCCGTACCGCGACAGGAAAGCGGTCTTAGGTACATCCTCTTCACGAATGCGCAATTGGTGGTATCCCGATCTCAAATCGATCTTTGAGAAGTATGCAGCCCCTCTCAATTGATCAAACAAGTCGTCAATCCTTGGTAACGGATACTTATTACGTATCGTTACTTTGTTCAGCTCTCTGTAATCTACACACAGACGAAGTGAACCATCCCTTTTCTTCACAAACAGTACTGGCGCACCCCATGGCGATGTACTCCGTCGAATAAAACCCTGTCCTAACAGTTGCTGGATTTGCTCTCTCAGTTCCCGCATTTCTGATGGAGCCATGCGATAAGGTGCTTTGGCAATCGGTCTCGTCCCCGGTGTTAGATCAATTACGAACTCTATCTCTCTGCTAGGTGGTAACCCTGGTATCTCCTGAAAGACATCCTCAAAATCCCTCACAACTGGGATTGAGTCCAGAGAAATGGCCACCCCATGTGAGGTCTCCTCCTCAATATAATATAAGTGAGTTCGTGATCCTCCTTCGGGAAGTGGCATAGCCACAAGGAACATCTCCTGTCCCGGAATAGAGAACACGATGGTCCTCTCATAACAATCCACCATTGCCCTATTATGTGCCAACCAATCCATGCCTAGGATGACGTCATATCCCTCCATATCCAGCACTAGAAGGTCTGCCGCCAGGCTCAGTCTCCCGACCATAATGTCCACACCCTTACAAATCGAGTGTATGAGGGACCCACTACCCATCGGTGATTCCACACACATAAGATGAGTGTCTGCTGTCGCTAATAGGCCGGCTGCCCGTGCAAATCTAGTGGAAATAAATGAATGCGTTGCCCCGGTGTCAAACAAAATATTCCCCTCAAGCCCATGAATAGGAAACATACCCGCAACTGCCGGCGGTGCTGGCGGTGCCGGCTGAAATGGAATGTCTCGTATGTTGAACACACGCCCGTACTGCATTTGTCCTGGCTGTGGGGCCTGTACTGCTGCTGGGGCTAATGGTGCCTGTTGCCCCTGTTGGGCACCCTGCTGTTGTGCCCGGTCTTGCTGTGGACAATTTCTGCTCTTGTGACCCTGTTGACCACAAGTGAAGCACTGTCCCTGGAACTGTCTTTGTCCTTGGCCCTGTTGGCCCTGACGTTGACCCTATCGCCCTTGGCCTTGTTGTCCCCCATTTGGATTTCCCTGGCCCTGTCGACCCTGAGGGACTGGTTGCTGAGGACCCTGCTGGCCCTGTCGGTCGAAGCGATACTTCCCGTGCTTAAACTTCTTGGCAGGGTTCCCCTGTCTGGAATCCTGTCCCAACTACCCTGCTGCCTGTTGTTGTGTAGTGCTGCTGCCACCACCTCCATCTACCTTTCCCGGTTGGCTAGGTTCACCCCTCTTACTTCCCTTAGTATGAAAACGGTGATCCTGACAGTGTAGTAGAGCGGCATTGACGACATCTGTGTAGGTTACCAATGCCGAATTACCAATTAAGTGTTGCCTGATTCTCCAGGCTAGGCCCTCCATAAATTTGGACTTCTTCCTTTCCTCATTGCTCACCTCGTTTGGCACAAAATTAGCCAAGCGGGTAAACTCCTCCTCGTAGTCTGCAACCGAGCGTTCACCCTGGACCACTTCGCTGAACTTCTTTCTCATCTCTGACTCTACTGCTGGAGGGAAATACTTGCGGTCAAACCGCACCCAGAACTCAGAAATAGTCAAAGTATCTCTCTCCTCGATGGTGGTAACTGACTCCCACCACTGAAGGGCCGCTCCTGACAGACGGAAAGTGGCTAGCATCTGTTCCTGCACTCCGGTGCACTCTAGCATGCGCAAGTGGTGCTGGATATTCTTCCTCCAGTTGCACGCTTCCACTACATCAGTACTGCCCTGAAACTCGGGTGGATGCCCCTTCTGAAATGCCTCCCTGACTCATTGCCAAGTAGATAGTACTGCCGGGACTTGTGCTACCGGTGCCACAGGGGGAGGTACTTGGGGCTGAGGAAAGTGGGCTGCCAGTGCCCTCATCGCTGTCTCAACTGCCTGAGCCACTATCACTGCGACCTGAGTAGTGGAGATTAGCTCGGGTGGGGGTGGTGGTATCGGTACCTGTGGCTCTTGCTGAGCCTCCCTCACCTCCTCTCTAGCTTCAGCCCTCTCTGCTCTCATTCTCCTTGGCGGCATCTGAAATAAGATTCAAATTGTATAAGTACACAATTTATACAAAATTTAAGAGCAGAAGTACGATATCGCAACAGTGGAATTTAAATCAACAGTCCTAATAGTAGGGCTCTATTATAAACAAACGTAACGCTGAATCGTAGTAAGCCGTACAGATCCTATGGACACTAGAACCTGATGCTCTGATACCATCTGTGACACCCCGCCTAATTAAACCTTGGGTGATCAAGCCTTATTTTAATATAAACAGGTTTCTTTAATGGTTCATTCTTAGCATCACTGTCGAACGCCTTATTAAAAAAAAGTTTACTAATCACCTAAGTGAAATTAAAACGGATGCCAAATTTTAACTTTCTTAAATAAACAAATAATCTAAACCACACATTACCAAAACTAGATATGACTATGCAGTAAGCAAAAGAAATCTGAAAGCAGTTAAAGTTTTGCCGTAAACCACGGCCCAAAAGACAACTACAAATCCATAACTAGAATAAACTGTAATAGAAAAGGTGGAACGACATGTTCCAACAAGGAATGATACAACTGAGATCCTGCACTAGAACTGAAAAGAAAGAAGCGTCTAAGCAATCCCTACAACCTCCACACTGGCTGCAGCTCCCAAATCTCTGACAGGAAATCAAGCTGGGTGTCCTTGTGGCTGGGCACCTAAAAGGTTTTTAAAATTTTACATTGCAAGAGTTAGTACTCAAAACATTTGAAAATATTTTGCAAGCGGTTATCACAATTAAGTTATTGATTACACATTTTAAGGTTTCGCACGCTCCCTGGAACCTCCTCACCTCCCTTACATAGCATGTAACTATCGAGGAAACTAAGTCTACCTAGTCATACTAACCATAACTGAAGTTAACTCATTTACCGTTTATTACCTTATTCTCGTAATAATTTCAACATGCTATAAATTATTATCAGGACATTTACTTATCATAATCTTGTCTACTATTCTCAATTGGTAGATTTAGCACGTATAACATTTTATTCCCCGATAATGTATATAATATATGTTACCACTAATATATCCTTTTATTACACACAAAGGACTCTTGGCTCGGAATAATTCATCGACTCCAAGTGAAATTTGGTTCGGAATGTCACATCGACCCCAACTATATATAATTATAAATATATACACATATTCTGGTTCGGAACTCTTTCATCGTGGCACCAGTACAAAATTTGGTTCGGCATTTATCATCGACCCCAAATTTAATATAACTTTATGTTAGTTCGGAATGTCACATCGACCCTAACATAATTCATTTAGGTAGTGTTCTCTTTACCCAATATCATTTATATAAATTTAGTAGGTACGCACCCGACCTAATCATTCATACCCGTACGTAATATTTCTTTCTTATATTCTCCGTACTTATTAACTACAATATAGCTCACTATTGTATTTATTTGAGTATTCGCGTAACTCTAAGGGTCCTAGTTACCCCTCCCTTAATTCAGTAGTTAAGTAAAAGTTTAACCTACTGGTATTTTCTTTCCGGAAATCAAGTCTCACTTTAACCGAAATTAGATTAACCATCTCAACTCACGGCGAAATCAATTGTTCTTTAGTCATTCCACTTCTCCAACATTTCTACTCAATCATAGGTGGAGGAACCCTATGGTACACCTACTGGTAATTTTCAAGTCTCCTTATAGGAAAAATATCATTTCTAAGGTTCCCATTAAGTAATGGCAATTAAAGAAGTTTATACACAAATTCTCTATAATTCAGACAGGGTCGATCGATCGAAGGAAGAGGATCGATCGATCGACTGCTTCGATAGATCGACATTCAATGGTCGATCGATCGATCGAGCAGTGACAGACCCAGTTCGTCTTCTTCCTACGGGTTTCACCATTTTTACATCTCTAGCTTTCATGATAGGCCATCAAAATCACAACCAACAATTTCTAATCATACCTACATGTTCTGGGATGATTACTAACGATTTAAAACATCAAAATCAATATAATTCTTGGCTAAATTCACTGAAAATCTCTATAATATCCAAGAACCCTAAAAACTGCATTCTTTATCTTTTTTTTTTTTCAAAGTTCCAGATTTTCATACGAATTTGTCATCAAGTTTTCTATGATATAAACATACTTAGGAATTCAAAAACGTTCTACATGCAAATCCTAATCAATCATGGATTTTTCTAAACAGTTTATTTCCAAGAATATCATAAAAATCATGTTCTTCCTTAATCTTAAACATGGGTATTATAACTCAATTATTTCTGCAATAAACCACTTGCCTTAAGGTTTGTAGGGTCTGAATTCGTGCTTGTTGATGATGATTGATGATGTTGGTGCCTCAATCCTTCCTCCCAACAATCTTTTGATGAAATCTTCCTAAGATGATTTCTCCCTCCTTCTTGCCTAAGGGATTTGCCTCTCTCTCTCTCTCTCTCTAATGGCTATGGTGTAACTCTAAGTGTCTAACCCTAGCCACCATTCTTATAATCAGATTTAGGGTTACAAAAATTCGTAGGTCATCTTTCCCTTAATTGCAAAGTGACCAAAATGCCCCCGAATGGTCCCGGTTTAGCCCAAAAATGACCCGGCACTCAACTAGTACCCCCGGGTACACTATTTTGACTAATTCGACCCTTTCGGACTCAACCGTGGACTCTAAATTATCATTTGAGTCTCGTAAATATTTTTCTACTCTCAATCTTAAATTTTGTCGAGCTACATCCGGTACGTCCGTATAGTCACTAAACCGAACATATCGTCATTGAAAATTTATATTCACCCTAATAAATTTTCTATAACACATTTTCATTTTATTAACATAATATCTGTTTAAATTACTCTACTCACGTAATTTAAATCAATCATATTAAATTACATTAAGTTATTCTACTTACGTAATTTAATTAAAGCGTAATTAAATCCCATTAAATTACTCTACTTGCGTAATTTAAAATTAAGCAGAATTACGGGGTGTTACAGATTGTTTCATTCCTGAGATTCGGAGTTGTAGCACTATGGATGCTGATAGGATTTTGAGTAGCCGATTCTTTCCTTTGGATCTGGCATAGGATCTCACTCTTGTATATCCTGTTTGGACATGTGGTCCGTTGTCGATATTATAGTTTCAGGTTTGTATCAGTTTTACTTTGCAATTTAGACTTGGATTATTTCTTCGTTTTGGTAGTTTTAGCCGATGGTTTATTCGGCATGACTTTTATTCATTTACATATCTTGATGGTTTGGATTCTAGTATATTGTGAATGTTTTTTTAGTTTACGAACTATTTATTTATTATGTCTAAATAAAAAGATAAAATTTGGCACCGTGTCTTTTGAATACTAGGTGGTTAGTAAGTTTTAAAAAGTTTTCGATAGTGATGCTAAGAATGAACCAGAGGAGATTCCTTTTTAATTTGATATAGGACTGATAAATGAGAGTAATGTAAGAGATTTGTAAACAATTAGGATTTGGGGTCCATTTATCACGTAACAAATATTGCACACTATTTAATGTTATCATTCCCTTTTTATAACTCAAATTAAATCGACTCTCGCCGCGTTTAATTCAAAAAATATGACGATTATGTTAACAATATTTTTAACGTCTCTACTAGACGGCTAAAATTCCTATTCCCTTAAAAGTTCACTTTTAGATTTCAAAGTATACTCTTTAAGCATGGACTATCAAAACAATCGAGTGCAAGCATAATCCATCAAAAAGTACTCAGACTTAAAAATAAAAATATGTTTTTTTCTCAAACAAAGTCGGAGGTTTAAAACACACTCTCATGTCGTTTTAAATAAATACCGAATTTTTAAGACCTTTAGCACATATCGGGAACAAAGACGAATTTAAATCATGCATAATATTAATCAAACATGATAAATTTCATCTAGTCCTAGTAAAGAAATTACGCTAGCATAATAGAAGACATCATAAAATTGCAAGAATGAATATGAATTTTCATTAATAAAACAACTTGCAAATGATGTGTCTTACAATTGATGTTGACAAAACTTATCTCACAAAATAATTCTTGGCCCTCAATAAAAATATACTCTCAAAATAAGAGAAACAAAAACTATTTCCCAAACTCTCTCTACCATTCTCTCTTTGTTCTACACACCAAATAATGAGCCAAAGGGTCCTATTTATAGGTTTAGGGTGAGGCATTAGGTTTCGGTGGAACTCTTCAACTTCCACCTCTTCAGCTTCCCCCTACTCGAAAAGTCTTATCGTTGCTTGCTTAACACGCATGCCAAGCTTCGTCCACTTCGGAGAATAAAAATTCCTGACTTTTTTTACGATTTCAGCTTTTTTAGAACGACCGTAAAAATCAGCTTTTTCGCACCTTTTTCGAGTTGATCATCAATTTGCACTAAATTTCGTCATTACCTGCAAAAATTTCACTAGGCAACTTTTCTCACAAATTAGCACAAGAATATTATAAAATTATTGAAGCACCCATTTTTTACTTAGAATTGCCGTTTTAACTATGAATTCAATCATTCTTGCATTTTTTCCCTTTTTAATAAAATGATCCTAAGAACTTATTAAATAAAACAAAATGGGACTAACAATGTATAAATTTGGGTATAAAATATACAAATTAATGCACTCATCAGTATGTAATCTTTATTATCATGAATTGATCAATAAAGAGAGAAACACCCATTAGATGTAGACACATTTTCGAACTACGTACATACTATGTCATTATGTGATTGTGATTATTTACTTTGCTTGACTTAATTGTGTTGATTTTATAATGGTAGGATTTTTTCACATACAATTGGCGCCATCTGTAGAAAGAAATTTTCTTTTCTCAACAGATAATAGTGGATGATAAACCATGTCTCACTCACATAATTCACGCCTACCATCTCGAACACCCGTCATAATGAATTAGAACGGACCTAAAACATATAGGGTTAGGTCTAAAGTCCATCCCAAGAGGAGTCGCCACACTCCCAACTCACGTTATCGTCCCTGGGAGGAACGGACTGTGGAAAGTAATGGACCTCCACGATCTAACCAAATTTCATTGCTTGTGGATGCCTATGAATGGCAACTTCATTAATACATACACGCCTCCAATAAGAGGAGAATGCCCAAATTTAGTGTTATCTAGAAATATTAGAGTAGGAGCTCCACGAGGACAAACCAAAATGCCAAGCCCGAAAATTTATCCCTTGGGAAAGAAAAACTCGTAGCCGAGGAAGGAGTTCGCGATGCGATTAGGACTACTCCAAGAACTTTATTCAACTTGCCATGAATTTTGAGTTATATTTAACAAATTGATGTTAGAATTGTGTATACTTGAAGAATTTAGTAAAAATCCCCTTGATTATTGCAGGAATGAATTGAAATTTGGGACTTTAGAATGAAATTCAAATCTAGGGTTCTAATTATGAAATATACCCCTAAATCCTTATATAAATCATTTAAAGTTGTAATGATAGCATAAAGTTTGGTTTGGGGAAGTTTGTAGGACAATTTAAGGTATATAGAAGGTGTTAAAACCTTAAAATAGACCGTTAATGATAGTTCTGGACATAGGGGTCTTGACAGGGGCTAAAGGTTGAAGAAAGTCAGAATTCTAGAGAGTTTCCTGGTTTAGTCATGCAAACGGTCAAAATTATGGATTGTGAAAACGGCTAGATTTAGTGTCGTGCGCATGACCAGGGTATAATTTAGAATTTTTTATAATTGGCAAAAAAGGAATTTGGAATGGAACTAGGAAACTTTACCATTTTAAACTACCGATCTAAGACCTTTAATCATATATGCAAAATTACTTGGAAAGAGAATCAGACTCATACCTTTCTTAAAATGTGAAAAAAATATCATGTATATTATATATGATATAATGATTATGTGTATATAGGATACATCCTAGAGGGGACATTCTTATGGATCGAGCGACAATGCCCCATCGGTTCTCGATAGATTGAGACATGATTTACCTTGGACATTGTGACGATGCCTCTTCGGTACTCCAGTAGTCAATTATAAAGTATTTAGTATGAACCATACATACGTGGATATATCCGTAAAGATGTGTTTCCTGATTAGATGTATAGACTTGAGATCTATAGAATAGTTATATGGATATTAAACTGAAATGAATAATATGTAATCACGAGGTTCACCTAGATTTGGTATTAAATGCATGTGGTTTCTAAGATTTTTGGGTTTGGGATAACTTAAAAGCTACTAAAAGATGAGAGTAAGATGTGTGTTAATATTTTAGCCCAAATTCAATTATATTCTTATATTTGTTTTAAAGGTCTTAGGTTGTTGTTGTCGTCGTTAACTTGTGTTGATTTTATTGGTAGTTGTGGTATCAGAGTTAGTATTGTTTTATTCGATAGTTCTTACTTCTTTATATTATTTATTCAATTTTAGTTTTTAATTTACGCTGGGATTGTTACCAAATGTTTTTTATTCTTTTGATTTATGTATTAGACCTAATTAATCTATTTATGAATTTTATAAGGTATCACAGTCAATATCACATAAATTGTGGTTCACATATTTGTGTTGCATTTAGTTATATTATATCTTAGTTTAATTTTTCAGTAATGCTTAGAATGATACTCAATTGTTTAGACTCCTATTTTATTTACTTTTGATCTAATAAATCTAGTTTAAATTTTATGGGATGTCACAGAGGTTCGATATCCATTGTCAACCAAAAACTTTTATAGAAGGACATGTGTTAGCAGCCTTCATTGTTGAGTTCATTAGAGGGCAAGAGTGAAATAAAAGGTAACTTCTTGATCGAACAACGAGAGAAGAAATATACCAACTTAATAAATGGATGTTCTATGTTGATGGGGGATTCAACTCAAAAGACTCAGGAGTATGGGTTATCCTGGTAACCCCAAATCACATCGTCCTCAAGCAAGGAATCATACTTAGCTTTGAGACATCAAATAATATGGCTAAATATGAGGCCCTCGTCGTCGGATTAAAGAAGTCTCTATCTCTTGGATCGAGTCATCTTTAAGGTTACAACAATTCAAGGATGGTATCTAACCAAATATCAGGAGGCTATAACACCTGGAATAAGAACATGTCAGCATATCTCTAAATTGCCTAGGACTTAGTCGCCAAATTCAAATATGTTCAAGTATATCAATTTCCTCAAGGGAATAATAATCATGCGGACGCTTTAACCACTCTGGCTTCCTCCATCGACCATGGAATTTGTCATTGCGTACTTTTGAGATGACACAATACTTATCGATAAGAAATAAGCTCATTGCTCTCTAAAGAGTGTTTGATTCAAGTGCAAATCTTTCGCAACAAGTAGTAACCGGGAAAGACCGGGATCATATTCCTTAGGGATTGAACGCTCCTAGCAGAACAAGATTAAGATAGAGGATATTCTCTAAACGTCAAGTGTAAAAGACGATTTGATTGTTTAAAGAGGTGATTGTGATTAACCGGTAAACTAATATGCGTAAAAGTGACAAAGAACAAGTCAATAATAAAGATATACCGAAATGAACTAAGTTAAGCTTAATTTCAAGATATTCAAGGGATCGAGGATCATTCTCCCACCTTGGATTCTCTAATAAAGATGATAGGACTTGGTTCAAATTAATTCTAATTGAGCATAACTAATTAGATTCGAACATCAACCATGTAGAGACTAAACTCATCGATGGAGAATTAGGGGTTAATTAGTTATTGATAAAATGGGTTGTAATACAGCTTCAAATACTACCCCTTGCATGACAAAGGAAGTTAAGAGACTAGGATACTCCAATACCAACACATAAAGTTCAATTAGAACAATTCTAAACCAAACCCTAAATATGAAGTTCAATCATCCGAGGTGGGATTATGATCCTCAACCTTAAGTTTAGCTACTCATACTAGAAAGTAGGCTACACATGCAAAGGAACCACATATTTAAGCAAGTCATAAAGTGTAAACACAAAACAATACTAGATATGGTAATAAATCCAATTTAAAGCTATGGAACACAAGTAGATATGGATAAATGAACAAAGCTTGCATTAATGAACAATAACTTGTGAAAAATCAATGCTTTACAAGTAGGAAGAGAAATAAATTCACTTGACCTAAGAGAGAGAAGAGAGAGTTTCTATGTATCCAATTTCTAACAAAAGTAATCTCCTTTCAAATGAGGGAAAAACAAGGGATAAATCCCCAAAAAATAAATCCAAAATGGCAAACTGATAATAAGGAGAAAGCTAAGAATGCATAATCGAATCGATTTGGCTGAGAGAGAATAGATTCGGATTGGTTAGCTGGTGCACTGACATCAACCGAATCAATTCGGCAAGGGCAGAATCGATTTAGACCTGCTCTCAAAATGAGGATGGATTGGAATGACTTCATTTTCCCAAAGTTTCACATAATTTTCCGTAACTTCTTCATTCGAGCATGAATTTGTGTACCGGTGGAGGCCACATGAAGCTGAATCAAAGGGATTCAACTTCCTTGAAGAGACCGGGACTAAAACTCGAATGTTGAATCTATTAAAATGCCCCTAAAGTTGCAAATGTCGATGGAACTTTTTCAGGATTCAACCAAACTTCAAAACTTGCATTCCCGATACCTATTTAAGTTCAATTAAGGCACACACAATATATATATATGATGAAATGAGAATAAGAACCAGTAATAACATGCACGGGAATGCTAGAATGCAAAAATTAATCGTGTGTTAAATACAATAAACGTGACTTATCACACCCTTTAACTTAGACATTGCTAGTCCTGAGCAATGAAGTTTAAAGAAATAAGAGCCATCAATAAAACCATAATAGGATAAATATGTACACAGAAGAAAAATGCCACTTTCGTGGGCGAATGATTGCATGTAGCGTATGCAATAAGCCATTGAATCACCCCTAGGTGGCCCTAAGGGATGAGTGTTGTCTCGTGAGGGTTTCCAGGGATGATACCCACAAGCATCAAGTTAACTCGTACTATGATATGGCAAAAATCGATGCATAGCTCAACAATTATCAAAGAAGCATAATCCATTAACAAAGTGAACAAAGCTCACACAAAAGATGACAAATATCGACATTAAATGAGTAACTTTACTGAAAATTAAAACCATGGAAATGCGAAATAAGCGGACACATGTGGTAATTTAGATTTGGCAAAAATTTCATAATCCATGTAAACACTAAAGCATCAATAACTCAAGTTCTCTCCGATTGTTACACTCAACAAATGAAAACGCTAAGAAATATGATGTAGCACACTCGGGACATGCGGGCATAAAGAGTATTTGTAAAAGGAATTAAGGTCGCTCACATGTCATCGATGAAGAACGATATATAAAGTGAAAAATACAATCTCATGAAAGGATATCTCATATTAACTGATGTGAAATGCACTTAAACAGATTATCGTTAATGTTCGACCTTTAAATCACATTACCCTGGGATCAAATAGGACTTTTCAGGTATAAAATTTGGGTTAGGCTAGGGCTTGGAAGCGAAAGATATATTTATGGGAGGTAAAGGGAATTAGAGAATAACACGCGGGATAATGGAATTAGTGGGAAATTAAGGAGTTGAATTCGAATTCCAAAAGCAATATATTCATGAGAGTAAGACTTTTATTTCCATGTACTTTGGAGCCATTTATTCTATTTTTCTTGTTTCTTCTTTTTTATTTTTCCTCTTTCTTTTTCTTTTTCTTTTTCTTTTTCTTTTTCTTTTTCTTTTTCTTTTTCTTTTTCTTTTTATTTTTATTTTTATTTTTATTTTTATTTCCACGGCTGGTTTATTACTCCAATGTGGAGTTGGTTAAGGGATTTGGGACGAAAAGAAAGGTCATAATAGGGCTCAACGGAGTTGACTAGGGATATGTATCAGGGTAAGGGTAATTTCGTATGGGTTAAACGACATTGAGGGCCTATGATCCTTTCCTAAAGTTTCATGTGATTCTCGGGACACAACACTACTGAAAATTATGATCAAGTGTTAATTTCATGATGAAGTCAATTAATATGCAATCAATGAAAAGAAAGTGAGATTGTCAACAAGATACGTTTTTCAAGAAAGAGATATAGTATATGTAGACGCTCATAAATGAAGATAAGTCTCGAATCTCACTTATATAAGGGTATAACATGCGCTTTATGATCACGAATTAGAATAGCTTTAAACCAAATCATAAGTAATTATTTGTGTAATGTGCTCAAAGCTTCACAATTTAATTTTATGAAGTTATTCACAATGTAAACAATAACGGGCTAAAGGCTAATAAATCATAAACTCAAAACATGCTTCATATCTATACAAAAGGATAGTGCGATCATACACGTAATCATTGGAGACAAGGGAGAAAAAGAAGAATTTGAAATTTGAAATTTTTTATTTTTTTGGATTAAATAAAGAAATAAATACTAACATGATAAACGTTATCAAAAATATAATCCACACCACATAACTTGAAATAAACATTGTCCCCAACGCTAGTAGGGACAAAAATGGAAAAAAGGGTGAGAAAATACTCACCCCGTAAGGAGCAAATTGAAAAACCGCACAACGACATACCTGTTAAAATGTTAGTACTTTAACAACAATATATAAAATAAAGAGATATATATACATGTGCAAATAAGAAAAAGAAGATAAGAAATTTCATTAATATAATAAGTTATCTCATTAATATAATAAGAGTTGCGTACATGTGTTTCGAAACCAAAATTAGAAAATACAAAATAATTGTATCTTCTTAAACACAACCAACACAACTAAATTGTTCAAAAACCAAAAACAAAACCACCCACCAACAATTGTTCCAAAAACAAATATATATATATATATATATATATATATATATATAGATAGATAGATAGATAGATAGATAGATAGATACACCAAAAATAGTAACAGAAGAGATATGCAACAGTTCCCCTAGGGGAAGTCCAGGCGGTAACTCGATGATCCGAGTGCATTGGGATCATGCGGGGTATATGGATCATAAAAGTAAGGAGGCACGACAACCTCACCCCCTCATAGGTGACCAAATAAGTCCATCTGGGCCCGAGCTAACATAGAGAAATCCCTCTCATAAGCGCCCTGGAAAGAAGCAAAGTCCCTCTGGTAAGTGCCCTAAAATGTAGAAAAGTCCGCCTGCAAAGCATCCATCCTCACCCCCAAGTCTATAATGGGGTCCATTATAGGTGGAGCAGGGGGTGGTGCCTCGGAACTGTCAAGCATAGGAGCATCAAAATCAAAAACTCCCCCAGCAACCACATGGTCAAGCATCCTCCGCTTCTTCCTCTCCTAGTATACCTTACCCAAGGTCTTCTCAATCGCATCATCATCAAGCATAGAGGGAAACCTAGGAATTTTATAAGTCCCAACCTCCTCGCATATCACATCCCTACAAATCCTCGAAACCAGTCGTGTGTAAGGGAGAGTAGTCGATTCCTTATCACAGAATGCAACGTTCAAAATTTATTGCAACACCAATGTAGGAAGGCATAGCAGATAAATGATGAGGATGAGATTGAAGATGAAGATAAATATTCACATCAAACATATAAGAGACAAAAGGTTTTTAAAGTGGTTCGGCTATGAATAAAGCCTACGTCCAGTGTTATTTTATTCCCATGGGTTTACAATAGCACAATATGGTGTAGAGAGAGAAAGAGTGTGTATCTTGTGTATGGTGTTTCTTAGTTGTCCCTCCCTTTGGCTAAGTGAATACATGTACTTATAGTGATGGGAGTTAATGAGATACAATGTCTTTATACATTTAGACATTTATGTCTATATACAATGAATCTAACTGTTGGTCTTCTAGGATGGTTGATCTTCCTTGAGTTGCTTGGTATGCTATGTGTTGGTTGGTATGCCGACCAACTCTCCTCGGGTGCCGAATAACTCTCCTCGGGTGCCGAACAACTCTCCTCGGGTGCTGAATAAATATAAATATTACCACGTAGGATGACATGTGTCCTTTTCTGATTGGTCCTCGTAGATGGAGAATTTTTGTGTCAACAGAAGCCCCCAATGCTCCATGCTTGATGGTTCACTAAAAGGATGGAGTATTTATTCTGCAGTGTTGCTTGGTGCTCATGAAATTCTTGATCTGCCTTCTTGATTTGTTCAATATAAAGTTCACTATCTCCTGGACGACATATGATGCAGGCTGATCGATGGTTGCTAATATCTCTTTTGAGGAACTATGTTCGTCAAGTGAACGTGTGCTATGTATCACCCCTGGGAATTTGTATGCAGCCATGCCATAGTATGCAGCTTGTATCTTGTCATAATATTCAAGTATGTTGATTGGTTTGCTAGCCGACCAACCGCCTCCTGTGCCGAACAACTGAGTGCTAACTTCACGTGCTTGATTTTTCTGCTTTATGCTCCTCTGAATACTTTGTCAAGTAACATACTAGCTTTTGAACCCAACTTTTCAATATGATTAGTACCAATCTAGTGGTGGACTTTGAAACATTTTCATATAACTTCTTCTTCAATGTTGGTTGGGACAATAGTAGTAAAGATCTCAGTGCTGTAGATGCTGAATTTGACTCCTGAACTTCAATAGCATGTGCATAATAACTCCTGAATATGCCTCCTGAACTTTCAACAACACAACTAACTCCTGAATATGCCTCTTGAACTTCTGAATATGCCTCCTGAACTTCAATAACATGTGCATAATAACTCCTGAACTTCAATATCAAAACTAATTCTTGAGCAAGAAAAAATAACTCCTGAATGCTGATTGGTCGGGGTCCCGACCATGTAAGTTTGTGGAGTTGAATTTGATGTTCGACTGCATGATGTTATAAGAATGTGCCACCAAATGAATCAAATATATCTGTAATAGAAGCCCCCAAGTGTGGAATATGAACTTTGAATGCTTTCTCGACCTTGAAGTATGTTGGCCTTGCTAAAAAAATAAGGCCGAAGAAATGTTCCCTAAAATGATTCCCTGAGATCTTTGCATGTTTACATTTTCATTTTCTTGGAAATACTCTGTAAGATGCTTTCCTTATTATTTGCTGATGAATATATATGTAGAAGGATAAATTGTCCTATTTTGCATAGACAATTAAACTTGCTCCACCTGTTGTTTAATTATAGTGACTTGTCACTCTTTGGGCCTAAGCAATGGAATGATTTTCATCCCATATTCCTCCTTAGTTGTAGTAATACCGTTAAGATTACCTTGTTGCCTAGACAGTGGATGCCCCGGGAGGTCATCCATCTTCTTGCCTAGTTTGGTACCAACCAATCGGAGTTGGTAGTTAATGAATTACCGACCAACCGGAGTTGGTGGTAATTGAGTTCCCGACCAACCGGAGTTGGTGGTAATTGAGTTCCCGACTAACCAGAGTTGGTGGTAATAGATAATAAATACTAGAGACATCCTCGGAGCTGACCAACAGATTGTTGGGAATAAGATATAATAAATGCTGGAGACCTCCTCAACAGATTGTTGGGAATAAGATAATATAAATGCTGGAGACCTCCTCGGAGCTGACCAACAGATTGTTGGTAATAAGATAATACATGTTAAAGACTTCCTTGAAGCTGAATATATATAAAGAGAAGAAATTTTTTGTGCTCCAAGCTGAGATAAATACAAAATATGCATAAACATAAAGAATGATTTAGAATAATAATAAATTTTCTTGTTGATCTGTCGAGGCAAAATTGCATAATGCCGAATAAGAATAATATTTTTCACAATATAAGAATATGGCCGAGAACTTTGCTGGGCCTGGATATAAATACGAATTAACCCGACCAACTATCCATTGGGGGTGAAATATAATAAATGTTATAGTTCTCCTCGGAGCTGAATATGATAATAAGTATTTCGCCGAGCTCCATGACGAGATGAATATGGAATATGAATCCGAATGGATATATAGAATAATTCGTGCTTGAGCATAAATCAGAGCAATAATAAAATATATAGTTCCTTGCTGAGGTGAAATTTCATAATGCTGAGCAATGATAATAGTTTCCATAAGTTTAAGATTGTTTCCGAGCATTCGTCGGCGTTGAATCTTGTACCTGTAAAAATGAATAACTTGCTCTACCATATGTGTAGGCTGAATTGATTAGTCATGAGAATAATTTACTCATCCAATCAATATATGATATGTATATGCTTGAGAAATAAAAATATTAATTTCAAAAAATGAAATAATATATGTTGGCTAATATGTCGAGGCAAAATTGCCTGATGTCGAGCAATAATAGTTTCCATATGTTTAAGATTGTGGCTGAGCTTTCGTCGGGATTGAATCTCGTCCCTATGAAATTTTAATAAGCTGCCCGAGCACCTGTCGAGACTAGATCAAATAATTATTGTCATGAGAATAATTATTCAGCCAAACAATATGTTATGTGTATCAGCATAAGGCAATAAAAATTTCAAAATATGAAATAATATGTTTTGTGACAAATGTGTGTGAGATGGACAAATTTTTATTAGATATGCGCCATAAATAAGGTGTAAAGTTTTTTGTAAAGTTATTTAATCTCCAACAACTAATCAGGTATAAGTTGATGTTTGAAAATTATTTATCACTTGGTTTTAAAAATATTTTTTGGGGTGATCACAAGTTTTAAAAAAAACTTAAGCCCCCTGTTTACCCCAAAGCTGAACTCGTGTTTAAAGAAATATCTGGGGTGCTCCGCATTTTTTAATACCCCAAGATTCTACTGTTGCCGACCAACTACATGGGTGTTGCCAACCAATATTTGGGGATGTCTCAGGTTGTAGAATATATAGTGTCAACCAAGAAGCAAATGGTCCCCGACCAGCAGAGCGATTTCGCTGGTCAATAAAAATGGTGCATTGATATTGCAGATCAACTGTTGGATGGTCACTAAACAACATCAGATGTCGCCGACCAAGAAGTGGATGGTTGGATAGTTTCCGACCAGTAAATTGAACCCTCCGAACAAGCTTGAGATGTCGCTGATCAAGAAGTAGATGATCGTCGACCTGCAATTGGTTCCACCGAGCTACAATATGAGTCTCCGACCAACAATAAGATGCCTCGTAGTTGGATAAAATTATTTCAACGTTGCTGATGGATCTTCACATCTTATCTCCGACAAACAAAAATGGTCTGGTTAAGCTTCCCTTTAATAAAAGATGGCCCGAGATGATGCAGATTTGTGCTGACCAACGATTATGGTTCAGCGATGAACTGTGTTGGTGAGATGATTGGGTAAAACAAATATGTCTACTATCTTTGGATGTCGTTGACTAATCAAAGAGCAACCACCAACCTGATGATAGGTCGGTCAAAATTTTTAGAGATGTTATGTTATAGATTTGGTTTCAAGCCGCATAAGTTGTAGAAAATATTGGCTCTGATTTTCCATTCGGATCAGGTATGATTGTTGAGAGATTTTTATCTCAAATTGTGATCCAGTTTCTTATTTTTTGATGAACGTTGAAGTCAGAGGTACTGATTTTAAATTAATAAATCTAAAACTCCTTCGTTTTCCTGGGAATTATCAAAAATGAAAAATTTCTCAGTTTTTCATTTTTCATCTTCTTTATGGAAATTTGTGATCTTGGTTTCCTCCGATAATGGAAATTTGTCTAAAATTAACAATATGGTGGAGATTGGCAGATGCATAGAAATTGAATACGACAAATATATCTTTTAAAATAAATCAAATTGATGAAAACTTCAGTAGCTTTGGGGCCAGATCTGTGATTTCGACAAAGAAACCCTATTATGTGATGAACGAGGAGCCAACATCTCAAATTTGTGCCCAAAGTCTTGATATGGTCATGATTGTTTAATTGATCCTTTTTTACAAGAGGTGGGTAATGGTTTTTCAGGTGAGAGAAAATTATTTTTTATATTTATCCCTTCCTATTCCCTATTTGGAGAGATAAAAATATGTTGAATGATCGAAGTTATTACTAAACTTATATCAAAAATCAATCAATGAGACTTTATTAACATAGATGGAAGATGAACCAAATTAAGTATATAGTTCATAAAAATGAATACAAAGAGACTCAAACTTGAAGAGAGAGAAAGTAGATCAGGGTCATGATTTCCATGAGAAAACTTTTTATTGTCTTTAACCTTTTCCCATTCTCTGATTAAAAATATAATGGGAATTTGAATAGTCATCAAATATCTTTCAAAAATTATTTCAAAATCAACAATGAAAATTATCAAATCTTATCATCGTCGTATATATTGGTATATGTAATCATTTAAAATATTTATTCCATGATATAAAATTAAAACTTGAGAATCAAGCAAAAAGTTATGATTTATGAAATCCACTATTTTTTGAATTTCTAAATAAGAATGAATCTAACAGTTATGATTTAAAAATCATGATATGAAACATTTTGCAGATAAAAATTGGACAATTAATTATGTATATAAACATAAAAATCATGATTGAATCAAAAGATGTATGTATAACTGATTATACGTAGAGAAAATAAAAACTTAGCTTTTGATGGAGAACAATGCTTTTAACACGTTCCCACAGACGGCGCCAATCTGTTGAAGACATAAAATGGCCTTTGCCATTTTAGTAACGTCAACAGCAGATAAATGATGAGGATGAGATTGAAGATGAAGATAAACATTCACATCAAACATATAAGAGACAAAAGGTTTTTAAAGTGGTTCGGCTATGAATAAAGCCTACGTCCAGTGTTATTTTATTCCCAGGGGTTTACAATATCACAATATGATGTAGAGAGAGAAATAGTGTGTATCTTGTGTATGGTGTTTCTTAGTTGTACCTCCCTTTGGCTAAGGGAATACATGTATTTATAGTGATGGGAATTAATGAGATACAATGTCTTTATACATTCAAATATTTATGTCTATATACAATGAATCTAATTGTTGGTCTTCTAGGATGGTTGATCTTCCTTGAGTTGCTTGGTATGCTATGTGTTGGTTGGTATGCCGACCAACTCTCCTCGGGTGCCGACTAACTCTCCTCGTGTGCCGAATAACTCTCCTCGTGTGCCGAATAAATATAAATATTACCACGTAAGATGACATGTGTCCTTTTCTGATTGGTCCTCATAGATGGAGAATTTTTGCGATAAATTTTAGTGGCGTCAACAATGGTATTGGAATCTAAGAGGTTATAAAGAAAATGGGGTTGTTTGGACCTCATGACAAATTTTGTTTGGGTGGGAATGATGGAGTTGATAACAACCAAATGGATCAAGCGATGAGAATCGGGAATATGCTTAGTTGGGAACGTATCACCCGCGCAGACATGACCCGATGCTAGACGCGCAATAAGAACATCATTGGGAAGAAAAGCAGGTGGATCACTGGTTGGATATCTATAAACCTTTGGTTTATCCGCCCCTCCCAGCAGTCTAGATTAAATAGGCTTCGAAATCTGAATTTTCCTAACCCACACAAATGCTTCATAATTCCCATCTCTAGTTGAGACGAGAGACACATAAATTTCTGCACGTGATTTTCATTCACATCACCCTCCATGGTGAGGTGGGCCTCCTAGTTAAATTTCTGAATATATTGCCTAACTGAGTTAGGAGAGTCAATAGGTTTCAAGGGTCTCTCAATAGCTATAGCCCGCCTCGAAGAAAACTTCTCTCGATACCAATCCCTTTCCCCACTAGAGCGAAAGGTCTCGAAACCGGTACGACCGGTCACATCATTTGTAGTTGGTTTCTGAGCCATTCGAACGTACAAAAATATCAATTCGATACATACACTATTAGTGTAATGCACAAAATCAAATTAAGCGTGAAAATGGTCGAAAAGGAACTAAGGGGGTGCACGTTGCAAGAAAATGGTCGGATACATGTAACCGACGTGCACCACACTCAAATAAGGGATAATCAATGTTAATGTTCGATAAAAGGTGCAAAATGGATCAATAAATGTTGCAAAAATGGATCAATTAGGCACATAATACCCATTGGGGCATTTTATCGAACAGTTTGTGTGCACTGTGTTCAAACCATGGAGAAAATGCATTTGATTCAGTGAAAACCCCCAACAAAAACAACATTGAATAGCAAATCAATCAATACAAGTTGTATTTGTTGGATAACTACAAAATTCAGTAGATGAATTGATTTGGTTTATATATACTCTAATTAAATAAGGTTTACTTGGAAACTTGCGAATTAATTTAAATCGTATCACACCGTCATATTTTATAGTTTCTTCATTCCAACTTCTTGGATATTTAAAAGATTCAATTAATGCAATTATCTTTCTTATTGTTTCAAATGGCAATCCAATATCATAGAAAAAATTTCAACCAAATTATGATTATCATTGTGGCAAATCCATTACGACAGTAAATTCATTCAAGCTTGTTCAAACTTATTCGATCAAACTCTGATCGCCATTTTTATGCCTTATTAAGATTACACTTAGACCTATTTTAAGGTTACTTATATTGGTCACTGACAAACACAAAAACATCAAGAATTTCCAAGGAAAGAAAAAGACCTAAGGGGGGTCCCTAGGCAATAAGTGCCCCAACTTTGGTTGGCTAAAATCCTGAACGGGTAGATGGCCCTACGACTAGGTGCATTTTTTCCACAGTATGTTATAGGCCTAAGGAGGTGTGATGACACTATCGTAAAATGTAAGGGAAATAATAAAAACATGCATAACATAGAAAATGCAAAAATGAAAAAATTAACTAATAATTTCATTCACGAAAAATTCTCTTAATTACAAGTAGCCAGATTGACAGGATTACAAAGTGAATATACATAAGATCATAAAATGGTAAATATCCATCATCATCGGTGAGTCGCCAGCTCAGCTATATCAGCTCAACGAACATCGTTAGGATTAGGTTAGAACTTATCATCACTATAATGGGCCAAGAGGTAATTATTCACTAGCTGAAGGGGAATAACATCAAGAGGTATCCAACATTCATCGCTTACAAGGTTGGGATCTGAGTAAAAGGATAGTCTACGTGGTACTAGTACTAAAACTAATAATCATTGGGAATTTTTCAGACTACGAAGGTATTAAGCCAACCGTGCTTATAAGCCACATTTCTGGCCTCATCCAAGTAGAGGGGGAATCCATCCAGCCTTCATCGTATCCAACGACCCAAACTGTGCGAGGACCTTCCTAAAGTGATACGCCAGTTTCATGATTTGATAATGGAAATATTACTTGATTACCTCATTCTTCTCAAAATCTTATTCGGCCTTACCGAGCTGCTCCCTTAGAGAATTATTTTCATTTTATAGCATATAGGTAATATCTTCGATATCTTTGAGCTTGACCCAAAGAGAAACAACCACACTATCCTAGTTCCCGTAATCACTTGTCATCTTTTAAAATGTTTTCCAAATACTAGAAAAGGCTTCTCGAGCTCGATTAGAAGCGTCCCGACTAAAAATGAAGTCCAAGTCTTCATATCTTTTAACTATCAGCACCAATGCCAAGTTGTTATCAGATTACAAGAATTAAAAAAATAAGCATTCAAAAAGGGAAAATAAGCCAACACAAGCAAGTGATAAATAGTAGTCGAATAAAGCATAATTAAGTCAAAATGATATATCATTTTATTAAATGGAAAACTAGGCAAGCCCTTACAAGCGAACATAAAAAGACAAGAGATGCATAATATATGAAACTCTTAGACTAATCTAATTAGTTAGAGCCTCATTCTCTAATATCACATGCTCTTGATTAGCCATGGTCTTGTCTTGACTCGTGGTCTCCTTCGCTTGTTCGACAACATCTTTCTCATGCTCGACGCTCTCTACTTCGCCCACCTCTTTAAGGTTTAGGAGAGAACCTGTATCATGCTCCTCGAAGAGCTCAGACTCAAGAGGAACCCCAGTCTTACCCAAGGCTTCATCTTAACATTTCTTAAAGATAGAATTACGGATAAAGTCCAATTGCTTCTTGGGAAAATTGAAGGCCTAATCATAGCCATGCTTATAAGCTTTGTCCTTGTCCTATAGGTCAACGAAGAACAATTGAGTAGACTCATTAGCCACCTTCTCTAATTGTTCAACCTTAGACTTTTATATGGCGAGCTCCAAATCCTTAGCCTTCATTTTAATGCTGAAACCCTTGGACTTCTCTCATGCAACCTTCATGGCCTTTTGGGCCTCATTCAGGGCATGGCCCATATCAGCATTGGCCTTGGCCTGATTGGGCTTCTTGTTTAGGATGTCGACGAAGTCCACTAGAAAGTACATATAAAAAGTCAAGCAATTAGTATAAAAAATATTAAAGCCATAAAATTTCGATCAAGAATTATCATCACTTACTAAGGAAAGTGTCTAGACGACATGGGCGACAAGCTTGTTAGTTGACAAGCCTCTAACCACCTTTAGATCGGCTTAAATGTAGGATGCTCTCAGTAGTGCAGGGGCCAAGTCGGCATTTTCGGCCACTGACCTATCAACAAGGCCCTTCCCCTTGTTGGGGGCATCCATAATTTTTTGGTAAGAAGAACATATATAAGACTTAGGCCAGTCTTGCTCTTCTTGGCCTGCGTCTTGTCGGAGGAATCCCCCAATTTAACTTCTCAGATAGACCACTGACCTTCTTCCTTTTAAACGGTTATGCACTTGGAGAACAAAAGATAAAGGCCCCCTCCAACAAATTTGGGATTCACTTCCTCGAAAGCAGAATAGGTTACAACATGGATGGTTGTGACGTCCAAAAATTCAAAGTTCTTGTGGTTGAAGACTCGTCTACCTCACACAAAATAGGGATTTATGGGTCCCTGTCGACTGACCGAGCGATGAAAGAAGTGGTGGTACAGGTGTAATTTAATAATAATGAGGCCAACCTGGGATGTTTGGCACCAGTAGTCATAGGCTACTTAAGCTTCCTAACTTTACTCAACTCGTTAAAGTTGACATGTGTTTGATCGGGCTCTCGGGTTTTTCTGGACAAGACAAAGGATAAAAACATCAGTAAAATCAAGCAAGTTTTAGACGAACAGAAAATAACACAAAAATTTAATGATAAACCTATACAATAAACCCTATCAGGGCACCTAGGGCCCCTATAGGGCTCCCCATTAGCTGGAATGGGTAAATTCCCCCACTTCCTCACAATGAATCCCTGCGACCACTAATCCTTGTTGAAATTTGGTAGGTTGATAACAAGGACTCTCTCAGCCTTCCTCATCTTCAAATAATAGATGTTTTCGTTCGACCTCACTCACGTATAATAGTATTGAGTCTCTGGTATCCCTAACTTAGTTCCATACAACTCATTTATCCTATGAACATCATTTACTATTTTCTAAGTGTTCGGAGAATATTGGAATGGAACTACACTAAAGAAATCGTAAAATTATAAGAAAAGTTGGTTTGGGAGAAAGGTTACACCACCCTCGACAATGAATTGAGAGAACATCTAGTGTTCTTCCTCAATGTTGTAGTAGTCTTTGGGACACTATCCTAACCCTATAACTACCCAATTCGGGATGCAAAATGCCTTATAAACTCCATAATTGAACTCTCACCAATTGGATAAATCATTTGTGAAGGAAAGAAATGAGAACGAGGGAAGATCAAGACGACACTTGAAGAAAAGATTACAGAGAAATTAAAGAGGGAGAAGAAGTGAACGTACAGTGAAAATGGAGGGCAAATGCTTTTGAAATTGTTTTTGAAAAACATTGGAAGTGAAAAATGTGCTCCAAATGACGACAATAGGGTCATTAAGTGTAATGACTCAACTTCCAAGGCAATCCCATCTTACGGATGCGCTCCCAATGGCAATTGGCACACCCTACTTCCTATTGGTCTTCTTAGTGCAAATATACCAGCGTGCCCCCTAAAATATCGGGGTAAATTACGGAGTGTACCCTTCAAGTCTAACGAGAAATAAACACCAAGCGTCAACAGTTTTTGACCATATCTCATATGATGACCACATATCACCGCCGATCACGATTAGAGGCTACATCTCGCTGGGGAACAAACCTTTGCACCCCAATCAAGCTGCAAAACGTTTGGGGTAGGTCTGGGAGAATATTTCGAATAACGTAAGGAATCGCCACGTGTATGCTAGACTTGATAGTGATCACGACTCAAAGAGTTAAAGACAGATTAATTCCGATCAGCAGAAATATCAAAATTGGATTCAACCGATCAACATACGATAGCAATCCAAGGTCATTGGGTCTCACACGACTCAACCTCTTCTTGTTATCTATAAATGTAACTTACACAACTGGAAAACAGACATGTAATCTTTATTATCATAAATCGATCAATAGATAGATAGAAACACCCTGTGGACATAAGCATATTGCCGAACCACGCACATAATGTGTCATTGTGTGACTGTGATTACTTGCTTTGCTCGACTTAATTGTATTAATTCCATAACATTATGATTTTTCTACCTACATATTTAAATTAATTAAAATATTATATATATATTGAGCTAAAAGGTTCATAATTATAATAAAAGATTTTTCTCCCAATTTTTCACAATAATAATTCATGAAAAGAAGTGCTTAAATTCAAAATTGTTGACCATAAATGCCCACTAGCTTATTTTATGTTTATTTATGGGAATGTTGCCAGCTAAATCCAACAGAGTCGGACTCAGTCACGGACAAACGCGGTCATTGAAGAATCTCACACACAACTTTTGAATATACGCCCTCTCCCCTGGGTCTCTCAGTCAAATCCAGCGTTTCCAAAATCTCTCTTCGTTTCTTAATTGTTTGACTTTTTCCGATCCGCCTTTTTTTAAACAGGGGAAAAACATGATTGATAGCATACCCGGATGGCAAATTGTGTGTTTGTGTGGGGTTTTCTCATGGATTGTAATTTCTTCAATCTTAAATGTGACCCCAAAGCTTAGATCTTTAACCCAACCATGGGTCTCTCATCATGTTCACTCTGATACTCCTATCGTTCTTCAAATCCAGGTCTGCACAACATTTATATATATACCCATATTTAAATAATTGGTGAAATTTTGATTTTTTTTTTATATGTTGGTGGGTTTTGCAGAAATACCAACATGGGTTTTTGGATGCTTTGTTCTCTGGGTTATCTTGTGTTGTTTCTGTGCCTTTCTATACTGCTTTTCTTCCATTGCTCTTCTGGGTATGCTCTCTTTCTCATTCTCTCTCAATTGTTTATTGGATATGAAAATTAAATTGAATGGCTTGTGGTTTGATATGTTAGAGTGGACATGGCAAATTGGCTAGGCAAATGACCCTTTTGATGGCCTTCTGTGATTATTTAGGGAATTGTATTAAGGTATGAATACTTTGCCTGCATTTGTACTTATCTGGCCACGTGTACTCTACAAGTACACATAATATTTGAATAGTTGACATCATTTATTCAGTTGAAATATCATTCTAGGATTATACTTTGTATATAATTAACAATGCTCTTAGTATAATGTGGTTTCAATTGTGAAGCAATGTTGTTATGTTATGTATGTTTAATGTTTGATAGGATTTGGTGTCAGCTCCTAGGCCGAGTTCACCACCGGTTAGAAGAGTGACTGCTACTGAGGATGAGAAAGAGAATGCATTGGAATATGGGTTGCCTTCCTCCCACACTCTTAACACAGTATGCTTATCTGGGTATGGACATTATGCCCTCGTTTGGGGTAGACTATTTTCAATGGAGTATTGATTGCAAATTAAATTCTGAAATCATATTTATATAAACAGAGTTGGCAGCCACCCGGATTTCTTGGATTTTTTTACGTAATCTATAGTAGAGCAGAAAATTTCCGTGATTTATAACCATAATAAAATTAATATGCTGACATTTGCTGCGTTGGTGACAAACTGGTTTGTGACAATTCTGCTTTCTTAATTTCGCCCACCCCCGAAAATAAATTCTTGGTCTACAACTGTATATAAATATAATTTGCCATTTTTAAATCTTATTATAAAATTCAATTAAAATACTATATCCCAAACACGTCTATTGAGATTTGAATGAGATTAGCTAAGCCTCTAATGCTTTGATTTCAAGACGTGTTATAACGGGGCATATAGGATTTTTAGCTTGGCTCACTCGGAAGAGGCAGCACGAGAATATGCTGAGAGGATAACGATTCCATGTTACAAGAATTGAGTCAAGTGTCTTAGAATTTTAGAAGTGTCCGGGCCTCTGAAGTTACGACAAGGTGCAAATGTCATTATCCAAGTTCAGTGGGCACAATATTTTGTGGCAAACAAGCTTCTAACAATGGTTATCTAATTCTTAAATTAATATATTGTGCATGGTACCTTATGAAATATATTCATATACTTCTTTTTATGTGCTCTTATTTGTTTATGAGAATCCAAACTTTGTGCTTGCAAAGTACTCTGCCTCATGCCTCAGCATTCTTATGTACTATTAAGCTCAATTTTGAAATCTCTCTTGGTTTTTGAGGCTATTCCAGATACCTTTTGCACTATGTCTTATCATACTCCCAAATTAGAGATCCCTCTATGGAACTGGTGGGATTCTCCATGGTTTGCATGTTTGTGGGCTTCATTGGCTTCGGTGCGTCCCAATTTATTCCTTAAATTTATGTATTACTTTTTCATATATCCCTTTATCTTTCTTTGGCAATTCCCAAGCTGAAAGTCATTTTCTCTTCTCAGGAAGAGTTTACCTCGGCATGCATAGCTTGATCGACGTTGTATGCGGTCTTGCTTTTGGATTGGCAATCCTTGCATTCTGGCTTTCTGTTCATGAATATGTCGACAATTTTATAGTTTCGGGTCAAAATGGTATGGATATTTGTACTTAGCATGTTCGAAGTTTTCAGATTTTATATCACAATATGCTGGCATTTCTTACAAATGTTATCATTTTGAATAGAGTTGTGATCTGAAGAAAGCAAACTTTGGAGGACCTAAGAATTTTATACAGGAAAAGGCAGAATTTGATTGAAATATAAATCATTTCAAAACTGATCTTCCAGGAACCAAAACAAGTCACAAATGATATTTTCGTAAGATTGTCTTGTTAGTTCTTATGTTGCAAGCTTTTGCTCGTTGTACAGTTACATCCTTTTGGGCTGCACTTAGCTTCATATTGCTCTTTGCTTATCCGACACCTGAGCTTCCTACTCCAAGTTTTGAGTATCATACGGCCTTCATTGGTGTGGCATTGGGAATTGTAAGCATAGGGCTTTTCAATATTTTACCTGTTTATGATTAGTAATATTGCTTAGCTTGATGTTTAATTTTTAATTCCGTTTCGAGGTGCGCAAAATATATTTCACCCCCTTCCCACTACATGTCTTTTCATTATTTTGGGACAATAAGACCTAAAACTCATGGCTGCTGTTTGGCATGAAATCCTGAAAATGACAAATCTCATGTCAAACTATCTTTGAAACAATCAAGTTCAACCATCTCCAGGTGCGCTTTAGATGGTGCATTGTAATCTGAAATTTGATTATTTTTACATTTATTAATCTATTTTATTCCTTTTTGGTCACATCTTTTTTCTCTTTACTTAAATGAGAAGAATCCAAAATATACTTCACTAGCTGCACGATAATATAGTTAACAAATAAATGTGTTATATCCCCTTTTCTTTGATAATTTGCATTTTTTACTCCGCAAACCCGAAAAAGGGAAATTTTTCTTGGGCTTATTATATTTGAATGCGGGTCAGGAAAAGTAGTTTTAATTTTGTTGCAAGTATATATTGCAGAAAATCGAAAAAGAAGAAACAAGTAGAAGAAGAAACTCTTGGTATCAATTTATAGAATCTTATAATCATCACATCTAAAATTAGAATCACCTTCGACAAGCTCAAACAAAGCACAATCGCTATTCTCTATTGTTTGATCCCAGATAATTTTTAAGAAGTACATAGCATAGTCGTTTGTTCAATTCTAACTACACCATGGCTTGCACCCTTGGGGTGTATTTAGGAACCCCAATTCCATGCCGTGGAATTGGAATTGGGAAATATAAATTTTTTCAATTCCAATTCCAATCTATGGAATTCGGGTCCCTTAATGTTGGAACTAGAGGTTTTATTAGGAAATTATTAAAATTTCTTACATGTACATGAATGATTCTATATACTAATTAAACAAGGCTCATGTCCCTACTATACAAGGCCGACCTTAAGGGAAGGCTGGGGAGACGTCCGCCTTGGGCCGCCTATATTTAGTGATTTATAAGGGCCCCCAATATATACATATGTAGGGAGAGGATCACAAGTGGACTTAAAAAGCGAACTTTTTAATGGACCTTAACAAAAAACATCTAACAACCCATTAGTTTTAATTCCTATAGTGTAATTGGTCCGCGCCAGTTGCAATGGACACACGTGTGACCCGAGACCCCCTTATCCCCCCACCCCCTATCCCCCATGGCAGACCACTAGTTAAAAAAAATTAAAAATTAAGTTGCTGGAATGTTTACTCGGCTGCCATGGTGGGGTTTTGGGGGGGAGGGTTGTAAAAAAAATATTCGATTGACACGCGTGTCCGTTGCCGCGGACCAATTACAACATATGAATTAAAATTAATGGGTTGTCAAGTGTTTTTTTGTTAAGGTCCATTAAAAAGTCCGCTTTTTAGGTCCACTTGTGATCCTCTCCCTATATATATACTAGCATGCAACCCGCGCGATGCGGTGGCAAATTAAATTATTTTACCGTATATTGATGCATATATTAAATACCTAAGATGATATATAAAAATAAATTAAGTGTAACTTAATCAAATGTCAAAATTTAATGTTCGCTAAGTTTGAACAGGGTTACATCTTTATTTCTATAAATAAAAACTATATATCATTATTCATCGAATTATGAAGTGTAGCTTGTAAAATACTAATTTTAATGTAATATTTTCATCGGATAAAACAACCAACAAAAACAAATATGGATTGAAAATGTTGTATACATTTGAAGAATAAACATCATTCAAGAATACAAATTCAGACTTCTGCAACACAACAAATTCAGACTCCTGCACTGACGACAGCAACACCCCTTCATCTAACATTACACCCTTCTAACTGAAACAACTACAAATCTTTTAAAAATGGAAAATAACATCAAATCGCAAACCATCAAATAACACTACAAATCTTTATGTATTTACAACTCATCACTACCCACCTCTTTTCCCCACCGCCTCCGCCGAAACCATTAAACAACATAAAAAACCATAGCAAAGTAAACTAAATCAAAGTGGAAGAAAAATATATACCAACATTAAGAAAATTCAGAAGGTAAATCAATGGGGAGAAGATCTATCATTGGTATTCAAAGATGGCAACAGTGGGTCGTTGTGGTGGAGTCGCAGTTCAGTCACCACAAGCGGAGACGGGAGGCAGGTAATTTTTATGGAGGAGCGTAGCGCTGTCAACAACCAATTTATAGATGGCACAGGTATAGAGAGAAGATAGAGAAACCGACTCAAGAATGAGAAATGGTGGATAGAGAGAGAAAAGTTGAGACAAAAGGGTAAGAGAAAGAGGAAAAGAGTAAATGGGAGAGAGAGAGGGGAGATTCTTCTTGAGGATGGAAAGGGGTGGACCTAAATGGTCCCGAGGGTGGACGGTCGTCCTGCCTGGTTTTCCAGATTTTTTTTGATAAATATTCTAATTTTTTTTGGATTATGTGTAATTTTTCTTAGTGAAAGGCATTGAGTTTATGCCATTATAAAAATTGAGGGGTGGTGTGTAATAAATTAAAAAAATACACACTTATATTGTGACTTTAAGAAAAAAAATCGACACAATTTCTTTTTCTTCAGATTCAGAGAGCCTCTCCTGCCTCCCTGCTCTCTCTCTAGCCTCTCTCGCCGCCGCGTACCTGCTTTCTTCGACTAAAATCCTCCTCCATACGGCAGCTACAGGTCCGGGCCGCTCACTGCACAGTTCACTTTTTTTTTAATTATTTTTTTTTATTTTTCAGTTCAATATTTAAGAATGCTTAAATTAATATGAACGTTTAAATTAGTTTCATTTTTTAGCCCCCAAGTTAATGAATGTTTAAATTAGTTTAATTTTTATGAATGTTTAAATTAGTTTAATTTTTATGAATGTGTAAATAAATATGAATGTTTAAATTAGTTCACTTTTTAGCCCCCCCAAGTTAGTGAATGTTTAAATTAGTTTATTGTGATTTATGAAAAAAAATTGTAATTAATTTATTGTAATTAGTATGAAAAATTAATTGTATGTTTAAATTAATTTTTATGAATGTGTAAATTAATATGACTGTTTAAATTCTAATTCTAGTTGTAATTTATTGTAATCAATATGTAAAATTATAAGTAGTTTATTGTAATTTTATTGTATTAGTATGAAAAATTAATACTAAAGTATTGTAATGTTTGTAATTATTTAAATTATTAGTTTGCTAATTGTTTGTTTGTTTAATTTTAATTGTTAAAAAATTTGAAATATAGGGCATCGATGTTGAAGTGTTTTAAAAAGATACGCGAACGAGAGACAAGTGAGAGTCAATCAACGGAAGCACAAACACCTCTTTCACCCCTACCTTCCCCCCCACCCCCACTCCCACCCAATATTGAAGCAAATTGGGAAGAGTATCCTGCTGACCCGGGGTTAAGAAAATGCATTCTAGAGTATGACGTGAATGAAAAAAATGCGATTCGACCTTATTATTTTACTAAAGGCCATTGTCAGCCTAAATAGCACAATTTTCCTTGGCGTTTATGTGCAATTGAAAAATTTAAATGTAGGCTTGTGTGGTTCAATGATAATCCAAATTGGCAATAGAGTATAGCATTTTGGAAAATACTGCATATTGTTTATAGTGCTATATCTCTAAAACCGATAACGGTGACCAAGGTGGTGGTGATTGCTTTATTTCTGAGGGGTATACGAATGGGAGAAAGAAAGAGAACTTTAATAAGCATGTTGGAGAACCTACTAGTACACATAATAAATGTGTAAAGATCTATTGAAGTGAAAGCAACACATTGAATTTTCTTTGGCTAAGCAATCTAGTCAAACTCAAGCGGACTATTGTGTTCGTTTGACGGTGTCGATTGATTGTATTAGGTTCCTTTTGCGTCAAGGGTTGGGATTTTGAGGTCATGATGAATCCGATGAATCATTTTCTTGTCGACCATAATGAGTAAATTGACAAAATTGTATAAAAGAAGGCTCCCCAAAATCACATAATGACATCACCTAAAATTCAAAAGGATATCATTAATTCCGTCGCAATTGAGACTACAAATGTAATCCTTCCTGAACTTGGAGATGATTATTTTCCTTATCTTAATTGATGAGTCACGTGACATATCAATGCAGGAGCAAATGGTTGTTGTATTCAATGTTTAAAAAGGCGTTTGAGGCTTACGCCTCGAGGCGAGGCGGGCAAAAAATGCCTCGAGGCTTAAGCCTTGGGGTTGAATTTGAGGTTTACGCCTCAATGAGCCTCGAGGCTTACACTTCGGTGCGCCTCACGCCTTTTTGCTGAGGCGCCGAAAAAACAAACTCTTGTTCTTTTTTTTTTGTTTTAAAACTGCACTTAACACTTATACTATTTACTATTGTAACTTGAGAGAAATTATTAAAAAATAACCAATATGCTAATGAAACTTAAAAAACTGATTTTGTCAATTTGATTTTGTTTGAAATAAATGTGCTAAATTAACTTCAATATGACTTTTTTTTTAAAGTTTTCTGTTTTTGGGTTTTCAACTTAGATTAATATGTTATCTTTAACTAAACTGAATATATATTAAGAAACTAATATATTTTAAAGGCTGCTGTTTTTTTTTAATAAACTTAGGTTGATATGTTTTATTATTTTTTTAATAAAATTGGTTTTTTTTAATCTTAGCTTGAAAATCAATGTTTTTTAATAAATTTGCTTGTTAAATTGCATTGATTAATTTACTGTCATATTATAAAATAACCAATATGCGAATGAAGCTAAAAAAATGATTTTGCCAATATGATTTTGCATTGATTAATTTATTGTCATATTGTAAAATAACCACTATGTTAAAATTGATTTTCTCAAATTACTTTTTTTTTTTAAAGTTATCTCGGGAGGAACAAAAAAATGTCAAACTATGTGAGAAATTCCTCAAGGATGTTTTTTTTTTGTAGTTTTATTTTATATTTCTTTGTTATTTTATTTTTATGGTTTTATTAGTATTTTTTTAATATTATTTTGCTCTTTTTTTCCCTTTTCCGTGAGGCTTACGCCTCGCCTCTCCGCGACTAAAACGCCTCGCCTCGCCTCGCCTCGCCTCGCCTCGCCTCGCCTTTCGCCTTTATAAACATTGGTTGTATTACGCTATGTAGATGAAAAAGGCTATGTAATGGAGCGTTTTCTTGGTATTGTACATGTTATTAACACTTCTGTTTTGTCACTTAGAGCAGCTGTTGAGACATTATTATTATGCACACATGGATTAAGTATTTTTCAAGTGTGCGTGGGCAAGGCTACGATGGAGCTAGCAATATGCGAGGAAAATTCAATGGACTTAAAATTCTGATTTTAATGGAGAATGAAACTGCTTATTACGTTCATTGTTTTGCTCATCTTCAGTTAACTCTTGTATCCGTTGCAGAAAATCATACCAAAATTTCAGCATTCTTTGATATTGTAACGCTTCTCACAAATATTGTTGGAGCCTCACGCAAAGGTCGAGATATTCTTCGTGAGAAACAATTTGAAAAGGTTACAATAGGAATATGTGATGGCGATATTTTGAACGCGGGGGGGGGGGGGGGGGGGGAGGGGGGGGAGGGGTGAATCAAGAATTAGCATTGAAACGGGTCGGTGAGTCACGTTGGGATTCTCATTATGGCACACTTTTGAGTTTACTTTGATTGTTCTCATCAATAAAGGATGTTCTCTTGATTGTTAAAGATGATGCGAGAAATCGAAAACATAGAGGTCATGTAATGAACCTAATGGTACTTATGCAATGCTGTGAATTTGTATATAACTTACATTTGATCTTTTGGGTATTGCGAATGATTTATCATAAACATTACAAAGAAAAGACTACGACATTGTGAATCCCATAACTCTTGCGAGAATAACCAAACAACAATTGCAATAAATAAGAGATGATGGGTGGGAGTCATTTTTGGAGAAGGTTTCTTTATTTTGTGTTAAATATGAGATACCCATGCCGAATATGAAAGAATTGTTTGTGGTTATAGGATGATCTCATCGCAATCCAGAAGAAGCCATAAATCTTCTTCATTATCGTGTTAAAAGTGTTCTATGCAGTAATAGATTTGCAATTTCATGAGCTAAACAATCATTTCAATGAGGTGAATACGAAGTTATTGTGTGTATCTTGTTTTGTTCCAAGCGATTCTTTCTCCGCATATGATAAGAGAAAATTGTTTCGATTTCCTGAGTTTTATCCCTTCGACTTTCCTCCACAAGTGTTAATAATACTCGAACGTCAACTTGATAACTATATTGCTGATGTGCGATCCGATGACCAATTTTTCGAAGTAATGGGGATTGGAGGGTTTGCTAGAAAGTTGGTTCAATTGAAGAAGCATTGTGCATATACATTGGTATATTTTCTTGTGAAATTGGCACTACTCTTACCCGTTTCAACTGCGATTGTAGAAAGAGTATTTTCTTTAATGAAAATCATCAAAACTTTGTTGCACAATCAAATGGGAGATGACATGATGAATGGTTGTTTGGTGGCATATATTGAAAGGGAAATAGTGGTTGGCATTGACAATGAAGATATCATTAGACGTTTTCAGAATATGAAGACACGAAAATTTTTGTTGTAAACAATCATATGTAATTTGATGTTGCATAAACTCAATGCCTTTTACTACAAAAAATTGCACTTAGGCCCAATTTTTTTTTTTTTGGGTTTGCCCTTTTTTTTATATTTCTCAGAAAAAAATCCCAAAAATCCAAGCAGGGAGGCTGCCCATCCTTGGGACCATCTAGGTTCGCCCCTGTCTGCTTCTCCCTCTTGAAGATTTGATTTATGAACAGGGCTTGAGAATTTAGAAACAGGTGGGTTGCCTTTCTTTTTAGTACCCTTGAGATTTGGTTGGTTTTAATTGTTTATTTTATCTGTCTAAATCTCAGAAACTACTAATAGAAATAATTCTAATTAGATTTTATAACTTCAAATTCTTTGATCTTACTCTAAAATTTCAGGGATATTGTCTAAAATAGATTCTGTACGTGTGTGTATATATATATATATATATATATATATATTTGCTTCAAAAAGTAGAGCTCACCTTAAATGATATTTTACTGTGGTTTCTTTATATTATATGTTCTATGGGAAAGGGGAGTGTTGGAGTGTGATTTGGCCGCCCTTGGTCAGGTGGCCAAGCTGGGTAGCTTAGAACTACATTGTGCTTGATGCATGGGTCAGGTATAGTTCCCTCATTGGTATGTAGGCAACTCTGTAATCACTTGTGTAACACATAATAAAAATACTAATAAAATCAGTTTTTGTTTCGAATAATTAGTACTTTACTTATTTATAAATTGATTAAAAAAACTCTAATTATATAGGAGGACCCATTTCAGTAGTTTGCTTCAGTCCGTAAGAATCTTGGGGCCAGCCCTACTACTACAAACCATTCCAATGAATACTAAATTAAGCAAAATGCCTTGATACCTGAAAACATGTGTGAAACTAAACCGGCGTCAAATAAAGTTGATACTCCAGAAACTGGGACTCGATTTGATTTCAAAATACTATTTTCGCTCCCAAATTTTAATGGTTGCTACTTCTTGTATAATTGTATTTATCACCAACACATAGGAATTGCCATTACTATCTCCATTTGGTTGAGATTTTTTGTGAAAAGAATTATGTATCTCCATCCAATGAAGATCATACTTTTGGAAAAGAATTACCGGATAATAGAAATAGGAGACAAAATCAGCCAATTTCTTGAGTACCATTGACGAATATGGGCCTTGATAACCTTTCCTTTAAGGCAGGTGTTAAGTTCCATCCATCCTAAATTAAGAGTCTACTTGAAACTGAACTTTTTTGAGGAAAATTTTACTTTCCAAATTTATCCTACTAAGGATTATAAATTCCTTGTCTCATTATATCAAGTGATGTATATGAGGCCTACAATGATGTTATTCCATTGAGTGTTATAAAGTATAATATATATATATATATATATATTCTTGTGCATTGATAATTGATACGTACAACTGCTTTTACTTTTACATTTATCTTTAAGCATACCCTGTTTGTTATATAACAGCCCAATCCGTTTGTTATCCAGGTTACCGGGATCCAGCAAACTTACCATCAGTTTCACCATGAAAATGTCCCACGCATTTTCACCCCCCAACTCTCAACTCCTGCCTTTGTAGGTAGAATGCTCGTGGGTATCCCCACAATACTAATTGTGAAGTTTTGCAGCAAGGCCCTCGCAAAATGGGTCATTCCCATATTGGCAAACGCGTTGGGCATTCCGATAAGATCGACTGGCTACGTCCCGGCACTAATGGGTTCGCCAAATGCTAAAAAGGCGAAGCAATCAGGTTATGTACAAAAGCTCTTCTTTTTCTCCCACCAGGACTCATTTGATGTTGATACTGGTATCAGGGTCCTACAGTATGCTGGTCTTGCATGGTCTGTGGTAGATCTTGTTCCTTCTCTATTCTCTCACCTGAGGTTGTGATGTATAGCAGTTCTTGTATAATTTTATCTTCTTTCTTTCTTTTTCCTCGATGGTTTTTGCCTGCTTTTGACAATGTTAAAGAGGATTATTTTTAAAAAATTTAGTGCTACAATATCTAGCAAATGTATGGTATTTCTTTTTCTCTTTTTCTTTCTGCAATTTATATATTACTTCGAATGAAGATGAATAGTTGTCAGTGCAATTTATGGGTTCTACACACATTTTCACTTTTTTTTTCTTCATACTGTTTTTAAACCCAACTCAGTATATCCCCCAATTAGTTAGGGTTGGCTACAAGAATCTTATTTCTCCTTTTAGTTGTTTCATATTCTTCCTTGTACTATTTTAGATTTCATAAGTTATTATTGTGTTGCTTCAAATTCGTGTCATGTCTTGCTTATCGCACGGATTCGCAATTCTAGAGTCGAACCTGTTAATTAGACGTCATGATTGTATCAAATTTGTATGAAAAATTGTTGTCAGCTCTTCACCATCAGAGTTGAAATCGCCGAAGGTTCGTCTCACCTCCATCGGAATCAAACCATTTCTCACCTCGCTCTCCCCCCCCCCCCCCCCCCCCCCCCACCCCCCCACACACACACACTAACTATTTGCAAAAATGTCCTGGTTTGCAATTTCTCATCCCAAGAGTTTGGATTGTGCTAATTGTATATTCTTGTAATATGTTAATTAGGGTTTCTTTGCTTGTGGTGAAAACTATAAATAAGGGGAGATTCGCTCATTATTTACATATCAATTAATGAGAAGTTTTCTCCTCTTCTAATATTCTCTCTACCATGTATTCTATAGCACGTTATCTGACATGAAAGCTTTGTTTTTTTCTTTTCAGCATCACTCAAAAGAAAAGAGCCTCACCCCTCCTTGTCAGAAGTTAGGAGTTCTTTGATCGTCTTAATTGCACTTACACCCCACCCCACCCCACCCCACCTTCAATCCCATTTCACATCCCCGCTCAAAATTTTATTTTTTGGATTTAACCCCAAAATTAAAAAACGGCTTCAAGTAACCCCTAGCGCTAGCGTCATTAATTTTTTGGATGGAAAAACGGTTCATGTGAATGGCACGTGAGAATATTTTTCGTCCCAACCAAAAAAAAAAAATTAAAAATGAAAATAAATTATTTATAAAATCAAGGAAAATACAAAAATTGTCTAAAAATTAAAGAAAATAATGGATTTTTTTAATTATGGAAATTACAAATAAAATATTTAAAACATTTAAATTTGAAAATTAATAAAAGTAATAGGAAAATAGTAAAAATATTTAAAATATTAGGAAAATACTTAAAAATATATGAAAACTACAAACAATATTAAAACATTTATAAATTTTAAAAATTATAGAAATTATTTAAAATTTTTGGAAATTATTAAAATAGGACAATACTAAAAAACTTTTAAAAATTAGGAAAATACTGGGAAAAACTTTAAAAATATATGGAAATTACGAAAAAATATTTAAACATTAAGAAATTATAAAAAATATATATTTAGAATTTCTAAAATTATAAAAAAAAGATGGATGTTTTTAAATATGGAAATTACAAATAAAATATTAAAACATTGTAAATTACAGAAAAAATATTTTAAAAATCTAGAAAAATACTTGTAACTATTAAAAAAAATACTAAAAAGAATTTCACTATCTAAAAATGACAAACATTTAACAATATTAAAATAATTTAAAACATTTACTTTTAATTTTCGAGATAGAATTTTAAACTCTTTTAAAAATAAGAAAATATTGTTTGGGGGGGGGGGGATGGGGGGGGGGGGATTTGGATTTTTTTGTGAAAAATCTTTTTAAAATATGGATTTTTTGTTTGTGCAAAAATTTGAAAAGGAATGTTTTTTTTCCAAAAATCTAAAGAATAAAAATCGGGGATAAAAGTATGAAGAAAATGATTTTTTTTTTGTCAAAATATGAAAAAATAAGTTGAAAAAAAAAATCAAAAAATCACCTTCTCAGTGCTTCTCCTTCAAGCCCCCAATACCAATTCCAACAAATCCAAGAGAAACAAAATAACTTCTCATTTAATGTTTATCCTTTTCCTTCCCTTCTCATTAAACCCACAACAATTTCAAGAAAAAAAAAATCAGTACTCATTCCAATAAACCCACAAATATTCCAAGTGAGAAAAACTCAATACTTATTCCAACCCACAAAAAATCCATCTAGATGTGTGTGTGTGTGTGTGTGTGTGTGTGTGTGTGTGTTCGTATGTGTGAGAGAGAGAACACGCTGAAGAGATAAGAAAGAGTGCAACCATGGAAGCTCCATGGCTGCCATGAGAGTGAAAAGAGAAAATAGAGAGAAAGATAAAGAACATGAGGTGGTTAAGTTGTTTTTAATTCCTAAGAGGTGAAAAGACAACAATACCCCTTAAAAAGTCATATGAGAGTAGGGTTGTAAATCGGGTTGGGTGAGCTGGGCTTGGATTTACTCAAGCTCGGTCCAAACTATCTTACCCATGATTAAGTCCGAGCTCGATCCCAAACTAATTTTTTTTTACATAAGTCCGAACTCGGTTGATAAATATTACTGGCTTCGGGATCGATTTTGAGCAAGACCGATTTTAATTTTTATTGTTAAAAACTTTGAATTAGTGTTTTTTCTTGTACACGCTGAAATCTAATTGATATTTCATATAATAAAATATATAATTATGAAATGTATTAAATTAAAACAAGGGAAATAAGAATGAAAACCTACAAAAGCCTATTAAATTCCATATAAATAGCATTATTTGATCACTAGCATAGGCCTATTGTGACTTGAGCAATTAATAAATCAATTACCCACAATGAGATTAACAATAAAATCACAAAATGAAAACCACTTGTAATCTAATGGATTATGACAAATAAACCTTTTTTTCTTCTAAAAGTAGTAAATGAAATAAAGTAGTGAAACCTAATTAAACAATGTTAACATAAATATATTATATTATATAAATATATTTATTTATATGTTCAAAGGTCGGGGTTCAGGCCTAATTCGGGTTTGGAAAGGTTTAACTCAAGCTTGCTCGAAATTCATTCGCGCTTGAAATTTTAGCTTTGGCTCAGCTCGACTCAAACTCAAATAAAGCTTGGTCCGACGGGCTTTGGGCTTTCCTGGCTCAATTTACAGGCTTATATGAGAGTAACATCTCGTTTTCTGTCTAAAAAGTTAATGGTGTTAACATTATAGGGTTACTTGAAGTCTTCTTGAAAGTTCAGGGAGTTAAATCTAGAAAATAAAACTTTTGATAGTGAAGTGAAAATAAAGGTAAAATTGATAAGTGTAATCGACCTTCTTTGATCACTTAAGGCCATCCTATCTTGGTCAGAATAATATTCTCTTCCTATATCATAAGTAACTCTATGCAAAATAACTAGGAGTAGTTGGTAGGGATGGGTAAGTTGTCTTTAGTTATATGCAATATGCTTGCCTTCACATATAGACAATTTTATATATGAATATAGATGTTTAACCATATGTAAATCAATATATCAAGCTTTACTCTTTGCCATCTAATTAGAGATGTATACTCGTCTCTCAATTATTTTGTTTTTCTTTCACCATAAATTGATGATCAGTATTATATCCAATAACCCTATGCTAGTAGTTTATGATTATTGTGTTATCAAACTTAGCCATTGCATCACTGATTTTTTTGGATCATTTTTTTATTGTTACCTAATAACACAAAAGTTGTCAATTGGTTATATTAAATTATTATGATAATGTATTAATGACATTGATCGTTTACGAATATATGCATCGGATCTCTCATCAATTTGTATATACAATAAAAAATTGTTAACTATTATACTTATTAATTTTTTTTGTGTCGACTTTATGATTTTAAGTTAGTCTTAGAAATTTATATTTTTGTAGTTTGATAGTTAAGTTTTTTAGACATACTATTTGAACCCTTATGTTTATGTATAAAATAGATTGCTACTACAAGTTCTTAATGATTTAAGTTTGAGATTAAAGATCTCAATTCATATAAAAATATTTGGACATAATGTTCCTTAGTTATTATGTGGGACCTAAAGTTCCCTAAATATTGAAAGTTTTATAATTATCATTGAGACTTGAAGTTCCCAATTATTTAAAATTTGGGGTATGAAGTTCCCAAATACCATTTAAAATTTGGGGCATGAAGTTCCCAATTGTTATTCAAGATTTGGACCTAAAGTTCCAATAAAATATACCCTATATCAAAATCAAAAGTTTTGATTATTTCTATAATAGAGCGAGGACATTAAAAGTCCTCTACCAAAGTTCCTACATATTAATAAATTGAACCCGAAGTTTTCTCATAAACAAACACAAGTACTTGAAGTTCTCTCCGTAAAAAAATGGGGACTTGAAGGTCCTAAATTATTTTGGCCTAATCATTATTGTGACCAAAAGTTTACAATTTATTATTTGTAACTGAGATATGATTCTTCTAAACATTATTTTTTTAAAAAAACAAGACCTAAAGTTCTCGATATTCGGGACAAGAAGCTCCTATATACATATTCCTAAAATAAAAATCGAAAGTTTTGATCTTTATGTCCCATAAACATAAGCATTCGAATTTTGTAAATTAGTTGAACTAAAAGTCCAATAATGTTATGTGTAGAACCGTGAAAGTGCTCTAGTGCCCTGGGGTTGTACGAATTATCAAAAAAGGCCAATTTTTAATTTTTTTTAGTTTTATGTTTGCACCAATTAAATCACATTGTTGTCTAAACAATTTATCAATTTTTATCTTGACCTAAGCATGCATTTAGGCGATATAAGTAAGAGTAAAATATCAAACCACAAAACACGATGATGTATAAGGAAACCCCACAATGAGATAAATCCCGGATCCCTAAGCCACATAAGTCCACTACGATATAGATTTATGTACAAGAAAAACCTTCAAGCCTTGACATGCTTCCTTATTCATTGTCACCTTCTTCGCAGCCACTGTTAGACTCCTTCTAATACTCACACAACGCGGGCCCTTTTCACGTCTCGGTATCCCACCGATATTATTTTTCTCGTGACTGGTCCAGCCATCGCACAACACAAACGCGACATCCACCGCTCGAAATGTTCTCCAATGTATAGAGCAAAGAACCGTGGTGCAGTACATAGGAGATCTCAAATTGACATATGTATGTGAAACTTGGATCTCTAACTCTGGGTGTAAACTAGGTTGAATATTTGTTTATGAAAATCGTTTTTGCAAACCTCTCTCAAAAACACTTTGCCAGCACTCCTATTTATAGAAAAAAAAAAAAAGAGGCGACACAAAAATTGATAATTCTTGTTCGAATTAAATATATATGGTCATTCGAACTAGCACAACATTCTCGTTTGAACGAACCTGTAAAGCTCATTTAAACATAGATCGAACGAGCTTTGAACGAATAGGTTGTGTAAAATAGAATAAAGTCGTTTAAACCTTATTTGAATGAGAACATGCATCTCGTTTGAACCAAAGAAAAACTCGTTCGAACGACTAATAGAAACTCATTTGAACAGACTTAAAATCTCATTCGAACGACATTAAAAAAAAACCTTAATTTTTTTTACGAAAAATGGTCTCAAATAAACACCCAAAACTCATATCCAATGATCAAACATAAATATGCATTCATACCTCATTGATATCCCTCGGATGTTGCAGACGAAACTCAATGTGTACTCGATGCCTCTTTAAATTGGCCGCTATGATCTTCAATCACACATCATAGGATTGAAGGACAAACAACTTAAATGATAACCTATTGTGGCCATCCCCGATCCTTGCGGTGGGAGAGGATCCTGATCCCACGCGTCCCTCTCGGGAGCGCTTTGGTCGGCGTCGTTGATGAGGTAAAAAATGTATAGAGATGGAGTCGCCGGTCTGTTTTACTCAAAACAGACAAAAGAAAAGGGAGCCATCCCGAAGGACAGCATACAAAGACATACTGATACATACGAAACCAAAATGATTCAAAAAGGGTCCGGAGGCTAAGTTACGAAATGGGAAGGTGTTAGGCACCCATTCCGTCCTTACGGTCTCTCATGGGTTGTTGCTATTTTCCTTTATTTCCCCATGATATGTGTGCATGTGTATATGTAGTGGAGATAGGAATCATCGACTTGTATCATGGAAGAGATAAAGCGAGTTATCCATAGGAATATCCCTAAAAGTAATATTAGAAAATAGGATTTACGCGATTACCCTCGCGTTGATCGTTATAATGGAACGATAACGCACATGGAATAATACGTCACTAAGAACAAATATATGTACATATAGAATTTAAGAGAATTGAGTTTAAAGAATATAGAGAAAATAGAAAATGAGAGAAAAGTAGGAATAGGACTCGAGTCACGGGTTTTACCCCGAGACACCTACGTAGCCTATAGAGGCATCAAAGTCCACGTAGTTCGCATTCAAAATGAGGGGTGGGATTTATTCGTAAATCCAATCGGGGACTTCTCTTATATGTGTGCGTGTGTGTGTAAAAAAATGTTTTAGTTTTGAAAAAAGTGTGAGAATTCCCGTTTGGAATTTATGAGCAAATCCTCTTTTTCTTATTTTTTGGATTTTATTTATATGAAAATAAGAGATGTGCAATAATACTAGATAAAAAGTATATTAAGATATGTGAGATGAGAGAATAAAAGTGCTAAGTAATAAAATGAATTAATGCGAATTTAGGGGAATTTAAAGAGGGAGTTGAAAGAGTTGGACCTTCTTGGAGATCTTGAGCTTGATCTTGGATGTTGGAGAGCAGCCCTTGCACTTGGATGATGATGGAGGGTATTAACTCACCAATGTTGATGAAAAAGGTGATGAAAGGTGAAGGTTGGAAAGGGATTTGGATGTGGAAATCACGCTGACTTCGAGAGGGGTTTTCTGAGCTTGCTGAGAGTAATGGATATCTGATCTTTTATCTTGGAAGGGGGTGATATACTGATTAATATACCAATATACACCCTTGGCCAGGCCGAGGATGTACCCATCTCGGACTGAGGGATCAAGGCCAAGATGAGGGACCAACTATACCACGGTTCCATCGCAGGAAGGGTCGGCTAAGCCGACCCCTTATCCTAAAGAAGATGACACCTCAAGGGGCCGACCCCTCATTTTCGCAAAGAATGACGACAACTCAAAGGGACGACCTGTCACCATGGATAAGACGACACCTCATGGGGTCGACCCTTCATAGCAATCCAGACGACCCTCTGAGGGGACGACAGTACGAGGCCCACATCCATCCAGGCTCGCTACCAACAGGAACCTTACCCTCGGCCTAACATCATAATCCGAGGGTGACATCATCACAACGCATGATCTAGGAAACGCGTGGGACAGTGCCTGTGGGACTCATATAGCACGTGGACTAGACCGTTATAACAATATCATCCCCTCACGTGAGGGAATATTATGTCATCATTAATCACAAGTGGCACCTCCAGAAGTCAGTAGGGAATTGGCTAGATCGTTATTCACATGATCAATGCATGCTTGGGGGGTATACTTGTCATCTTCAACCTTGTAAAGGGATCGATAATTGTAACCCTAGCTAAAACTATGCTAGTACACACAGTAAAGTGAGATTGAGCTTATGAAGCATTGTATCCAAGGCTATTAGTGCCCATATTTAGTGGATCACACACTCACAGTGGATGTAGGCCTGATTAACTGAACCACTATACATCATTGTCTTCATTCCTCTTATACTCATCCCCTTCTATATACTTATACACATATATAACTCCATTGCTGCCATTGTTATCACTATTTGAGCTCATCATCTCTTATCTGGTGGTGCTAAATCTTAGCATCATCAGTTTGGCACCGTCTGTGGGAACGAGAAGCTATCTCTTCCTTTATACAGCTTGGCCTCATTGAAAACTCTGGTGGTGAACCAGTTCTCCCCCTTCGTGTGGAGCTGTTTCACCATTGAAAGAGGTCCATTAAGGTTCTCAAGCTCTTTTGATCATCACAGCTCAAACCTGTGGCACCGTAGATGCCACCACCACCTCCTCCACCGAATAGTGGAGTAGGACCGAGTTCCAGTCATGCACCACCTCAGTCTGAGATGGATGATGTGGAAGCCGCCCTGAAGTCTTTAGCAACAAGCCAACGGATTATGCAGGAGCAGTTTATAGCTCTTAGCCAAAACATACTGAGACCACCCGGAGTCTCACCTGAAATGATTACTCCGGCAGCAGCTCCAGGGTAGCATGAGGCCACGGGACCACCCCAGGCACCACGCAAAGACTTGCCACCTCCACAACGGCGGAGGGATGTTGCTGACCCCCGTCGTCTACGCCTAGTGAGGCAAGGAAACCCTTGCCCAGAGGACATATATGATGATGTGGAGATGGAGGAGGCTCCGATAGAATGCTGGGAGCCATATGAGGTCTCCAACAATACTGTGCAACCTATCCAGGAAAGCAGAGGGAAGTGTGGAAGGCAAAATCCTGAGGATCGCTCGAGGGGATCTTCTTTTGATCGTCTGAGCAGGGGGTCGACCTTTGAGAGGCTGGGCCCAATAAATGACTTGCGGGAAAAATTGTCCAGGTCAAGAAGTATTACAAGGTCTAGAAAGGAGGTAGTATATGGCCGACCCCACAGATGAGACGATGGTCAGAGAGAAGTAAACAGTCGACACAGACCTACCACAGTAGAACCCTCTGTTCATCTCAAAGAGGCAGCAGGGGATAACATCGTCCAAGCTGACCCTACGAGGCTATGGAACGACTCGATCCAAAGGCTAGAGGATAAAATTGGTGATATCCTAAGAAGCAGGGACCCCCTTCAAAGATGAGACTCCATAGGCTCACCCTTTGTGGCGAAGATAGTCAACTTCCCAACGCCATCCAAGTTTAAGCCACCTGTGGTCACCCCAAGGTATGACGGGAGTACCAACCCTGTCCATCATAGGGAGATGTACCAATCAGCGATAGACACATACTCCATCTCAGATGAGATGAGGTGTCGTGCCTTTTCTGGCACTCTGATTGGGGCCGCACATGTCTGGTATATGTCTATTCCAAAGAACTCCATTAAAAGCTTTAAGCAGTTAGCAGACCGGTACATCCATAACTTTTGCTTTGGAGTGAGGCCACAGAAGAAGACCACACACCTGCTCTATGTTAAGCAGGGGAAGAACGAGAGCCTAAGAGACTACATAGCCAGATTTAACAAAGAAAAGTTAGAGGTTGAGGATTACGAGGAGAGTATAGCCATGACAGCCCTCATTGGGGGACTCCAGATGGGGTAGTTATTATGGAAGCTTGCCGAAGATCCCTCAAAGATGATGGCTGAATTGCTGGCAACATTGGGAAGGTGATGAACGCCGAAGAGGCGATGGCCGCCGAAGAGGCGATGGCCATAAAATACGAAGATGAAAAAGGAGGCACTAGTGGGGGTAAGTATCAGAAAAAGAATAAGGAAGGGAAGAAGAGGCTAGCATATGACAAATTTGCTGATTATACCCCTCTGATGGTCAGCTGCCAACACATTCTGAATGAGATAAAGAGTGACCGCTCCTTGAAATGGCCCGAGAAGCTGAGGGCACCTCCTCACAAGAGGAACAAAACTTATGGTGCGAGCATCACCAAGACCATGGCCACGTGACTGATAAGTGTTTTGCCTTGAAAGATGATATTGAAAAAATGTTAAAATAAGGGAAGTTAAGGAAATACGTTGACAAAGGTGCCTTCAAGAGGGGCCGAGGGGACGACCCAAGACGATACGTGCAGAGAAGCTCCTCCAAACAGAAGGGATGACCCTTCGGATGATGAGGACGAACCTGACCCCCCCCCCTCGAGAGACGACCACGGCCCTGTAAAAAGACTTAATATGATCTCACTCGGTATTGGGATGATCTCCGAGGGACTAGCAGGAGGAGGGTCAGAGGTTGTCGATAGAAAGGCCCATGTAGCTGAAGCCAAGGCAGTAACAAAAGCCGAACACTCGACCTATATTGAAGCAAAGTAAAAAAAAAGGAAGAAAGTTGATATGGATACTCTGATAGTGGGTTTCTCAAGAATGGACTTCAAGAGCCTCTTAGCCCCACATGATGACCCTCTTGGCATCACCACCAGGGTCCACGGATGTGAGGTGCCGAGGAACTTGGTGGATGGGGGAAGTTCTACAGATGTGATGTTTTGGCCGTGCTTTAAAGCCTTAGGTCTCATCCGTGCTAGGCTTGTCCCATACCATCACCCCTTGATTGGTTTCAGTGGGGAAAAAGTTCATCCTCTAGGAGTGTATGAGGCCGATGTTAGGATGGGGGACGAGTGGCCAAGATGGCTTACCAAGAAGGTCAATTTTTTTGTGATGGATGAACATGTCTTCTCAGCCTACAACATTATATCGGGCCGAGTGGCCCTCAAGGAATTTGAGGCTGTGTCGTCCACGGTTCATCATATGATAAAATTCCCGACCCCTTACGGGGTAGGGGAAGTTCAGGGAGACAAGACGGCGGCACGGGAATGTTACTTCAACTCCGTCGAAGAAAGAAAGGCGCACAAAAAGGTAACAACTACTTATAATATTGATACCCTCGACCCTAGGGATGAGATAAAACTGAAGAAAGGAGAAGCCGCGAAAGAGGTAGAATCCAACATCCTCAATGAGGATGAGACGAAAAAAATTGTCCAAGTTGGAAAAGCTCTAAAGACAGGCATAAAAGAAGACCTCATCAAGCTTCTAAGGAGAAGACAAAATGTCTTTGCATGGAGTCATGCAGATATGCCAGGGATCGACCCCGAAACCATGCGCCATAAGCTCAACGTGGTAGAGTGCGCAGAGCCGGTAAAGCAGAAGAGGAAAATTTATTCTTGAGAAAAATATGAAGTCATAAGGGACGAGGTCAAGAAGCTAGAAGATGCTGAGTTTATCAGGGAGGTCATCTATCCTGAATGGCTGTCTAACGCAATCATAGTCCCCAAAGCCAATGGGAAATGGAGGATGTGTGTAGACATCACCGACCTCAACAAATATTATCCCAAAGACAGCTTCCCTCTCCCTCGCATTGATCAGATGGTAGACGCTACTGCAGGCGATGAGCTAATGAGATTCATGGATGTCTATTCAGGTTACAACCAGATCTTCATGATCCCTGAGGACTCAGAAAAAATTGTTGTCATCACCGACAAGGGGACATACTATTATAGGGTCATGCCCTTTGGCCTAAAAAATCGGGGGCAACGTATCAGCATCTTGTGAACAAAATGTTCGAATACCAAATCGGGAAGTCTATGGAGGTCTATGTAGATGACATGTTGACCAAGAGTTTGAAGGCCGAGGACCTTGTGACCAACCTCGAGAGGACCTTTAACACGATGGACAAGTACTGGATGAAGCTCAACCCGGCCAAATGTGTCTTCGGGGTCGGAGCAGGGAAGTTCTTGGGGTTCATCGTCAACCAAAAAGGCATTGAGGCCAATCCTGAGAAGATAAAGGCCCTCTTATAAATTAAATACATTCAGAGGCTCACAGGGCGAGTGGCTTCTTTGAATAGGTTCATATCCAGAGCCATAGACAAGTGTTTATCGTTCTTCAAAATTCTCAGAAAGGCCTTTGAATGGAACGAAGAGTGTGACCAGACTTTCAAAGAACTAAATTCATACCTAGGGTCTCCCTTGCTATTATCATGACCAGTGCAGGGCGAATGACTACATGTGTATCTAGCCATCTCAGAATCAGCCATCAGAGCAACCATTGTGAGAGATGAGGATGAGGTACATAAGCTTGTGTATTTCAACAGTAAGGCACTCCAAGGGGCAGAGAAAAGATACCCAAGGATGGAGAAGTTAGCTTATGCCTTGATCCATGCATCAAGAAAGATGAAGTCGTACTTCCAATCCCATATAATGGTCATCCTCACTGACTCTCCTCTTAGGCAGGTCTTACACAAGCTAGAAAAATCGGGGAGGATAATGGCCTGGGCTATAGAGCTGGGAGAGTTTGACATTGTATATCAACCTAGGGTGTCCATTAAGGGGCAAGCATTATCAGATTTTATGGTTGAATTTACTTGGGAAGATGATGAGGCTGAAGATGAGAGCCTCGAGAAGACAGATACTCGGCAAGGCAGAATTGTTGACCCATTTGCAGATAAGGCTGAGACAAGAATCTCTAGAGAAAAAGTCATCAAAAATAAAGAGGGAAGATATCTCTTTAGACAGGGATCCCTCACCGAGGAAAATTTCTCAGAGGAACAGGCTGTGTGGATCCTCTTATTTGACGGGTCCTCTTGCGAGAGCGAAAGTGGGGCTGGATTAATAGTATCATCACCCGACGGCACAAATATTGAGTATGCCCTGAGGTTCAACTTTAAAGCCTCCAACAACGAGTCTGAAATTGAAGCCCTGATAGCATGCCTCTCCCTAGCTAGGTCTCTTAGTGTTGGCCAGATCTTGGTCCATAGTGATTCAAGACTTGTGGTGAATCAAATACTAGGAGCATACGAGGCTAAGGATGAGAGAATAGCCAAATATTTTGAAAGAGTAAAGGCATTATTGAAGAGCTTCAGAGAAGTAAATTTGAAGAGGATACCTAGGCTTGATAATGGCCGAGCCGATGCACTTGCTAGACTGGCCTCAGCAACTAGGACAGATATCAGGAGGACAGTCCCAGTGGAAATCTTGCCTCGACCAACGATTGAAGATGCATAGGAAACACTTGGATCTTGCTTAAATATCAACAGGGAATCTTCGTGGATTAACCCCTAGTCAGATACATTAAAGAGGGAAAGATGCCAGAAGCAAAATAAGAAAGGAAGAAGTTGATATACAGAGCAGCGAAATTCACTATCATCGGAGACACCTTGTACAAAAAGGAGTTGTTATCTTGCGAGATGTGCACGAGGGGTCTTGTTCAAGCCATATTGGGGGCAGGTCGTTAGCAAAGAGGATAGTCACCTAGGGATATTGGTGTCCGACCTTGGGGAAAGATGCTACGGATTATGTAAAGAAGTGTGATAAATATCAAAGGTTCACCACCATACCCCACCAGCCCCATCAGCCTCTTACCTCCATCACGTCCCCATGGCCATTCGTTGTATGGGGAATCGATGAAGTAGGACCCTTGCCTAGGGCCGTCAATAATTATCGATACTTGATCGTAGCAATTGACTATTTCTCAAAATGGGTGGAAGTGGAGCCGATGGTCACGATTACCAAGCAAAAAACCTTCCAGTTTATCTATAAAAACATTATATGTATATATAGTCTCCACAACACTCTCATCTCAGATAACGGGACTCAATTCAAGAATGCATCCCTGGAGAAATACTGCGAAGGGGTGGATGTCAAATAATTCTTCTCTACCCCAGGCCGACCTCAGGCTAATGGGAAAACTGAAGTTACAAATAGAACAATCCTAGACGGGATCAAGAAAAAACTCAAGGAGGTAAAAGGAAGATGGGTTGAGGAATTATACGCTGTATGGTGGGCCTACAGGACGACGACCAAAACTCCTATCGGGAAAACCCCGGTCATGCTGGCGTATGGCTCAGAAGCCATCATCCCCATCAAGATTGGGTTTCCCACTCACAGAGTCCAAATGTATGACCCCCAGAGAAATATGGAAGAAAGGAGACTTGACCTAGACTTGATCGAGGAAAGAAGAGAAGACGTTGAGATAAGGCAAGCAGCCTATCAGCAGAGGATTATCGGGTTTTACATCCAGAGGGTGAAGCAAAGGCCAATCGCTGTGGGGGACCTAGTCCTCAAAAAGACATGGCAGAAACCTAACAAGCTCCAGCCAAATTGGCATGGCCCATATAGGGTCATTGATGAAGTTATCCTTGGAACCTATAGACTAGAGAACCTTGAAGGGGAACCCTTTTCCAACCCCTGAAATGCAGATCATTTGAATAAATACTATCAATAATGTTGTAATGTCCTATCGGACCACAATTGTAATGAATGTGTTTCTCCAATAGAACACTTGATGGTAATGGGCATATTATATTGACCCCTCATCTTATTTGTTAATTTTGGTACGATTGGGGTAATTCTTACTAAATCTCCTCGGCTAGGATGAGGGTGAATGGCAGGGACGACCCTCCTTTCACTCCTAAAAAAGACGAGGGGGGGGATATATTTTAAAATATGTCCTTTTGGGGGAAACCACCCTCGACTAAGATGAGGGTGAATGGTAGGGGAGACCCTCCATTCACTCTCAAGAAAGACGAGGGGGACTTGTATTTTAAAACATCATTAATTTGGTGAATGCCACCCTCGGCTATGATGAGGGTGAATGGTAGGGACGACTCTCCATTCACTCTCAAGAAATACGAGGGGGGACCTATATTTTAAAATATAATTAATTTGGTAGAAACCACCCTCGGCTATGATGACGGTGAATGGTTGGGACAACCCTCCATTCACTCTTAAGAAAGACGAGGGGGACTTATATTTTTAAAACATCATTAATTTGGTGAATGCCACCCTCGTCTATGATGAGGGTGAATGGCAAGGACGACCCTCCATTCACTCTCAAGAAAGACGAGGGGGAAACTATATTTTAAAACATCATTAATTTGGTGGAAACCACCCTCGGCTATGATGACAGTGAACGGTAGGGACGACCCTCCATTCACTCTCAAGAAAGACGAGAGGGGAGTTATATTTTAAAACATCATTAATTTGGTGAATGCCACCCTCGCCTATGATGAAGGTGAATGGTAGGGGACGACCCTCCATTCACCCTTAAGAAAGAAAAGGGGGGACTTATATTTTAAAACATCATTAATTTGGTGAATGCCACCCTCGGCTATGATGAAGGTGAATGGTAGGGCCGACCCTCCATTCACCCTCAAGAAAGACGAGGGGGGACTTATATTTAAAACATCATTAATTTGGTGAATGCCACCCTCGGCTATGATGAGGGTGAATGGCATGGACGACCCTCCATTCACTCTCAAGAAAGATGAGGGGGGAATTGGAAGATGGTTAACACAAATATCATAGCCAAGACACAAGTCATAAAAGAGGCAAATATGGGAGACAGGAAGAGAGAAATTCCATTATAAATTTGTGTTACAAATATTTGTCCAAAAGAAAATTCAATACAAAAACTTTACAAACAGAGGGTATGGGCCACAGGCAGCCACCCTATTGAGTAATATTAGAAGGCAGGGCTACAACATAAATCGGAGGAGTCTCTTCGGTGACGAAAATAGGCCGACCCTCAGATGTGCTGGTACCTTCGACGTGCACTTGAGACTCTACATGGGCTAGAGCCTCATCTATAAGGGGGTCTTCCATCTCTACTGCTTCAAGAGAGGGACTAATGGATGATACGACATCAGTAAATTTTAAGACGACCCACCGACAGGCCTTCCTAATCCCTCTCTCTAGGTACTCAAGGCTGAAACCTTGGAATTCATCAGAGAGATTGTAAGCCTCCACAGCATCGACCTCGGCCTTTCTCACTGCCTCAACGAGTTCAGCCTTGAATTGGACCCCCTGATTGGTCAAGGCCTCTTCCCTCTCTTTGATGAGGTTGTCCTTCACCTTCAGGTCGGCCTTGTGCTACTTTACCAAATCATCCATGATCCTTGCATGCTCGGTCCTTGCACTCTCCCGCTCAACCCTGGAAGTCTCTAGCTTGATCTTCAAGTTGGCCTCATGCTAAATAACTCTCTCAGCCTTATGGAACTTTTGCTAGTTTGCAGCCATCCACTTCGTGGCAGAGGTGAAGGCGCAGACAGACTGCACAAAGATAAGCACATAGTTAAGGGTCGAGGGAACATTTGATAAAATGATGAATCAAAAAATAAGTTGAAAGAAATACCCGAGCCAGCGTATGCAGACCGTAGTCGTAAACTTTGGCCGGGGGCATCCTTAATAGAAATTCATAATCTGCGACCAAGGGTGCATAAAACATTGAGGCTTTGGCTGCCCTCAGGTTGGCTATGAGGGAAGAGGGTTTGGCCTTTAGGAAAGTCAGATTCTGAGACCAGTAGGCACCCATGCTGGAAGAGGAGCTGGTCCCCTCAATGTGTGCCTGAGGGACCTCTACCCTCTCCCTCGTTCGTGAGTCAGGCCAAGAGACCCCAGGGACTTTAGGCTCCTTCCATTTACGACTGTCGGCGGTTGGCTCCACCTGTGTCGCCCCCATGGCCTTTATCTTTCTTGGAGGCTGCTGAGGCTCTTTGCCTTTCTTCTTTCCCAGGCCAGACATAAAGCTGGGGAAGTCATCTCCCAAAGTTGATCAGAGATGTTTATAGGCCGACCTGAAAAAGAGACGATACATAAAAAAACAAACAGTAACAACGAGGATACACTCGAGAAAAATAAAAAGGAGAAAATATCAACTCACATAATTCTGTGAGTGGGCCGACCCTTAGACCAGCTTCTTTAAGGAAACGAGGGGTAATTAAGTCTTCAAATTTGGCAAGTCCACCCTTTTCCCCTTGTTCCCTCATATATTCAACAACAACCCTCTCATCCAAGATAAGTTCGGGGTTTGACCGTGCTTTCATTGAGGGGTTGGACCATGCCCTTGGGACCCTCAGACTGTCTTCTACGAGCTCGTCCTCGGCTGGGAACTCCCAATACCCAGAGATGAAGAAAAACCTCTTCTTCCAATCATGGTTGGAAGTTTGTGCCACGTGAAAAGTTTTTTATCGAAGTTCCTCGCCCCTAGATGAAAATACCCAGGCTGCTTGGACGAGGAAGTGATATTGTAGCAGGATATGAATAAATCGGATGAGGGATCATCGGTGAAAGTATTCTTCCAAAGGGAGACATAGCCAGGATAGTCCTCCATGAGTTGGGAGGAAGTTGAGAAGGAGCAATCCCAATGGCAAAGAGTATGTCAACTGCTGTAGAGTGTACAGGGAACCTAACACCTACCCAGATGCTCATAAACAACAACTTCCCCCTTATTCCCCTGAAAGACCCTCTCGTCTACATTGAGGACCCTCATAGTTATATTGGGTTGTACACCAAATATATGCCTCCACGGCAAGAGGTCACGATACCTAACAGATGAGATGTACGCCGAGGCACTAGAAGTGTCAACTTGATCATTATCCGAATTCTCACTATCGTCCTCAGCCCTCTCATCCTCAGATCTCTCGGCCTCGTCGCCTATCGGCGGGCCACCTGGAAAGGCCATCTAGAAAGCAAGAGGGGATAGGGCTGTCACAGGGACAGCCTCAGAATGAACTGTCCCCTCGGCTTGTCGGCTTGGGCTAAGTGTGGAAGTCTCTCTCCTCCCAGAAGTTCCAGCACCCGTCGGTGACGATGCTCTCTCATTCATCACTCCCTCGTATGTCTGACTCTCGACTGGATGACAAGAAGACCCAGAGGGCTCAGATGGTATAATTGTGGCTAAAGGAATGGGCAAGATGGGTCATACCCAATTAGGGTCGGCCCTCATCTTCGCTCGTTCTCCTCTTCCATTCGCCTAATCTCTGCCAAGAATTTCTCCCTCAAAGTTTGAAACTCCTCGGCTAAACCGTAGAGTCTTTTGAGCATTAAGGGGAAGACCCTACACTTAAGCAATTTGTTGATTTTGGCTACAAACAAGTTTAAAGTTTGACCAGGTTGACTTTCGGATCAAACCTAAGGAAATAAAAGGTTTTGTGGATGAACAATTAAGAACAAGGGGAACGTAGTTCACTGGAGAAGAACATCGGTGAACACAAGAAAACCCAAGAAATGCCAGAAAGAGGCACTAAACCACCACAACAAGGTGAGGGAAGAACCCTAAGGAACCTAAATATAATGATCAGCCCTATAGCCACCACAGCAAGGCGGGCCTCCACGCCGAAAAAATATAAACTACCAAGAAAAACTGATAAAGAAACCCAAAGCAAGAAAGAAAACGAAAAATGGAAGATAAAGAGGGAGTTAGAGAAGAAAGGTTACCTGAGGATGGAGAGGAAGACTGAGCGTAACCTGAGATACAGAAATCGCAGAAATGGCGGTTTGAACTGGTAAGGAGCTAGAGAGAGAAAGCTTGTGCGCGAAGAAGATGAAGAAGAAAAGAATGATTGTTTAAAGAATCATTTAAGTACCTTGTTACTATTAGGCCCAGTAATCAATGCAAGTCACAACCCACGGGGAGAGGAATCATTAGGGCATAAAGCCCCAAGAGTGGCGTGCAGCCGTCGCACCTGGAAACATAAACGATGATGGATACCTAATAAGATGACAATCAACTTGACAAATGTCACTCATCAAGCTGACCACACGACTTTCAAAGACAACATTACCCCAAAGTCATCTCAAAAACATCGATGACTAAGGGCTGGGGGTGATTGATATACCAATATACACCATCGGCCAGGCCGAGGGTGTCCCCATCTCAGATTGAGGGCTCAAGGCCAGGACGAAGGACCAACTATACCACAGTTCCATTGCAGGAAGGGTCGACTAAGCCAACCCCTCATCCTAAAGAAGACGACATCTCAAGGGGCCGACCCGTCATTTCCTCAAAGAATGAGGACACCTCAAAGGGTCGACCTCTCACCATGGATAAGACAACACCTCAAAGTGTCGACCTCTCACCGTGGATAAGACAACACCTCATGGGGTCGACCCTTCATAGAAGGCCAGACGACCCTGTGAGGGGATGACAGTACGAGTCCCACATCCATCCAGTCTCAATGCCAGCAGGAACCTTACCCTCGGCCTAACTCAATAAGCCGAGGGTGACATCATCACAGCGCGTGATCTGGGAGATGCATGGGACAGTGCACGCGGGACTCATATAGCACGTCGACTAGACCGTTATAATAATATAATCAATTCACGTGAGGGAATATTATGTCATCATTAATCACAAGTGGAACCTCCAGGTGTCAACAGGGAATTGGCTAGATCGTTATTCACATGCTCAATGCATGCTTGGGGGGTACACTACACCACCCAAGCCCAATATATACTTGTCATCTTCAACCTTGTAAAGGGATCGATAATTGTAACCCTAGCTAAAACTCTGCTGGTACACACAGTAAAGTGAGATTGAGCTTATAAAGCATTGTATCCAAGGCCATTAGTGCCCATATTTAGTGGATCACACACTCATAGTGGATGGTCTGATTGGCTGAACCACTATACATCATTATCTTCATTCCTCTTATACTCATCCCCTTCTATATACTTATACACATATATAACGCCATTGCTGCCATTGTTATCACTATTTGAGCTCATCATCTCTTATCTGGTGGTGCTAAATCTTAGCAGCATCAGGGGGTTAGGCCCTTCTTTTTATAGGCCCAGGGTATTATCGATCGGCATAGCTCTGGTCCTGTCAATCGGCATATATGTTTAGGCACACTGCCGATAGGCAGGGTCTGGGACCTGCCGTTTGACAGTCTCTTTTAGGTTCCTTCGAAAAATCGATCGTAGAGCGCAAACCGTTGATCTGAATCGTGCACGGGGCGAACTATTGGAAAGGTAATTAAGAGACCTTCGAAAGTATTTGGACTTCTCCTGGGTCTGGGAGTTTCCTTTGGGTCAAATGTGGCTCAGAAGCGTTATTCGATGCTTTGGACGGGGAATTATCGGACTCAAACGGATCGTTCGTTCGCATGGTAAGTCAGAATCGCTCATGGGGAAGACCGTTGGAAAGGTGAGGAGATTTACTTCGAGATTCCAAAGAGTTTGACATGGTTCAGGGAGTTGACTTTGGTCAACCAGGACCTGGAAGTGTTCGGTGACCTTTCGGACTAAAATGGATCGTTCGTCCGCACTGTAAGTCAGAATCGCGCATGGTGTGGACCATTAGAAAGGGGTTTCAGTGCCCTTCGAAGATTCATTAAATTTTAAATGAGCTGAAGAGTTAATTTTGGTCAAACGGAGCCTGGGAGCGTCCGGTGACCTTCTAATTGAGTTTCAGGGGAAAATGGGTCGTTCGTCCGCACCGTAAGTCATAATTGCACACGGGATGGACCGTTGGAAAGGTAATTCAGTGCCCTTCGAAGATACATTCAGTCTCATTCGAGCTGAAGAGTTTGATTTTTGGTCAAATGGAGCCTGGGAGTGCCCGATGGCCTTTAGGTCAGTACCCGGGGTATGACTTGGATTTGTAATGATTAAGGGAGGTGCTAGGGACCTAAAGAGAGGTTAGGCGGTATTATAATGGGGTGTCTACAGATCCCATCGATGGGTGAGTTTATAACAAACGATGGTCGTCAAATAGGCACCATATGATGCCTTTAAAAGAGGATGATCGAAGGGTCGAGGTCAATTCTGAGGACCTAAGGATGAGGATGACCGATTATGCAGGCCGAAGCCAATTTTGAGGGCTTGGAGATGAGGGTAATCGATTCCGCGGGTCAAAGCCAATTCTGAGGGCTTGGAGATGTGGGTGACCGATTCTGCAGGTCGAAGCCAATTCTGAGGTCTTAAAGGGGCATGCTGGGGATTGTTTTAAAGGAAAGATATAGGTCAATTCCGAGGACCTACAGCATTAATGGGGGTGACCAATTCTGTGGGTCGAAGCCAATTCTGAGGGCTTAGGTTGTGATGACCGATTCTACGGGTCGAAGCCAATTCTGCGGGCTAAAGGTGAGATGAACAATTATGTAAGTCGAAGCCAATTCTACGGGCTTAAGGTGAGATGACCAATTCTGCGGGTCAAAGCCAATTCTGTGGGCTTAAGGTGAGATGATCAATTATGCGGGCTACCAATTCTACGGGTCGAAACCATTTCTGCGGGCTTAAGTTTGAAATGACCAATTATGTGCGTCAAAGCCAATTCTATGGGCTTAAGTTGAGGTGACCAATTCTGCGGGTCGAAGCGAATTCTGCGGGCTTAAGGTGAGATGATGTTTTCTGTGTGTCGAAGCTAATTCTGCGGGCTTAAGGTGAGATGGCCAATTCTGCGAGTCGAAGCCAATTCTGCGGGCTTAAGGTGAGATGACCAATTCTGTGGGTCGAAGTTAATTCTGCGGGTTGAAGCCAATTCTGTGGGCTTAAGTTGAAATGACCAATTATGTGGGTCAAAGACAATTCTACGGGCTTAAGTTTGAAATGACCTCGGGTAACTCTGCTGGGGAAATTACCTCATGATTTTTATTTGAGCTGGGGAGCTGATTGCTGGGGAAATCCTTGTGTCTTCTGGAGACTTTACCAGAGGAACAACAAATTTGATGCTGGGGAAGTGATTAGGTGGTCTAGGGTTTGGACGCATTTCTCGGGGAAAATTGAGACCTTTGGAGAATAGGAGATGGCCCTGAAGTTTTGGACATTGTCGGGGAGAGATTCACTGGGGAAATAGGGGTTCTGCTTGAGGAAGTGAAAAATTTACTTGTTGAAAATGTTCTAAATCCTTTCCGGGATTTTTAGGAATTTTCTGAGGATTTTTCAGGGTTTTCTATTTTTTTTTTGGTAATTCATGTATGAAAATTTAAGGGAGGTGACGGTTGGCATGGTGTAGAGGGTGCCATTCAGCAGTGGCATGGACTTTTGGACTGCTTCGAGAAGGTAAAAGGTCAGTGCCAATCGGTAGGTGGGGGTGCAGTGCCGATCGGCATGACCATTGGCATCCTATATAAAGGGGGTGAGTTCCCCTCATTTTTCACAGTTTTTTGCCTTCTCTCTTTTTGCGATTTTCTTCTGCGAATCTCTCTAGCATTTCGATCTCTAAAAAATATGGCCACTTTTGTGAGCACTGCAGTAGACCAGGAATGGTTGGCTATTGATGACTAGGCAAACGTGGAGTGGAGGGCCAGGGCGCCTCTTGCTTTGGGGAGCGAGAACTCTTTTGACGCATTCGAGTCGGTTGTGGATGAGCGGACCTTGATGCGGGAGCCATTGCGTCATCGCTCTTCAAGGGTGGTGAACCCTGGCGGTTATGTAAGTAAAATGATTTTTGTCATTCTCTATTTTTTATGGTTTTCCTTTTTTCTTGGATCCTGACCAGGTTTTTCTCTTTTGGCAGTCTGATGTTTCTTTGTCGAATATGCGTGCCCGCGGGATGATGGGGCTTAAGGATGTTTGGGAGCATCTTCCACCTGTGGTGAGTTGGGTGGTATCCTCAGCAGGCTTTGGGAGTTTGGCGTCTATTTTAGATGAGACTCCTCGTTCGATGACAGTCTTATGTGCTTTGGGGGAGAGGTGGTGGGACACTATCCACACCTTTCATTTTGGTTTTGGGGAGATGACTGTGACTCCCATAGATATCCAGCATCTGCTGGGGCTGGATTGTGATAGAGAGAAGTTGGATCACTCTTTGCGAGTGAGGCCAGAGGCGGTGCATGCGGCGCTTGGTGATGTGGGGAGGATAGTGTCTAGGGACTCCATTCGTCTATCGCTGCTGAAGGATGTTTTGCTGGGCAGAGTGATTGATGTGGAGGACGGGCTATAGGTGATGCAGATGGACCGTTTATTTATTTTGCTGGTGTTGGGGGGATTTCTGGTGGCGTCGAGCGGCGACATTGTCCACTTATGGTTTTTACCATATCTGAGGATGTTTTCGAACATCCCTCTATATGACTGGGAGAGCCTAACTTTGGAGACCCTTTATTTTTCCTTATATGCATTCAGCCGGTGCTGCCGACAGTCTTTCACTGGATCCATGTATCTTCTTGAGGAATTCTTTAATTTGCACCTTTTCCTTTCAAGCATTCGCATTTTCCTTATGCATCTCTTGTTTACTGCGAAATTTTTGTCTTTGGTAGACGTGGTTCTATGAGGTGATCGACTGTAATACCCAGTTGATTGCTTTGAAGGACGAGATCGTTGGGGATTTTTTCCGGTTGCATCGATGGCGCGAGGCCAATAGGCAGTCGAGGAGGTCTCTCTCTCTAGAGGCGGTGCGTCAGGTCTTGAATGGCCCGACCAGTGATAGGGTAAGATTTTTTTCTTCTTCAGTCTAAGACCTTTGGGTGCTCTGATTCTATGTTTCCTTATATTTTTCTGGGGATTTTTTTAGGTGACCTTTTACCCTTGGGGGACGACTGTTCAGGACACGGGGTTGACTGGAGTAAATGCGCAGATGAGGCATTTGTTAGCGCATGAATTTGGCCACTCTTGGTATCTTAGGGATAGGGTGGTTCGACAGATTGCTGAGGGGGAGGTGGTGGTGCCACCTGTGAGGCTCCCTATTTCTATGAGGCGGGAGCGGCTGCTGCCAGATGATGTGAGGATCGCGGCGATGATTGGTGGTCTTACCTGTTGTACACCGATATGACTGTGCCGTATAATTATATGGACTTTGTGACAAGCTGGCTGATGGCACCCAGCATATATGATGCACTGCCTTTCCTTCTTACGAGTTCGAGTCGACTAGTGGGGTCCTTCCACAGCGGTGGCTGTCCTTCGACATTTGCGACAGCGGCGACTTCGGAAGTTCCCTTTGTGCAGCTGTATACTCCTTCATACAACGTCTGGCGGGCTGATGGAGGGATGGTTCCTATGCTGTATCGTCCTCATGCGATGGACCCGGAGGAGTTGGGCTTGACAGAGGAGGTTCTTCGCCCTGAGGTATATCTTTTCTGTTCGTCTCCTTTTCCTTTCTTTTGATCTTTTTTGCTTGATACCGATTTTGCCTTTTCTTGCAGCACGTCCGGGTGTCCACCACTTGGCTGAGGGATATTGGGGATTTGATATCTTTTCTGACTATCCATATTCGGGATGCAGTTCCTGTTCCTTCTTACTTGGTTTCGTCTGCCTCATTCGGGGAGGAGTCTAGTTCAGGTAGCGGTGGTGCATCATCTTGCCATCGGGGAAAGAGAGAGTGTCGCAGGGGTGGAAGCTCTTAGAGGAAAGGGTAAGTGAGAGAGAGAGAATGTGGGTTCGGGCTGAGTCCCGTTTATTTTTTATTTTCCTGCAAAATGATGTAACACAGAGAAATATCTATGCAATGCAATGAAGTTTTTTTTATTATCTTTTGTTAATGATGAATGAAATGCACATGTGCTTTTTACTTTGTTACTGAGACCGTAAAAAGAAATATTTTAGGATTTGAAGGAAAGTTAAAATGAGAATTTATATAAAGCTGGAAAGGGGAATTTTTGAAATTCTTTTGAGAATATCAATTTATTTTTATTGAGTTTTCTGAATTTGACAAAAGAGGAAAAAGAAAAATTTCCAAAAGTAGGGGGTTGTCGATCGGTAAGCACCTTGTCCTTCCTATCGGCTGGTCAGTCCAGTCCCATCAATTCAAAGCTTTGATTAGTACCCTCTTCAGCCTTTGGTACCTTATGGGGCAGGATTTCCTCCGATTTCTATAGAGGTTATGTCTTTTGTTGGGGTTTTCAAGTATAGAAGAGGGGTAAGAGTGAAGTGTTTTTCTCACACCTTCACATTCTTACTTTCTTGTTCTGTGAGATGGATCTCCCGGGTAGTGTTGAGTTTGCCAACTACCTCGAGATTTTGGAGGCAATGTGCTCCTATAACGTCGACTATGATGATTATAACATGCGTCGAGTTTCTTTATGGCGTACTCGGCCCATAGAGTGGAACATGCTGATGGTGGTGGTAAAATTTTGGTACCCCCGAAGACCATGTATTCCTCTTTAGCTTGGAAGAAGTCTGTCCGATTATGAGGAATTTTCTTCCATATTGGGGATAAATCCTAGCGTTGCTGCGGCTCTGCTTGAGTTTTCTCGGTCTTCACGGGATTTGTTGGCCGGGCTTCTTTGTGTTTCATCCTCGGTGGTCAGACCAATGGTGGCTAGAGGTATGATCTCTCTTTCGGAGGTATTGCGATCTGTGCATTTGTAGGAGGTTGGTGATGCTGGATATACCGGAGTTGTCGTTCTAGGCTTGGTTTCGAAGTTACTGCTAGTGATCGAGAGCTGTTGATGGACCCATAACTTGCGGCTATTACCTCATGGATGTCCTACCGTCGTAATCCTACGACGGTGATAGTGGCAGAGACTTTGAATGGCTTAGATGCCTAGAGAGAAGGTCGTTCTGACTTTCTGAGGGGTAGCCCTGTGATGTTGTTCATGTGGTTGTCTGAAACATTTCGCTTGGTGTCTCCTCCGGAATACCCTTTGTCGGCTGTACCCAATTTTTTTTTGCGCCATTTCATCAATGTTGGCCTAGATATTGAGAGCTGGGAGAACTGGTCCGTGGAGCATGGGGCTCCAAATCTGTACTATTCAGTACCTTGGTGGGGACAACTACTGCCTATTCTGGAACTAGGAGAATACCCGTATGTTCGGCTGGTTAGTCTTAGACAGACCTCTTTCTATTTCCCTTGGCAACTTTTGTGCCAATTTAGCTGGGAGCAAGTCGTTCCACCTCGAACACTAGACTTCTTTCTGGTAGAAGATTTGACCGAGCGTCTGCGCATGCGGCTTGGCTCTTTGTGGGAGAGTTGGCGTCTATCGTCCCATCCCTCTCAGTCTGCTGTGAGAGTTTGGCACATCCCTGGGGATTATATGAAGTGGTTGTAGAGGAGAGTGGTCAGCAAGATCTTGGAAGTGGATACTAGACAAAGGTGGCTTGCCTCATCCGATACCATGGAGGGAGGTGTGGTAGTTATTCTGAGGCTGGTTCGATCTTATCGATCCATGGAGCATCTGCGGCACTCTATTCAGGCAGGGGAAGCTTGGGAATCCCAGGATATTGATGATGATGATGATGATGGAGCGGGCTCCTCTGGTAGCTGTGGGTAAGACACTTGGAGAGTTTGTTTTGTAATGGGAAATAAATTTGGGAATTTATTTGACTTTTTTAGGAAGGTAGGGGGAAGGGAGTTATCCATTCCTTTATGTAATTGTACTGTAATTTCTTATTATGGAAATAAACAAGTTTTTTATCATCCCGTTGTGCCTTTTGATAAAAAATTTATTTTGAGCTATTTATACCGATCGCTAAGGCATGCATAATCCTTTTGTTCAAATATATGTTAAAGTGAACTATCATTCTCGGAGATAAGAAAAGAACAGTTTTTATGAAAAAGAAAAGGTCGTGCTCATGTAAGATGTATGAGCTGCCTACGTACCTCTGGGGGTTTTTGAAAATTTTTAATTTTTCTCGGAATGATTTTTTTAGAATAGAAGGGAGATGAGAAGAGTCGTAGCGCGATGAGATTTCGGACTAGGGGTAAAATTTCTTGAGACGGTCCAGGTTATCCGGACCATCTCTTTTCCGTCTAAGTCGGTGAGCATGGCAGCACCGTCGGACAAGATCTTCTTAACAATATATGGGCCGCTCCAATTGGGCTTGAATTCCCTCCGAGGTCCCATATTGGGATCTACTATTTCTTTGAGGGCTAAATCCCCTTCTTGGACACCGCAATCCTTGACTCTCTTATTCAATAAACATGCTATTCGATGATGGTACCCTTGTATGTGATACAACACCTTCAACCTCTTTTCATCTAGGAGTGACAGCTCATCGAGGCAGCTTTGATGACAGTCTTCCTCACTGACCTTTCTTTCAAGCATGACACGTAACGAGGGTATTTCTAGCTTCACAGGTAGGAATGCTTCCATTCCATAGACTAGGGAGTAAGGGTTATCCCCAGTAGAGGTTCGGTATCCCCAGAGGGCGTATGGGATTCGGTCGGCCCAATTTCGATAACTTTCGGTCATCTTATTGATGATGGCTTTAAGGTTCTTATTAGCAGCTTCAACTGCACCATTGGTCTGAGGTCGGTAGGGAAAAGATTTGTGTCTCTGAATCCCATACTCATTGACCACTTCTGTCTTGAAATTCAACCCTTTATCTGACACTAGCTCATGCGGGACCCCATATTGGCAGATGATGTTTTGCTTGATGAATTGGACCACTTTCTTGGCGTTCAGAACTGCATATAACTCATCTTCGACCCATTTGGTGAAGTAATCAATGGCAACCAGGATGAACTCATATCCGTTAGAGGCCTTAGGTGTAACCTTCCCTATAATGTCGATGCCCCAGGTGGAGAACGGCCAGGGAGAAGTCATGTTGTATAATTCACATGGAGGCAGGGTTGAAGGTTGGAGAACTGTTGGCATTTGAGGCATCTCCGGACATAGACGGTGCAATCCTGAATCATGGTGGTCTAGTAGTAGCCTTATCTTATGATCTTTTTAGCAAGCATGTGACCATTCATGTGGGTTTCGCATTCCCCGTTATGGATTCTCTGCATTACCTCTTCAATGTCAGCCCCTGCGATGCAGTGTAAATGGGTTCCATCAAAGTTTCTCTTGAACAGTGCTTTGTGATAGATGATGTACTGGGCGACCAGTCTTCGAAGGGTTACTCGATCTTTCTTGTTGGAATCCTCGAGATACCTACCATGCTTGAGGAGGTGCCATATATCATAATACCAACAGTTGGCTAGCTCAGGATCTTCTTTGGTGATGAGCCCAATGTGTTAGCAGTGGGTTGGTTTGTCTTGCTTTTGGATCAGGAAGGGGGGCATTATTATTCCTTCGGGCATGTCGACCATGGAGGCTAGGGTAGCAAGGGCATCGGCCAAGTTATTCTTTGCTCGAGGTAGGTAGTGGAAGGTGATGTCTTGGAATTGGGAGGCTAGTTTTTCTAAGTGGGCATGGAAGGGTTGAAGTTTCTCGTCCTTGACTTTCCATTTTCTGAGCCCTTTACCAATGATGAGGACAGAGTCCCCGTAGACATCTAGGCATTGGATACTTTTCTTGAGAGCAACTTTGAGGCCTATCGTACATGCCTCATATTCAGTCATGTTATTTGTGCGGGGGAAATTCAATTTGATGGCGATGGGAGTGTGGAAGTTATCTGGAGCGATCAAAGTATCCCAATGCCATATCCCTTTTTGTTGGTCGCTCCATCAAAGAACATTTGCCATCGTAGGTCGTCTTGAGCGGTGTAGAGGATATTTTCATCTGGGAATTCACAGATCCAGTCATCAACTTCTTCCATAGGTTAATAAGCGAGGTAGTTAGAGATGGCTCTTCCTTTCATGGTTTTTTGTGTGACGTACACGATATCAAACTCGGTTAAGAGCATCAACCATCGATCCATTCGGTTGGATAAGGCGGGTTTATCAAGCAGGTACTTGATGGGTTCTATTCGGGATACAAGTTTAATGGGAAAGGCGAGCATATAGTGTCGCAACTTTTGGGTGACCTAAATAAGTGCGACGCATGGTTTTTCCAAAGTGGTGTAGTTGACTTCGTACCCAGTCAATTTGTGACTGGCGTAATAGATGGCTCTTTCTTTGCGGGAATGTTCAAGGTATTGGGCTAGCAAAGCCCCAGCTGCAGTGTCGATTATGGTTAAGTATAGGAGCAAGGGGAGACTAGGCTGTGGTGGCATAATTATCGGAGGTTGAGTTAGGTATTGTTTGATTCGATCGAAGGCTTCTTGGCAGGCCTCGTTCCAAACTTTTGTTAAATCCTTTCGGAGGAGTTTGAAGATCGATTCACAAATGGAGGTTAGTTGGCTGATAAACTGGCTGATGTATTGTAATTTCCCAAGGAAACCTCGACCCTCTTTCTCCGTTCGAGGAGGGGGCATCTCAAGTATGGCTTTTAGCTTGGCAGGATCTGCTTCTATCCCTTTTTCAATGACCATGAATCCCAAGAGTTTTCCCTTTGTATCGTTGAAGACACATTTCTGTGGATTAAGTCTCCTCTGATACCGTCGCACTCGTTTGAAGAACTTTTGGAGAGCGGGAACATGAACTTCTCTAGTTTTGGATTTGATAATCATATCATCTACATAGACATCGACTTCTTTGTGAATCAGATCATGCAGGATGGTTGTGGCAGCCCTCTGGTAGGTAGCCCCGACATTCTTGAGACCAAATGGCATAACAGTGTAGCAAAAGGTTCCCCATGGGGTGATGAACGCGGTTTTTTCTTGATGATCTGGGTGCATTTTGATTTGGTTATATCCGAAAAAATCGTCGATGAATGACTTGAGAGCATGACTGGTCGTGTTGTCCATGATCATATCGATATTGGGTAGTGGATAATCATCCTTCGGAGAGGCTTTGTTCAAGTTTCGGTAGTCTACACACATCCGAACTTTCCCTCCTGATTTTGGCACAGGCACTATGTTGGCTAGTCATGTGGTATATTCGATCACACGAATGAAACCCACATTCAGCTGTTTGACCACCTCTTCTTTGACTTTGAGTGACCATTCGGTGCAAAGCTTTCTCAGCTTTTATTTAACCGGCTTGTAATCTGGAAGAGCGTGGATCTTATGCTGAGCAATTTCAGGATCAATGTCGGGCACATCTTCATAGGACCACGCGAAGACATCCATGAATTCCTTGAATAATTCTTCGAGTTGTGTGTGCTCATGCTCATCGAGGGTAGCCCCTATCCTAATCTTGCGTAGTTGGCTACTAGAATCGAGGTTAATAATAACAGTTTCGTCTTCATTAACTTGAACCCAGTTATGTTGTTTATTATTAACCTTATTTAGATAAGTTAAGAATTGTTCATTTACAAAATTATCATCATCAAAAGTTTGATTAGAATCTAAACAATTAATGTAAGGCACAATAAGATACTCAAAATCTTCATTTGTTTCATTGATAGGAAAAATAATATTGAGAACCTCATCAAAGGAGGTATCGATTATATTTGAGCAAGGATAGACAACAGAGGAAGAAATGGGGTAGACATTGGGATTACGTGGGATTTCAACAGGTAGAACGGGCGCAGCATGCCAGTTGAGGAGAGGTGTGTCAGTAGCTTTAATTAGGTGGGATGGATCCAGTGATGTAGTGCCTGAATGAACCATGCAGAGTGTCAGCCCCAATGTATGTAATTCAAACGAATCCTCGAAGTCACTTCCCTCGGAATCTTCGGTATCGCTGATGAGCGGTTGTATATGGTGTTGGAAACTTTCAGCCTATGGGTAGCTGTCTTAGGAAAATATCTCCATTTTGGGTTTCATCTTTTTGTCTGTATGGTAATACATGGCTCCGAAAAGCCGCAAAATGGGAAGTTCTCGCCCTCTTTGATGAATCAACCATTCAAGGAGTCACCTGAGATGGTCTGGATGTAGTCTAGTCTTCTCTTTGGTCGAGACTGGCAGATCATTCTGAGCTCTTGTTCTGATGGTTGATACCCCAAACCACAAGGAGGGAAAGCTTTCTTCAGTTCAATGGGATCAAGTATCCCTTGCTGTCTTTGTCATAGCCATAGTCCGGGCACGAAGTAATGTTTCTAAACATCTGAATCACATTGATGTTGCCATGAGGGTCGTATTCTGGACAAACCCTTTCTTTGAAATCATCCCATGTCGGGAGTAGGAATGGCTCAACTCGGAATCCTGATAGGAGCATATCATTTGACCTGTGCTGTATCTCAAGGATTGGACTGCTGGTACTTGCACCCTCGGCATTATCTTCGTCACCCAAAATGGTGATGAATCGTCCGTCGGTGAAGAACTTCAATTTTTGATGGAGTGAGGAAGACACACCCTTGATACTTTGGAGCCAAGGTCATCCGAGTAACATGTTGAAACAAGCTAGGATGTCAATAACTTGGAATTCAAGGACAGGGTTTATAGGGTCAGACCCTATTACAAGTTTTATGGATCCCATCACTTCACGACGACTATTATCGTAGGCATGTACAGCAACGGAGGTTGGAGTGAGGGGATTTTCTTTCAGTCCTAAGCATTTAAAGGTTCTTAATGGGAAGACATTCAAGGTGGATCCGTTATCGATAAGAGAGAGTGGTACGATTTTCCCCATAACTTCGACGGAGATATTGAGTGCATGATTGTGGTTTGGCCCAATTCTGGGGATTTCTTCTTCAGAAAAGGATAGCATTCGGGTAGAGGTCAAGGATCCGATTAAATTTACCGCTTCTTCTGGTGTAGTAGAGGGAGGAACTGTGGGTCCAGTGAGCAACTTGATCAAAGCATTTCTGTGCAGTTGGGAAGACTTGAAAAACCCCCATAGAGTGATGTTAGTTTGATTTTTCTTCAGTTGATCGAGGATCTTGCTTTCCTCGAGGGTTATTTCTGGCATAGGAAGGTTTTCAATTCCCTTTCCCTAGTCATTGGCTGGTAGTGAGCTTGGGATCTGGTAACGCCTCCCTGATCTGGTCATGTGACTTACTGAAGAAGGGAAGAATATGAACCCTATTTATTCATCGATCTTGGGTTGTTCTGCTACCTTGTTTATTTCTTCGAGGAGCTCCTCAAATGATATCATCCCACGCATGTCGGCTATCGAGCCAGTTTTCTTGAAAAATTGTTCTTCATTCGAATTTTCGAATTCTCCCCCCCCCCATTCGGAGGCAACAACTCTATCTTTCCATGTAAAGTCAATGCATTCTACAACTTCAATGGCTTCTTCATACAGGTCTTCCCATTCTGTGGGGATACGTAAGGGTGAAGGGACCAGACGCCCTTATAATTTCAGAGTATTAAGTAACTCGGTCATACTGCAAATGTCATTGGTTTGCCTGAATAATTCTGCCATGATCTAGATGCCATCATCTAAGCAGCCTTCATCGGTTGGTACCACCCAAATATCTGACTCTCGGGCCCATTTTCGTGCTTCCAAGAACAGCGTACTGAACCTCTGGCAATTAATGATCATTTGTTAGGGAAATTTCAGCCCGAACTCTAGGAGTTGGTTTAACGCTTCTGATAATTCCATACCTCCATTTTTAGAACGGGTATGGATAGTGATGCACGCTCTGGTAAGGAGTGACAGTGCCTTATCAGTGAGGCTAACAGGGTGTAGGAGGAAATATGGGCAAGTTTGGAGAGGTTTGGCAGAGTGTATGGATGTGATTTGAGTTGAGGGATCAAATTATAGCATTGGTATAATTTGGGAGTGGGTTATGAGTAGTGTTTGGCTTAGGAGGCTGGTGGGGCAATGGTAGCCCGGTCAATTAAACCTTGGATTATGTTTCGGAGGTGAAAGCATTGGTCGATGGTATGGCCAGCAGTTTGGTGAAAGGCGCAATTGGTATCTGCCTTGAAGTTTCTTGGAAGTGGGTTTGACAATGAACGGGGATCCAAGGGTTTGATAAGGTTTCGGCTTAACAGGGTTTGATAAACTTTGGAGAGGGTAGCATGGATCTCGGTGTATTCCTTTTTAACTGGGACAGGATGGCTCTCTGGTGCCCACGAAGTGGTCGGTTGAGAGATGTTGTTGATGGTTGAGACTACGACATTGGCAGGTTTGTCATATTTTCTGGGCATGAACTGTCCGGACACATTCTTTGGTTCAACCTCTGTTTTAGCAAGACCTTCCTCGATTTCTACTCCTGCTTCTCTGAGAGATCGAAAGTTGGGGATAGTATTATCCTACCATGGTCACTCGGACATGGGGCAAGAAGTTCTTCTTCACTATGTTGACTTGTTCTTCCTCGAATGGCCGATTGGTCATAATGGCTTCCTTTTCCCTCCATCGGACTATGAAGTTACTGACTGATTCCCCAGAGTTCTGTTTGAGTAGATCTAAATCACGACGGGTGACCTCAAGCTCTTTGTTATATTTATACTGCGACATGAATTCTCGGGCTACATACTCCCAGCTACTGATTTTGGACTCCTCGAAAGACAAAAACCATCGGAGATCGCTATCCTTGAGAGTTTGCTGAAATAATTGGGCCATCTCTTCTTCAGAAGCCCCTAGGAGAGTCATGGAACGGTGATAACTGCGAAGATGAACAATCGGCGGTTCACTTCCTTCGAATTTCTCGATATTCGGCATCTTGAACTTCTCGGGTAACCTTGCCTTAAGATAAGGAGACATATGGGTGTAGTCCATGTAATTTCCGGAGATTCAGACTTGGTCGAACTTCTTAGTTAGCATCATGAGATATTCTTTGACCTTGTTCAATTCTTCCTCTTTCGGATCAACGATCGCAGGCAAGTTAGCCTCAGGATGGGCAAGGTTTGGCATAGGAAGCTGGGCAGGCGGTGTTCCATTAACAGGAGGGGCACGTGGAGCGTGCTGATACTCTTTGGGAACCCAGATAGTCTCGGGTGGACCCATAGTGCGAGGGAATAAGACCTCGGGCTCTTAAGGAACAGGAACCTGGTTTTGTTGCATCTCTCGAACCTTAGTCTGAAGGTTGTCAATCTTGGAAACGAGCTGAGCTAAGACTCCCATCATATTTGGCTGCACAACTGGTACTTGATCTGTGTTCTCCATGGAAAATGTATAGATACCGTACTCGGAATAAGTAGCAGGGGAACGTATGGAGCCCCAGGGTGATTTGACTGTAGACCGAAGCCAATAAGGAGCCAGGCCAAGGGCGTGCGATCGACCAGAGAAGGCACAAAATGGGATTTATTTTGAGAAAAATAAGGAAAATATTTTTTACATTTTTTGTTTCTCTTTTGAGATCAAAGGACAAAATATTTTTGGATTTTTGATAAAGAAGAGAGAAATGTTTTTTGATTTTTGATAAAGAAGGAAAAATTATTTTTGTATTTTTGATAAAGAAAGGAGACAATGTTTTTGGAAAACGGGTCTCAACATGATTATTATTATTATGTTCTCACTTGTATTAAATTCTCCTAAATGCAAAATGAAATGCCAGATGGGACCCGAGCCTGGAAAAATTGGGTTTATAGCATATGCAAAGCTATGGATGGACTTGTAACCAAGCTCATGGGTAGGGTTCCATTTTGAAAATGCGCAAAAATATGGGCGGCAGGCCGACCCGAAATTTTGGTAGAGTTTCAGGTCAAAATCGGAAATATAATATGTGTGTTCTAGGCTTGACACCTATATGCGGGTATGCAGTTGATTGGGTGGATCGAAAAGGGTTCCCCCTTCGGCGTGGCTTCCACGATAAACGTTTTTCTTTTGAGGGCAATCGGTACGTGTGGACAAGCCATTTGATATACCCGAGTGTACGTGAATTGCCTCACCATATACCTCGTGAGGACGGTACGTGTGAGAGCGAATTCGATATACTCGACGTACGTGAACGAGTTCCCTGCGATATACCTCCCATCATGACTTCGATTAAGCGGTAGGATGCGGGGGAACCGTTCGATATACGTCGAAGGTACTTGGCCAATGGAAAGTGAGAGTCATATCGCTTAGGCTAACTGCGCCCTGCCGGACCAGCTCCCATCACGAAGTGACCCTCCAATTACTAGACAAAATTTGGTCAATAACAATGCTCTTTGGTGATATTGTGTGAATCATGCATGATTATCTTATTAGTATCTTATGATGAGAGTATCTTTCTTGATCATACCCAACAGGGGGTAAAGTATAAGTACCAATGGTATGCCAAGTATGGGTGGGTGATGCGTGCAGCATGGGGATATAAGTGATCCTGGGTGCACGTGGTGTGAAGTATACATGGAGAATTTTATACAAGTGTGTGAATAGAAGCATAAGCATGAGGTACACATGAATAGTAAAGGGGAAAATAGGGGGATATATAAGAAAATAAAATACCCATGTAAATAGAGTCTATCCCTCAAAATGAACATCCACAGCGGAGTCTCCACTGTGGCCATCCCCGATCCTCACGGCGGGAGTGGATCCTGGTCCCGCGCGTCCTTCTCGAGAGAGCTTCGGCCGGCGTCATTGATGAGGTGAAAAATGTAAAGAGATGGAGTCGTCAATCTATTTTACTCAAAACAGACAAAAGAAAAGGGAGTCATCCCGAAGGACAGTATCCAAAGACATACTGATACATACGAAACAAAAATGATCCGAAAAGGGTCCGGGGGATAAGTTACGAAATGGGAAGGTGTTAGGCACCCATTTCTCCCTTACGGTCTCTCATGGGTTGTTGCTATTTTCCTTTTTTTCCTCGTGATATGTGTGCATGTGTATACGTAGTGGAGATAGGAATCATCGACTTGTATCATGGAAGAGATAAAGCGAGTCATCCATATGAATATCCCTAATAGTAATATTAGAAAATAGGATTTACGTGATTACCCTCGCGTTGATCATTATAACGGAACGATAACGCACATGGAATAATACGCCACTAAGAACAAATATATGTATATATAGAATTTAAGAGAATTGAATTTAAAGAATACAGAGAAAATAGAAAATGAGAGAAAAGTAGGAATAGGACTCGAGCCACGGGTTTCACCCCGAGATGCCTACGTAGACTATAGAGGCATCAAAGTCCACGTAGTTCGCATGCAAAATGAGGGGTGGGATTTATCGCATAAATCCAATCGGGGACTTCTCTTACGTGTGTGTGTGTGTGTGTGTGTGTGTATGTGTGTGTGTGTGAGTGTAAAAAAGTGTTTTAATTGTGAGAAAAGTGGGAGAATTCCCGTTTGGAATTTATGAGAAAATCCTTTTTTTCTTGTTTTTTGGGTTTTATTTATATGAAAATAAGATATGTGCAATAATACTAGATAAAAAGTATGTTAAGATATGTGAGATGAGAGAATAAAAGTGCTTAGTAATAAAACGAATTAATGCGAATTTAGGGGAATTTAAAGAGGGAGTTGAAAGAGTTGGACCTTCTTGGAGATCTTGAGCTTGATCTTGGATATTAGATAGAAGCCCTTGCACTTGGATGATGATGGAGGGTACTTAACTCAGCAAGTTTGGTGAAAAAGGTGATGAAAGGTGAAGGTTGGAAATGGATTTGGATGTGGAAATCACGCTGACTTCGAGAGGGGTTTTCTGAGCTTGCTGAGAGTAATGAATCTCTGATCTTTTATCTCAGAAGGGGGTTAGGCCCTTCTTTTTATAGGCCCAGGTCATTACCGACCGGCATAGCCTGGGTCCTGCCAATCGGCAGGTGTGTTTAGGCACACTACCGATAGGCAGGGTCTAGGACCTGCCGTTTGGGAGTCTCTTTCAGGTTCCTTCGAAAAATTGGTCGTAGAACGCAAACCGTTGATCTGAATTGCACATCGAGAGAATCATTAGAAAGGTAATCCAGAGACTTTTGAAAGTATTTTGTACTTCTCCCGGGTCCGAGAGTTTACTTTGGGTCAAATGTGGCTCAGAAGCGTTCGTCGGTCCTTTGGACAGGGAATTGTCGGACGCAAATGGATCGTTCATCCGCATGGTAAGTCAGAATCACGCACGGGGCGGACCGTTGGAAAGGTGAGGAGATGTACTTCGACATTACAAATAGTTTGACCCGGTTCGGGGAGTTGACTTTGGTCAACCGGGGCCTGGAAGTGTTCGGTGACCTTTCGGAGTAAAACGGATCGTTCGTCCGCAGTGTAAGTCAGAATCGCGCACGGGGCGGACCGTTGGAAAGGGGTTTCAGTGACCTTCGAAGATTCATTCAGTCTCGATTGTGATGAAGAGTTGACTTTGGTCAAACGGAGCCTGGGAGCGTCCGGTGACCTCCTGATCGAGTTTCGGGGGAAACGGGTCGTTCGTTCGCACCGTAAGTCAGAATCGCGCACGGGATGGACCGTTGGAAAAGGGATTCAGTTCCCTTAGAATATTCATTCAGTATCGTTTGAGCTGAAGAGTTTGACTTTTGGTCAAACAGAGCCTGGAAGTGCCCGATGGCCTTTAGGTCAGTACCCGGGGTATGTCTTGGGTTTGCAATGATGAAGGGAGGTACTAGGGACCTAAGGAGAGGTTAGGGGGTATTAGAATGGGGTGTCTACACCTATGACTCAAACAATGTTTGTCCAAACGGAATAAAGTCAATATACATATAAATTAACTAAATCGAAAATTTTCCCTTACAAATATCCCCGTATGGCTATTCCGGGACAAAACTAAAAACGAAAAACCTATTAGGACGTCGAGCTCGCTAAGAATCAATCCTAACCCCTAAAGAAAAAAGTACCGATGCTTGACCAATACAAACCTAGGTATCTTTTCTCTTGTAAAACGTTGGCGCATCGTTGCTAAACCTGCACACTTAACATACCTTTAAATGCAAAGAGAATATAACAAGATATAAACCGCATATGAAAACAAAACTCCCCCTTTTATAAACACCCCCCTTAGATTATGCATCCCACTTAGGTTTAACTTCTCCCCCTTTTTTGTTTGGTAATAGACAAAGGTAACATGCACTATATAAACAATCCCCCCCCCCCCCCCCCCACACACACACAAAAAAAAAAATGTAACACATGTGAACATAAAGGAAAACAAGCAATATCATGCAATGATGTGAAGTGAAACGAAACAACAAACAAACTCGACAGCACAAGCATAAATAATCCACACAATGAACAAATGATACCAATGTAAACAATGACAAAAAAAATATACCAATAGGATGATATATGACATGCCAATATGATATATTGATGAAGCATATAAAAAACATGGATTAAATGCAAATGTAAAGACTTGAAATACATACATACATACGTACACACACACACACACACACACACATATATATATATATATATATATATATATATATATATATATATATATATATATATAGAGAGAGAGAGAGAGAGAGAGAGAGAGAGAGAGACACACACACACACACACACACACACACACACACACACACACATAACAATAACGCATAATCAAATATAGGTATTGTAATACCCTGTTCCAACAAGTCAATTAAATTATTTATGAATTATTCTGAAGAGGAGTTAATGATAATTATGAGAGAATTGTGGGTCAAAGATTGAATAAATATAAGGAATCAGGGTAGTTCGAACGACTGTAAGGGGCATTCTAACGACATACATGTGTCATTATAAGCGAGATGGATGTCGCAAGAAGCAAGGCTTCAAACGACATGCCACTGCTTTACAGTGGCATGTCGCGAAAAGGGTCGCGCAAAGAAAGCATCAAACGAGGTAGAGAAGTCATTCGAATGACATGGGCTAATCGTTCAAATGACGTAGATCAAATTTTTTTTAATCAGATTGCCCTTGTGCGCTGTCATATTTTTTACCATTAGATCATTGTGCTGTCAAGCCCAGATCAGTCCAGATTGGGCGAAACGGGAATTTAGACCTTGGGAGGGTTTTTATAAGGGTGTGTTTGGGAATTTGTTTGGGGGGAAATGTAAGAAGAAAGAGAGAAAAAGAGGTGGGTGGTCTTCCACCCCCTCCCACCATAAACCACTATCCCTCCACCATTCTACCACCATAAAAACACCATTTTCTTAGTATCTTCCACTATGTTTGATGTATTTACACCCTTTTCGCTATTTTGGATAAGTGTTGGGAGTTTTTGGAGAAGATGAAGATGGAGCTTCCAAGGAGTTTGAAGTGGGTCTTTCTTGGAAGGAGCAAATTTTGGAGCATTTTTTTGGAGGATGCATTTGGTAACCCCTTGAGTCCACCTTTGGAGGTGGGGGTTGCTCCTTCTATACCAATATTTCTACCACCATTGGAGCTAGTAGAGGTGGAAATACTTTAGAGGTGTAAAAATCTATCTTTAGTATTAAGACTCTATTTTGCATTATTTTTAGTCCTATAATTATATTACATGTGTTGTATGCATATGATTAGATGATGAAATTATGTCTAGTAAATAAGAAACATTTTTATGAAATAAAAATGATATCTTGTTGAAATAAGACAATGAATCAATATTCCAAAGTTTGAGGTATAAAAGTTGGTATTTTATGAAAATGGTGTATTTTCTAGAAACATTGATGTTAAACCTTTTGTGAAATAACATGTTTTAAAATAATGATTTATTTTGGTAAACATTGGTGAAATAATGTTTCTTGCAAAAATGAAGATTTTATGAAAAATAGACATTTATTGAGTTTGAAGAAATTAAATGTCATTTGCTCATTGAAAATGTATTTTTGCTAGTATAATAATAGAATTTTAAGGTTTAAAGTCCATCTTCTCATGCATATAAACTTGTAGTATTTTGGCACTAAGTGTATAAACAAGTTTAAAGAAGACTTTGTTGGGTTTAAACATGAAATAAGAAAAGTAAAAATTATTGTCTTTAAAGTGTGTGATAAAAGTATGATAAGTACAAAGTTGTAAGACTACATGTAAAATAAAGAAAATGATATTTTCTTATAAAAGTAGTCTTAAGTGTAAGTGGATTTCTTGAATGAAGAAAGTAAAGAAATGTGTGGTTTGGGAAATTGTTAAGTAAGGTATTGATTAATGGGGAAGTTAATGTGTATAACTTGTAACGTTGTAAAGGATTAACACTTATGAAATTGGAAAGGAAATGATGGAATAAAGATGTTTTCAATTAAGAAGAATACGACTCCAAGGTTAAAACAGGTGTTAAGGTGTTAAAACACTTAAGAAGTTATTGTGGATAACTTAATACTGTTTTTGAAAAATTAACACTTGTGGAAATGGAGTAAAAATATGAGTTTGGATACAAATGGGTAAAATGGTAATTTTACTTAAAGTGGAACATTTCTATGAAATAAAAATATCGGATAAGGTGTAACACTAATGGGTCCCAAATAAATATGATTTTTAGAATAAAATTAAGGTTAAAGTGTAAAGGACATGAAATGGTAAAATTTCAAAGTGTAACACAAGTTGGGTGTAACTCCGAATTTTGGTTTCGGCCAGATAAAAAGAAAAAGTGGAGTAATACGGACATTTATAAAATATTAAAACACATGAAAAGGAATTCGGATGATACCGGAATAATTAAGGAGGGCCCAAAGCCTTGGGGTGAAAGGCCCAAAATAACTATCCAGAGCATATGGTGTGCATAGCCCGCGGTGTGGAGCCTGTTGAAGTATGCGATATTTGAAAGATTTTGAGAAAAGATAAAGGCATAAGGAACATGTCAAGAAGTAGGTTGTGTGGTGAAATGTGTTAATACAACCTAACTTGAATCAATTAATAAATGTTCCGCTAAAGGTTAAAATGAACAAATAAATGTGTAATTGATTAATGTCCATAAGGTAAGAAAAAAAGTAAAGTAAGTGGGTGATTAAACAACTTAAGCCGTTAAACCCATAATTAATACAAGAAGGTGTTGTAAAAGGCTCTTAAAGATTAAATGAGTATTTTCTAACATGGTGTTCGCATGTGAAAATGGTGGGTTTCAATGAAAATACTAATATGTGGTGGATAAAATAAAAAGGGTGATTTCGGTAAAGAAATTGTTACAGATAAATCAAATGTAGTGGTTTCAAGTATTGAACCATGTGTGTTAAATAAAGTGATAAATGTAAAGATGAGAAAAAGGAAATATTTTATGTGATTAAGGTAAATTAATTTGGATAAATAAGGTTCTCGAAAGTAAAACTGTTTCATGCATCGGTGTATGTATGCATATATATGTATACAAGGTAGTTGCATACTCACGTAGGCATAACGTGTTAGAGTCTCCTTTCTGCCGTTTGATTCTATACTGCATTTGTATCATTTCCACTGAGCATTGACTCACACCCTCGCTTTGTTACGACAGGTTGGGAGTGGTTTCGTATTTTGAGAGCATTATACAAGTAAGAACTTTCTTTATTTTATGTTAGTAGCTCTATATGCTTGGACTTTGGGGTGCTCTCCATTGGTCTCTCCCGTAGTTTATTTTGAAACTGAAATCTCATGCTAAACAAGTGAAATATTAATTAAAATAAAACTGGACTAACAATATTATATAGGTTGTTTTATTAAACTTCACACCTAAAGCTTAGGTCGGACCGGATTGACTACGGGTAACCCATAAATCTGGGTCGGTGGCATTATAAATGGTATCAGAGATCTAGGTTCAAGGTTCCTTTCGGGAGTTACGTGGTGAGGTCGGTATTGGATCTTTCGATGATGGTGTGGTTTGGGACGGTCATGCTGGTTTGGTGTTGGTTTAGTTTGTGTCCTCGATGGTAAAGTCAAAGAGGTTAGCACGAAAGATAATTTATTGACAAGTGGCACGTGACCAAGTTAATAGTTATTAATCGCGTCTGATTAAAATCATTAATATTAATGTGAATTAATTATTTAATAAAAATTCGAAAATTAATTATGTTATAATTATTAACGTGATGAGAGTTCGTAATTATGGGAAAATTTGTTGAATATTACTAATGAGCAAAGTAATATATAATAGTGGCCATATTAACTGTCACGAGCGAATAAAATGATAATTTTAGAAATTTGAGTCGGGACGCGCCCGTGTCGCGTCGGGACTAAATATTGATAAATAAAAGTAAATATTTTATAAGTGTTCGTATGGTCGTTTTGAGTGTGCCAACGCGTCCGGAAGGGTCGAGATAGTCAGAAAAGTATACCCGGGAGTTTGATTTGGGTCTCGGGGAGTTTTTAGGCCTAATTAGTACCCCGGGAGGGCTTTTTAGTCATTTTGTATTTTTGGGTAATTAAACCCACGAAAATTAAAGGGGTTATATCAGATGTTTAGGTTATCTCCTAGGGTTAGATAACTCAAAACACTAGAACGTCCATTGGAGAGGAGAGGAGAGAGCTCTCAAGGCATTCCAAGGCTCAAAACTCACCCGTTTGCACCGCCGCCACCGCGTAGATCGCAAGACGGGGAACGCAACCACACCAAATTCAACACCAAACCAGATTTCTGAAAATCCCAGGCAAGTGTTTATCTTGCTTATTTCGTTGATGCGTCATCCATATTAGTTTAGGAGTTATTAGGATGAGATTTATGGAAGAAAAACTCAATTTGAGATGGGAAATTTTCATGTAGTGATGATTTATATGATATTCTGGAAACCCTTTGTCATGTAAAGGATTAAGATTTTGATTAAGAAAAGAGTTCTAATCAGATACAAATACTAAAAAAATTATTCCGGACGATCGGACCGTTGGAATTGGATAAAATTTTACAGAGAATTAGCTGAAGACGAGAGAAAGCTACAGAAAAAACTCAGCTCGATCGGACCGTTTAATATTTTTTAATATATTTTTTGCTAGACAGTTTTATGTTTTGAGGACTCTTAGAGATAATAAAAAAATTCAATTAAAACTCCATTTTAATTCCGATTTCGAAACCGTTTGAAATTCTCATCTTTGAAAATGAAATTCAAAATCCTTTAATGTAAGGCGAAATCTATATTTTTGGGATATTTTGCATAAGGGATAATGTAAGTATATATTAAAGGGGAGAGACACGTACGAGAGAGTTACGTTGGAACATAAATGGATATCTACTGAATTGTACATTTGGAAGAATAGAGTCCATGAGGATTACGTAGTAAGTTGGAAAAACCCTTCGAATTAAAGTTAGAAACGAACCATTATACCTGATAAATAATAATGGAAAAATAAGGATAAATGTTGTGAATGTGGGTTATTGGATAAACCTAAATTGATATAATAAAAGTGGTACATTTATATGATTGTGTATGCATATATTATATACTTGTGAAAATCATGCCCGCGCTACTTGCTATCCCTGAGGTTTTCACCCTGGGACGATCTTATCTCGTGTGCCTTATGGGGGATATTGACTCGTACCCTAGAAGATAGAAATCCTAGGTACAGGCTATCGAATCGGTAGTCACGGTCCTAAGAGACGTGAGGGTATGTACTGACCTCTTGGACTTAGAAACTATGCTTCGCCTCAATATTGTTTGTGTATGTATTTATACAGTTCGAGAGTGATTCCGAACTTGTATTCCCTTTAGTACGATTGATACGGGGATTGGATAGCAAAGTATGCCCGCACCATAAAATTTTATGTGGGGTGTTGTTAGAATATATATATATATTATACGAGTATTTAATATATATATGAACTTCTGAAATATGGGAAACTGCCTACTGTGTTATGGTAAGTAAGACATGTATAATGACTCAAATTGGAAATACTTGTTTTGAAAAGTATAATATGATATTGAAAAAACTTTATGAATCAATAAAGTTAAAATGAGCATTTTGTACTAAATGAAATTATCCTTTTTAAACCACGATGTTGTTAAATCTTAAATTTTGAGAGTCACCTAAGATAAGTTAAATCCTTGGGGAAGGATAGTGTGATATATGATGAGATAAACCATTGGGAAGGTTAGTGCGATAGGAGTGCACATTAGAAGAGAGGCGAGAATTTCTCAAGAGAGTGTCGCACTAATATGTTGTTGCATTGGCCTGTATCAATTTAAATACTTGCTAAACGAATTTCTAAATCATATACACTATCGGGCTCTGACCCGTTTCTATTCCTCTTTCTCTCTTGTATATATATGTATATATTACAGGTGCCCAGCCACAGGGGCGTCTTGTTTACGATCCCTTGGAAGGAACGTGATGCAGCTTAGGTGGGAGTTGCAGGCCACTTGCTTAGACGATTTCATTTACTTGATTCCACTTCTATCATTCTCCTTATTGGGCATGTGTCGCCCTTTCCACTATTTATCTGTTTTATTGGGACATTTGTATTTCAGTTATTTCTAGTATTGTTACTTTGGGATTTATTCAGCATGTATGTTTTACTTTAAGTTTTAAATGCTGGGGTTTAGTTGTTGAATGTTTAAATTAATTGGATTATATGTTCCAGGATTATTGTGGTGTGATTCTTTAAATATTGAATTGTTGTAGATAATTAAATCTTTATTTTCAAAATAAAATTTGGAAAGTAATGTTAAAAAAATGGTTTTGACACTTAGCTTAATTAAATAGGGTGTTAAATTTGGAAAAGTTATTTTTACGATAGTGATGCTAAGAATGAACCAACTGTTCACCTTGATTTTAATTTAATAAAGGAGTGATCGCCCGGTATTTAATTAGGCAGGGTGTCACAATTATATACCTGGATCTATTCAATAAACTTAATCTCAAGATTGATAATTTGAAAAAAAAATTGCCATCCCTTTGGTCAGATTCGCTGGAAAGATGACTATGCCACTGGAAAAGGTGGTCTTGCCTATCTAAAATGGGAATATTTTGAACTTAATTGAATTTCTAGTAGTGGACATTGATTCTCCTTACAATGATATCCTTTGAACATGATCGATGCACATTATGAAAATTGTCCCCTCCACTTATCACTAGAACACAAATGCATAACCGACTGAGGGATAATGGAGATTAAAGAAAACTAGGTCGTTGATCGACAATACTTTATTATCGCCATCAGGCCCAAATAGGCCCAAATAGGATAAGAAAAGGAGAACGATGTTGCCTACGAGCCAACCAATAATAGAGACACACCATCTAAATATCAACTAAAGTACAGAAAACTTGGAGTAGATGAGATAAGGATGCCCCTCATAAATAGGTTCATGGAACCATTACTAGATGTAGCGTTCGACGATTCACACCTAAAGAAGAAATTCATAATCGGTAGTTCGCTCACCGACCAGAAAAGGGAAGAATTGGTTTCCCTACTGGAGGAAAATTAATATGTGTTTGCTTGGCATCCTTACGATATAGTTGGGATCAATGTCGAAGTCATGTGTTATTAACTTCTTTTTGGATTTGACGTACCCGCCGATCACACAAAAGGATCGGATTCAGAGGGAACACTAATATTGACTAGAGCTATATACCATCCCTTCTTGAAGTTCGACTTTTAGATGAAAGCCAGCTTCTTCTTGGCCTCGACATAGGCCTCATGTTTGGTCGTTGCCAAGATCCAAGTATGATCCTCGATAGACTTCTTCATCCTATCAAGCTATGACTTTAACTAGGACATCTCCAAGTCATTAAATTTTTTCTTATCATCATATGCCTTCTTAGTAATAATAAGAAACTCCTGGCATTTATCCAAGGCTGTCTCTAGGTTATTAATTCTCTTGACCTGGTCGGCCCCCTATCGAGTAGGGTAACAAAATATTCCATAAACTACAAAAATAAGATGAACTCCAGTCAACACAATGATAAAAAAGGAGTAATCAAACTAAATGTTATAAACTTTCCAGAGATAACATTTTCTCAATGTAAGAAGTGAGATGATTGGAGGTCAGCCTATTGGCCTGCTCTCGATCGAGTGCCAAAATGGCCCCCCTCAGTATACTAGAGGCAAAAGATGGATTCTTAACCACCGATATGGCTTAGAGACCCTTTATTGTGTTGGGGGCATCCACCTTCTTGGCGAGAACAATGATAGAAGTAGGAGGAACTTTCTCCTTCTTTTCCTTCTCCTTATCAGCAGTATCCAAAAGAGTAACAAGCTCGACGGGACCTCTGACCTCCTTCATTTTAGCGACGTTTGCCTTTGGAGTAGTGGGGAAATCGGATACGTCCACCAAGGTAAGATTCCTCTTCCTTGGAGGCATAGTTTTTTCAACATCAGGGATGGAGTTTATATTCATAGGTTCAAAATAGGATGAGGTAGACAAACTTAAAGACCCCTCACTAGTTTAAGGGACCGATATATTACGAATCGAATCCACAGGCCTAGCTATAAAGCTGGATGTGGAGTCGGTATACTCGAACAAAAGATATGCCGAACTAGGATGTTCGGAACCTGGAGTCAAAGGCCTCCTTAGCTTCCAAACCTTGATGAGTTCCTTGCGATTGAAATGAAAAATAATAGGCTCCTTTTTCGACGAACCCACAAAATAAATAAATAAATAAGAAAAATTAGCAACAATATCATACAATAACTGATCGCTAACAACAAATTCGAAGATAGGGTAACATCAACATATTTTTTCCCCTATCAGGACACACAAACTCATTGTATGGTTCACCAGCCTTAGGAATGGGTGGATGTTGCCAATTCCTAGCAATAAATCCATTACCCCAATTTCCTTTGTTAGAGTCATGGAAATTAACAACCAAAACCCTATCCGCCTTCCTTGCCTTCAAGAAAAAGACAATATCGTTTATTTTTTACCACGAATAATAATGTCTAATTTTTAGTATCCCTATTTGAGTACCATACAATTCATTCATCCTGTAAACCCTATTCACGATCCTCTATGTGTTTGGAGAACACTGAGTATCCCTAAACAGTTTATTAGGGGAAAATGTTATACCCCCCTCAGTAATTGAGATAGTATGAATCCAATGACCACCCTTAACATCGTAACAATTAGTAGGATTAGTGATACACTCTATTCTTACCCAACCAAGAATTGAATACATCTTCCTAAACTCCCATATAGTCCTATCATTCACGACATAAACCATTTTTCTCAACTCAATAGGAAAAATCGATGAAAATGTGAGGAAAATCAAAGGATCATTGTAAAGAAAATTGAAGAGAGAAGAAAACTTATAAATGAAGAAAGTTGTAAAAACCTCCTATTACCTTGAATAGTTAAAATTATGGAACGAAATGACAGTAGGAAACTTTTGATGGCTTGGTTCAAAATCCAAGATGTGTCATCATTTAAAACACGGACCAAGACAACAGTTGACAGAAATGCTTCACCTTTTACCCTTTTGATAGTTTTTTTATCAACGTACCCTCAACTAATCTGGTAAATTATGAGCATACCCTTCGAATACCCAATGGGAAGAATAAAGCAGATCTTAATTTCAAAATTCTTTACATGTGTAGCATCAATTTATAACCAACCACCTTAGCCGATTAATACCTTTCTTGATAATGATCAAACCTCTCCACCCCATTTAAGCTGAGATGCTTTCTGGCCAATTATGAAAGAGTTATATGAACAGTTAGAATAACACAGTCTGAGTGTAACTTGACCGGCATCAAGTGATGAATTTTGGAAGTTGAAGATAAGAATGAAGGAGAGTCTTATTTGCGAGGGTCTCGGAGCTGATCAACTAAAATGAATTACGGCAGTAACTAATGACTCCTAGAGTCCTGCATCGATATAATCTCATCACCGCCACTATAAATGTAACCCACACCCCTAAGAAAATGAGCATGTAATTCTTGTTATTGGGAACCAAGTAATAAGAAAAAAACACCCTGTGGACGTTGGCCATTGTTGAACCACGTAAATAGTTGTGGTGTGATTGTGTGACTTGTTCTTTCTGTTTGGTATTAATTATTTGGGATTATTGATTGTGAGATTTGTGCATCTACAAGTTTCAAGAAAAATAGGGGGAAGAATTTAAAGAGACGAAATTTATGAAAAAAATATAGAGGAACCTCTATAAAAATGATTAAAAGAGAAGAAGAGAGAAAATTCTTTATACCTGTTACTAAATGAAGAAAAAGAAAAGGGGGTAAATTACTTTGTGACCCTTATAAGCTTCTCATTCCAAAAGGTAGTGAAATGACAACCTCGTTGAGATCTTTTTTGATAAAACGTGTGTGTAAACAACCTAAATAAAACCTAGAGGGAGTGAATAGGTTCGAAGGCTTAATGTATCCATTTTTTTTACAAAAGTTCTTCAAATTCTAATTTCTTAAAAATAAATTTATCAAAACACAATCTAATTGACTTATTAAACTCACACAAAAAATAATCAAATTGATCCAGGTGTGGAAACTACAATCTAGCAAGTTTAATCAAATTTTAATGTAAATTATTATATCCATATTCAATTAGAGTGAGGTGTGTGATCAAATGTCTTCATGAGTTTAATAAACAATCACAAACTCACACAAGACAAAATTATGAGAAAAAACCCCACCCATGGGTAAAAAATGTCGACGCACTCCAATTCTTATTTCTATTTGAAAATAATTTTATGAAAGACAAGAAGGTACTTCTCACAAAATTTTTATCCTGTAGTTTCCTATTAACCTTTCAACTCTCCCCTGTAGTCAATGAGAATCTACGGCAGGCTCTATGCCATGAATGAAGAAGTCTATTATCTTCCTTTGAAGTTGCACCACACTCTTATCTCTCCAATAGGATGAAGTACCTCCAATTTTAGATCGCGGAGTGGTTGATCACGATGAATCAGAAGTATATACAACTTTGGCTAGATTGTGATTTCAAATCACTCAAAAACTCCTCATAAAAACACAGATCTCATTCTAGATCTAAGAACATTCAAACTCGCAATTGAGTTTGGAAATTAAGCTTTGAGAGAAAAATAAAACCTCACAAACTCGAAAAACTCCTCAGATATGATGTTTTTAAATGATGTACAAGACATGGGAAACAATATTATTTATAGAAAATCTGACACCACCGTGCGCACGATTAGATCTGTTGTCATGCGCATGATTCCATACATTGTATAATCTTATCCATGGTCATGCACACACCCCCATTTTTCCATCCGTGCGAACGCCTCCAATTTGTTTTCTCCAAAATCAATTTCAAAAGATGAGCCTTGATTTAAAAAGAAAGAACATATCTCGAAAAAGGTGTTTCAAAAGCATTTTATGAAAAATTCACTCTATTTGGAAAACACATGAGTGTGTGCAATACATAAAATTAAATTGAAATTCCGTAAAAGGATAAACTTAATTTTTAGCAACGGAAAGCTTCAATGAGTGGATTACAAGGTCTTTAATCTTTAAAGGTTCAATCTTGACATAATATTGCGCCTCATTCAAAACGAATCAAGTCTGTGTGATAAAATATTTTGATAGGGGAGATAGCCAATTTATATATATTAGAAATGTTTACATTTTCAATCTCCCCCATTTGATATTTCGTGGTAAAAAACTAAAATAAACTTAATTTCCCCTACAAGACTCGCACCTCACTCGCCATATAGTGAGAGTAGTAGCAATATAATTTATAAATATAAATGACTGACTCAATACTCCAATGTACTCTTTTTGATTATGTAGCAATGTGAGGAATCCTTTAAAATCTCAAAAAACAAGAAATAATTACGGAGGACATGCAAATGAAGTAATTCTCCTTATTTGAAAATCAATCTAAATAATGATATCAAGAAATATGAATAATGAGATAACAATAAATTAATTATATTCCCCATTAACCAAACATATATACAACCAATAAAAACTCACAACAAATTCTCCCTAAAGATCATAATCAAAACATATATCAAGCAAGCATATGACAATATTGAATCTCCCTCAAAGATGAAACAAAAACAAATAACATCTCCCCGTTTTTGTCACACCCGAACATAAAAGCCTTACTCCCAAACACCCAAACATGTGATAATAAAACATCCATTACATCAGATATAACTATCATCTCCCTTACTCCCAAACACGCAAACATATGATAATAAAACATCCATCACATCAAAGATTATATGTTCTCTCCCCCTTTTATCATGAAATAACACAAAGTTTAATAACGATTAATTAAGCATGAGAGAGATATTTAAATAGGGTAAAAATATGTGTATTAGGAGATACATAACAAGATATTAAGTATGAATCTGAATGGAAACACAAGGGAAGCAAAAACCAAATCCTGAAAACTAAAGCCAAGCGCACGGGTAGGATTGAGAGCCGTGCGAATGGATGCACCAAAAAATTATAAATTCAAATTTTCAAACCCGAAACTTGGGATACATGACTGATTTCAATGTTATCACTCCTATAAATGAGTTACTTTCCCGAAACCAATACAAAAACACTCATCTAATCAATATGTGCACCCATCAAAATGCTCAAGTACTAAGATCAAATAAAGATCATTAGCACAAACCAAAAATATTAACATACATGGAAAACAGAAGATTAAATCAAAAAACTAAACAATTATGCAAATAATACAAAATCACTTAGTCTAAAATTTAATATCACTACAGATTTGCAAAATCGAAATTATTATTTTCAATTCACATTTGAAACATAACAAATCATAAGTTAAGAATTGAATGAGCTTGCAAGTGCGTAGAGATGGAAAACCACAAAATCATCAACAAATTGCATTTGACACATTTAGTAAACATTTTGTAGGAAAATACAATACGATCATAAGTTTTTCTTTAAGCTTAACTCTGTCTATAAACATCTTTGGCAAGTGCTGATTTTGAATTTTTTAAATACCAAACTAAAATAGTAATTTCATTTTTGAAATGCTAAAGTCCTATCTTGTTTTTATTTTCGGTTAAACTCTTGGCTTGTGGCTCTTTCCAACACATTGGCTTTTATCGTTATTTGGATTTTCACACACCAGTTGACACCTATCCAATGGCCATAATAACATTAATGGTAGCCCTTATTAACGCTTGCAAAATGGTATATATTTAACTCTAACATATAGAAACTCATATATATAGACCTTAGAGTTCTTATGAAACTTATGCCATATTTATTTTCACTTTTAAAGTTGTAAATTCTTATAAAATGACAATAATTAACACCATTTGTGAAAATAGTGTGGTGTAAAGTGAGTACAATCTTTCATGTTATCAAAGTCAAACTAAAGTAAATGTTCTCCATGATATTTTTGAAAAGTTTACTTTGACAAAACATATTCAACGATTACATAAAAAACAAACCATTTAAGTAACAACACACAAAATTACGCAATCGTATAGATACATCAACGTGTTGAGAAGGGGATTTAACCAAAAAAACACAAAATAAATGAAAAAATCTTTTTGAATTTTTTTTACAAAAGAAGAGTAAACATAATATGTGCAAATTCAAAAGTTCGAATATGGAAATCTAGATGCACTCAACACTCTTGAAAGAATATGCTCACTCAATCTCATCCACCAACCTCAAAATACTATATAAGGTATCATATTAAACTCAAAATAATATGAAACATGTGAAGTATGAATACCATGAAAGACATATAAGTAATATGACTAGATATACCAAAGCATGTACATAAGCATGCAACATATGGATAAACATGAAAATCTATCACAAGAAGAACATATGTCTAAAAATAAGTCAATAAGCATGTGATACAGAAAAAACTCAAGTATCTCAACACAAATGACACCAAGCATCCAATAATCATGGTATGAGTTCAGTAAGTAGGTATGAACACCCTCAAGGTCAAAATCTATATAAAATCATCATAAGATATCACAAGATATGTCTCAACATATAAGCTCTCAAAATTATCCAAGATAGCATGGATAAGCATCAATCAAAAAATCAAAACAACAAACATGTTTTTGGATTTTTCAACAATATATCAAAACAAACAAAAACAAGAACAGATCAAAAGACACAAAACATGTATATACCACGAATACAAAACAAATCATCAACACTTAACACATAGTCTATGACAAGATATAAAACACGAGATTATATGATCCTAGTTAAGACACACACTAAACAATTCAAGTGTAAGGAGAATCCTTTCTTTTATCAATAAGAAGTAGGGAAACTCTTGATGATGACTCACCTTTAAAGGTGTAAACATGAAAACCAACATTAAAAGCACCTTTATTTCTCCAAACATGTCTTGACATGGAATTCTTGAGGTTAGGAGAAACCCTGGACACAACTTGACTCGCAAATTTCACATTACCTTCATTTTGAATTTTTTTTAATAAAATCCACACCCCTCACAAAAAATTTATTACCATGCTTGTAAGGAGGAATATAAGGAAAGTTTCTTTGAATACCAAATATATAGGGCTTAAAATTTATGTTTTTCTCAAAAATATATTTTCTTTTCAAAATCCCTTCCACAATCCATAGTCAAATGTTTGACTTTGGTCACAAGAACATTTAAAACACATTTTAAATCGTCAACAGAATCAAAGGGGTCAACATCATGTGAAAGTGAATCAACATGAGATTTCATAAGCATGAAATAAAAATATCAAAGTATCCAATTTTATGTCAATGAGTGTAGACATAAGATTCGCGGTGAACCACCTTGGGATGAATTTTAGGAACAATTCACAACTTTTGTCGATTACTAAACAACTTGTAATAAAAATTTCTCAAATGATCCTTTTTGTGGCAAAATGGGAAAGTGTAGGATTTAGAAAGTATTTTCAAACTTTTATTACTTTTGCAAATAACGTTATCATTGTTTTTACATTCAAAACACTTGATTCAACAATTATATTTTCTTTCAGAACTTGATTTTTCTCATTCTCACACAAAGAAGATTGAACCATTTGAATCATATCATGAGTTGAAATATTCTCCACATTTGTTGACCTATAATGAAAATAATAATTCATTTGACTCAACACTTTCCAAAATTCACAAAATTTATGTGTTCAATTCATTGATAAATAAAATCAATTCCACCTTTTTGCATACATTCTTTTACCCATTCGCCAAAACATAGCAACTTTCACAATTTTTGAAACCTTTCATAAAAATACCACTTTTTTCATTTTTAGCAAAGCATTCTCTCTTGGAGAAACTCATACAATGATCGTACTTATAAAGTTGACTTATACTGATGAGGTTAGCCTTACGTTCTTCAACTAAAATAGTATTGTGAAGAGTGATTTCATTCAAAATTCTACTTGTTCCCTTTCCACTCATTCTTGATTTCTTTTCATTACCAAAAGTAATCAAACCACCATCAAAATTTTCAGAAGAATTAAACCATTACTTTTCTTCCGTCATATGACGTGAGCAACCACTATTAAAATTCCAATCATTTGAATAAATTATGGTTATAATATTTTCAAAAGTCATATAAAAAATATGACTCTCTTATCTAACCCATTTCGATTTCACTTGATCAAATCACTAATTTCCTTTGGAAGTTTCTTCAATTCACTTTCAAGCTTATTGTTCACTCCTTGAAAATAAATTCTTCCTAAAAATTTAGGATATAAATTTTACTCATCACTTTGAAGTTTGAAACAAAAAATTCTTAAGTGTCCGCTTATAAAGAAATAGGAGCACTTATAGGTTTGAAATGATTTAGAGAAAAAATCACATTTCTTGTTGCAAAATATTGTAATTTGGGGTTTTAAAAAATTATTTCTCTCTTGAAATACCTTTGATGATGTCTAAAGTGAGGAACTTTTTTTTCAAAAAAAAATCATACAGTCCCTTGCTTTTGAGTTCTTACAACAAATTTGGGTTAACTGACATTTTGAATATTCTTAACGTCAGCAATACTCACATTTGTACTCTTGATGGACAAGACTTTCTCCTCTAGATCTTTTCCTTTTGAAACCATTTTTCCTTTGTTAGATTGAGTAGAACTCTCTTGAACATCATCCTTTTTTCCTCGTATAAAATTCATAGAAAAAATAGTAGGAGGATTAAAATAGTGAAATCCAATACCTTTATCACCATTTAAAATCATAGATTTTTCAAAAATCATTTTATTGATCTTTCCTGAATGTTACTCTAAAGCAAGCTTCATTTTTAAGGCATTAAACAAGTCATTATTAATTGAAAAAACTTCTTTTTGATACTTTATTTCCTTGAGTTCAAACATTATGCGTTCCTTTTCAAGTGTACATTTCATTTTAAGGAAATTATCTTTTTGATTTTTAAAAGACACATTTTGATCGTTAACACACTTTAACTCATGCTTGGGTTGTAAAATAATTACATCTTTCTCTTTAAATAACCCACTTTATTCTTCCAAAACTTTTATTTTGTCTCACATCTGAATGTTATATTATTTTTCTAATTTGAGGGACTTATCTAATAATTTATTATAAGCATGTTTAAGTTCACTCAACTATCAATCATCACTCCCATCGTTATCATTATGCTTAATCTCATAACTATACTCACTATATGCATGTGAAGTGTTCCTAGTCATTAAACATAGTGATAATAAGTGCAAATTATCAATACTTACTCCCAAATCATACAAATCGATCAATTCCATGAAGTCACACAAATAAGCAAGCAAGCACAAAAATTAAATATCTAACTTGGATTTTTAGACCTAAAATGAGAAACTTAATTTTGATAACAATTGAAAAAACTTGTGTTTAAACAATCCAAATAAAAACTAGAGGGGGGTAAATATGTTTGAACACTTCATTTGTCTAAGTTTTAAATCTTATAAAAACTTCTTCAATTCCAATTTCTTAACAACAAATTTATCAAAACACAATCCAATTGACTTATTAATCTCTCAAAATAAAGAATCAACTGTATCTGGGTGTGGAAACAACAATATGGCAAGTCTAATCAATTTTTAACCTAAATTATTATATCTAAATTCAATTAGAGTGAGGTGTGCGATCAAATGTGTTTATGAGCATAATAAAAATCATAAACTCACACGAGACAAATTTTTTAGGAAAACCCCTCACCTAAGGGTAAAAACCCTCTATGCACTCCAATTCCCATTTCTACTTGAAAAATATTTGTACAAAAGACAATAAGATACCTCTCACACAATATCTATCGTGTAATAAGCAATGAACCTTTCAACTCTCCCCCATAGTCAGTGAGAATCCACGACAAACTCCATGCCAAGAATGAAGAAGTTTATTACTTTCCTTGAAAGTCGCACCACACTTCAATCTCTCCAATAGAATGAAATGCCTCCCATTTTAGATCCTTAGGTGGTTAAACGTGATAAATCGAAAGTAGATACAACTCTGTCTTGATTGTGATTTATAATCACTCAAAAAATTCTCACTACAACATAGATCTCATTCTACATCTAAAAGCATTCAAATTCTCACTTGAATTTTAAAATTTGGTTTAGAGAGAAATAAAACCTCACAAACTTGAAAAACTCCTCGGATAGGATATTTTGAAACGAGGGAAAAGACACACCTTTAAATGGAGGGAAATAAGGTTATTTAGAGAAAAATTTTAAAATTTGACACCATTGTGCGCACGATTAGATCTGACCATGCACACGATTCCAATGAGTATGGAATCCTGTCCATGGTCATGCGCACACCTCCATTTTTTAGTCGTCTACACGTGTAACACCCCCCCTGGATTTATGGGTTACCCATAGTAAACCCGATCCGCCACGAGTGTTAAAGTCCGATGAAACAACTTATATAATGATGTTAGTCCAGTTTTTATTTTAATTAACATTACACTCATTTATCATGCGATTTCAGTTTCAAAATAAACTACATGAGGGACCCATGGGGAGCACCCCAAACTCCAAGAATACTAACGTAAAAAAAAACTACTTACGTGTATAACGCTCTCAAAATAAGAAACCGCTCTCAACCCGTCGTAACAAAGCGAGGGTGTGAGCCAATACTTAGTAGGAAATATACAAATGCAGTATATAATCGAACGGAAGAAGGAGACTCTAACACGTTATGCCCACGTGCACATGCAACTACATTCTGTATATATATATATATATATACTTAATGCATTAAAGTTTTACTTCTGAAAACCTTATTTATCCAAATTAATTTATCTTATGAAAAACTTCTTTTTTTCATTTTGGCATTTATTACTTTATTTAACACACACGGTTCAATACCTGAAACTACTACATTTTATTTAACTGAAACCATTTCTTTACCAAATTCACCCTTTTATTTTATCCAATGCATATTAGTATTTATGTTGAAACCCACCCTTTTAACACACGCGAACACCGCGTTAGATAAAGCTCATTTAATCTTTGATAATCTTTTACAACACATTTTTGTGTCAATTTTGGGTTTAACCACTTAGGTTTCTTAATCACCCATTTACCCACTTACTTTATCTTTTCATTAACTTATGGACATTAATCAATTACATATTTACTTATCCTTTTTAATATTTACTGGAACATTTACTAGTTCATTCAAGTTAGGTTGTATTAACACATTTCACCACACAACCCATTTCTTGACACGTTCCTTATTCCTTTATCTTTTCTAAAAAAAATTCTAATACCGCGTACTTCAACGGGCTCCACACTGTCGGCTATGTGCATCATATGCTCTAGTCAGTTGTTTTGGGCCTTTCACCCCAGGGCTCCGGTCCCTCCTTAATTATCCCGGTCTCATCTAAGTTCTTTTTTATGTGTTTTAATATTTTGCAAATATCCACATTATTCCTTCTTTCCGTTTACCCGGCCGAAGCCAAAACTCGAGGTTTCACCCCAACTTCTGTTACACTTTGAAATTATCATTTCATATCCTTTACACTTTAACCTTGATTTTATTCTACAAATCATATTCATTTAGGACCAAATTGTGTAACATCTTTTCCAACATTTTTATTTCATAAAAGTGTCTCACTTTAAGTAAAATTACCATTTTACCCATTTGTTTCCAAACTCATCTTTTACTCTATTTACGCAAGTGTTAATTCTCCCAAAACACTATTAAGTTAACCACATTAACTTCTTAAGTGTTTTAATACATTAACACCCTTTTTAACCTTGAAGTAATATTCTTCTTGATTGAAAACATCTTTATTCCATTATTTCCTTTCCAATTTCATAAGTGTTAATCTTTTACAACATTATTGAGTTACACACTAACTTTTCAATATTTATCCATTAACACTTATTAAACCTTCCAGTAACCATTTTTCAACTAGTAATTTCTTTACTTTCTTTATTCAAGAAATCAAATTACACTTGAAGACTGCTTTTACAAGAAAATACCATTTCTCTTTATTAACACACGTAGTCTTATAATTTTATGTTCATTACACCATTAATCATATTTTCACACGCTTTGGAGACTATAATTTCTACTTTTTTCTTTATTCCATATTTAAACCCAATTAAATCTTCTTTAAACTTGTTTATACATTCAACATCCAAATAGTACAAGTTTATATGCATGAGAATATGGATTTTAAGCCTTAAAATCGTATTAAATGGTTTAAACTTATTTTGCATTCCAGAAATTCATCATTTTTGTAAAAATACATATTTAAGGCACAAAAGATATTGAATACCTTCAAACTCAACAAATTTATATTTTTTTTATAAAATCTTCGTTTTTACAAGAAACTTAAAAAATATTATTTCACCAATGTTTAAGAAAATAAATCATCACATTCAAACATTTTATTTCATAAAATGTTTAATCATCATTCTTTCTAAAAAATACACTATTTTCATAAAATACTAACTTTTAATATTTCAAGACTTTGAAATACTGATTCATTCTTCATTTTCAACCAAAATAACATTTTACCAGCATTTTTTCCCTAAAAATGATTATTGTTTATTACACATAATTTCACCATTTAATCAAATGCACACTACTCATGTAATCTAACTACAAGACTACAAATGATGCAAAATAGAGTCTTAACACTAAAAGTAAGATTTTCCCACCTTCAAAGGCTCCAATGGTGGTAGAAATATTAGTGTAGGAGGAGTAACCCCCACCTCCAAAGGTGGCCTCAAGGGATTACCAAAAGCATCATCCAAAATGCTCCATTCAAGTTTCCAAGAAAACCCCCTTCAAAATCCATTTCAAAACTCCATAAAAGTTCCATCTTCACCTCCAAAAATTTCCTAGCACTTATCCAAAAATTCGTAGCTCTCCTTGTCCATGGTGAAAAGGGGTGTATAACGTTCAAATATGTAACAAATATGGTGTTTTAATGTGGAGAGGTGGTGGTAGCATGGTGGTTTTGTGGTGTAGGAAGACAAAAATGGTGGAAGACCACCTTATCTCACTTTCTTATTCTTTTTCCAACTCCAAATGCCCCAAATAAACCAAACAATCCCTTATAAAACTCTACCAAAGGCTAAAAATATTGTTTTGCCCCTCTGGGGCTCATCTGAGTTCGACAACTCAATGATCTAATGGCCACAAATGTGACAACGCGCAAGGTCAAATCAAAATAAAATATTTTTGAAGCACGTCGTTATAATGGCATGAGCCTCGTTCGAACGACACGTCCATATCGTTCGATGGATGGCTTGGCGAGAGCTTTGCGTGACCTACCATTGTTATGTAGTGACATCTCGTTTGAATGTCGTTTGAACCCTACTTCTCGCGACATCCTATATCGCTTCTAATGACCCTACACTATCGTTCAAACGAACCCTATTCCATTATTTATTTCTTTTATTTTTTACCCACAATTCTCTTATAATCATTATTAACCCCTCTTCAGAATAGTTTTTATATAATTTGATTGAATTATTGGGAAAGGGTATTACATACTTCCCTTCTTGGGGAATTTCTTCCTCAAACTTCTTAATCCGTCAATCCCTAAGCTTATGGGGTTCACCAATGTCTATTTTAAACCATATAAATCCTACAAGAGAAAATCATCAAAGTTCTAAAGACTAAGGTCACCCTATGTGCCTCCATGCGAGGTTTGTCACCAAATAATCAACATGCGACATGCTCTAGTACTCCCCATCCCACTAACCATGAACGTCAAATAATCGACTCTGAGTCCCCACTCACTTGGTGATCGTGTCCGAACCATTTTTAGCACCACATATGCTAGTACTTAAGGCATATTTCCACCTCCATGGATGAATCCTTTCTAGTGGTCGACATTCACCCAATGTGAACCATAATATAACCAATCTTCGTATTCGTCATAAAAAACAATTATAGCTTAGGACTGTACATCCACATTCCACAAATTTCTAGGATATCTTGACTACACAACTCGTATGAGATTGCCAATAACCATACTATGATATTCTCTCGCTCCAAGGAATAATATTCTTATCAAGTCATGACTGCGGTCTAGCTTACACCTTCCGTTGCGTTACTCTGATGAACCTAGCACTACCCTAGGCGTCTCACCTTAGAGGACTCGCTAGAGCCTTGCTCTAATCCACTCACTGTGGCAAAGCAACATCGTATGCTAAGTTTTCCTCGATTTCCAACACTATACCGCATTCTCAAGTCATCATCCCACTCTTTTCAACTCGAGCCATTGATTGTCGCGTCGGCCAGTCAAAAGTTCACTAATCCTAAAAAACCAATACTATGAGCAAACCGTGTGGCCGAAAGTGCAACCACCCATACACAGAACTTTATGCAATAGCAAGAATACCTCAGATAGGGCACACTTAGTTATCGAACTGCACCGACCATACCTGGTCCACCGCGCTCTACTAGGTCCAACCGCATCGTACCATAATATGATACCAATTCGAGTTACCACATATATGAGAATTTCGATCCCCAATTACCAAAATCGTGTGACAGCCCGCCTAAATTAATCCTAGGTGATCAGTCCATTATTAAATTAAATCGGAATCATTAATGGTTTCATTCTTAGCATCACTGTGAAAAAAAAATTATTTACAAATCACCTAAGTCAAATTAAGATGGTGCCAATTTTATCTTTTATTATTAACACGGGCAATAATAATTTAATTGAATTAAACCAATCACACATGAATCTAATATGAACAATCTCACGATGGATATAAATAATTAAACAAGGGAGACTGAATAATCCATCGGTTCTCTAAATAAAATAATCCAACCACAATCTGAAATAAGTAAATAAAGGCTGAATATTGTCTTATGCATAATTGAAATAAATAAATAATTTGAAGGCAACACGCCCAGATGAACTGATAATGAAATCTCCTATCTAGAAAGAACGAGTTGAATCGTCTAAGAAATGTCCTCTAAGCCTCCACATTGTTGCAGCAATGTATCACTGGATAGGATCTCTAAGTTAGGCGTCCATGTGGTTGGACACCTAAAATGTTTTAAAAATATTTTGACACGGGTCAGAGCCCAAGTAAAATATTTTAAAAATATTTAGCAAGTATTCAGATCACAAATTTAAATCAGTTATTTATTACATGTGTATTATTCACGTAGACTCACTTGAGATTCTCACCTCTTAACTAATGTGCACGCTTAACGTATTCTACCTAACTAGTATCCCCTGACCAACTAGCTAAGGTATCCGATTACTCTCGATAAGTCTAATTCTCATGTATATCCCCATACTATACGGTACTACAGTTTCAATAATAAATTATTTATTCTCATTTTATTATTAAGGCACTTATTTAAATTTCACCATTTAATTTTCTTTTTAAATATTCATCATCTATCAATTCTACTATTTCACATAAGTATGTATATTACACAAGTATATATATTCATCACACATACAATATATACACACATACAGCATCCCCTGAATAGTCCCTCGTGATGCTAGCATACTCTATTATCAAGTCCGTGTACCTCTCGTACTCGATAAAGGACTATTGGTTCGGCATGTTTCCTCGAACCTAAAGTGAATCAATATAACAGTGGAGGCAAACGTAGTTCTAAGTCTTTGGGATATGCACATACCCAAAGTACCCAAACTACCTTCCAATCCTACTAATATACGACACATAGTGGATCGCCCTAAGTTCTATGCTCTAGAGCACTAATCCAAACCTCACTGGAATCGTCAAGGTGGAATCGCCCTATACGCGTAAACCTCCTGATAGCAATAAACGTAGGTATATTCACACATATAATCAAATCATATCTATAGGTATTCACACAACCTATTTATATATTATTCAGTAGGTATACATACAACCTAATTTCATCAACTCGTACGTAGTATATATTCCATCCGCATATTCGACGTACCATTAATTTTAATTAAATTTCCATTTCACATAATTTCGAGTATTTCTCACTACTCTAAGGGTCCTACTTACCCCTTACCTAATATCACTGGTTTAAATTATGAAACCGACGGCCACGCGTTCGCAACGAAAAGTTCTCTCTCCAAGACCTAAAACCTAGGGTCGTTCAAATGACATACTAATCTTCTTCGAACGACTCACACCTTCTTGAGGTTCAAACCTTTTTTAAATAACCTTGTAGTTCATCATCCAATTATATAACAACAATCACAATCAATCAATCGAGACAACCTCCAATGGAACAACAAATCAAAAATAACATTTTTTAAAATTTATCCCACGAATTTGCCCAGATTTTTAAAATGCAGTTTTGAGGCATTTCGGAGCCGTTTTTGGAAAAAATGTATTAGTGAATAAAATGCAGAAAACATGATTTTTTACTAGGCAGCGTGGACGGAATTGTCATTTTCGGAACCAAAACAACGCAAGACAGTTTTTAAGATGACGATTTAAATTTTAAAGGATTCCTAATTTATCCAATTTCATAGACTTCTCAAATTCAAAATGTTGTTTTATAATTCAATTCCTATAATGATGTTATTGAATTTGTATCTAGATGGAGGGTCCCATGATATAAATCACATAACTTCTGATTTCATTTATTTATGCAAGTGGATTCATTCTACATGCAATCATATTCCCAATTATGAGTTATATTCAGCAAATCACAAAATATCATCAATTTTACTAAATTCAAAGGCCCTATTCTACATGGGTATTATAACTCATAAAAATTTGCAAGATAAATACTTGCGTTATATTCAAGTGGTCTCATTTGATCCTCTTTGATGAACCTTCTCTTCTAATCCTTCCTCCAATAGTGATTGTGGTGCTAAAATGAGCTTGTATTCTCTCCAAAACCATTTCTTGAGCTCCAAGAAATTCTTACTTTCCTCCCTACTAGCCTCCACTTATTTTCTAATCTCTTTACCCTAGCCTCACATCATTGCAACTATATATAATACTCAAAGTCCCAAAATTTCTTTAACCATAAGTTATAAAATGACTAAAATGCCCTCATGGGTTGTCAATTATGTCTAAAATTATCCCGGGACCCAAACTACACACCCGGGTATACTATTTTGACTGTTTCAAACCCTTTTGGACTCAACCGTAATCTTAAAATCATCATCCAAGTTACTCATAATTTATTTTTTATCTCTACCTTATTTAATCCGTTCATGACGTTTGGTTGAGATATCATATTGTCACGTCACTAGCACTCGTTGTGACATCAATTATATAATTACGATTCACTTAGTAATTTTCTTCGATAAACATTAATCATTTCTCTCCAATTAATAATTTAATCAACGCGTCATATTTAATTTCCATTAAATTACGTCACACGTGTACTTTAAATTTTTAACCGAATTAATTCATTTTTAATTCTTTAAAAATACGAGTTGTTACAAACCGATAGGGACACGCGAGAGTCAGAAGGAACAAGCAACATTCCTGAGAAATTCCACCCATAAGCGTTCGATTATGATTTACAAAAGCGAACCTGAAGTCAAGCCACCAATTCCTAGAGTTCTCACCAAGCACAAATCCTAGCCACGCACCCTGACTTGGATTACTAGCCGTGGCGAATCGAATCACTACCATTCATTCTCGCAACACGAAAGCAATTTACGAATCGGTAGTCCTTTAAGGAGTAAACACCTAACTCCCCTCCTTGGGAGCAAGGCCCTACCTTTCACATTTTTGGCGTATATGAACCATCTCGATTGGTGGGTACCTCACGCTCTAGTCTACATTGACCTTGTCCAATTACCAGCGACAACGTCACCAAACCACTTCATCTAGGTTATCATTTATCTTATCATACTGTGATCATAACCCCAAACTCCCATAGGCATTACTTATCTCATGCGAGACACTCACCTCACCGTGTTCTCTGGCCACACGAGGTTGCCACCAAACTTATCTTCGGTTGCCATCCACACATAATTTACGTGACAACCACACTAGTCGCCATTAGCCTTCTAAGAATAGTAAAGACCATATTGGACTATATCTTCTAACCTTTACCATCTTTGCAAGGCGTGCCAAGGACTAATCCTTATGTTGCTATAGTATACACCGGCGACATGTTGACATAATAATCATGTTTCGATGATACCCCACCTCGGTTACCATTTCAAGTCTCCACATGGCATCACCACTCTAAGTCTCGAATACATCTCCTAGTACATCCCAAAACCGAGTATCACCACACTAATACTATTCATTTCATGACATCCGATCATCCCTTCTGTAATGACACAAGTTATCACCCTACCTTAGGGATTACACTACCCATTTGTGTCGATTTGGGAAGCCACACTCTACACGTACGCTATACGCCCAATAACCTAGAATCAACACCTGAACCTCAATACAATCATTACTAGGATGCTCATACTTATTTCTACCAAACTTAATTGGTCTCCTAAGGACACCAAGCACACTCCATATGAAAGTCCCAAAACGCGACAAGATTACATCATCCACACATACATCATCGTAGATGCGCTCTACGAACGCTTCAATACCCACATCATGATTACTCAGTGCTCGTAAAGACACTATTCTACGAGCTTCTACCCATGGTTTACCTTAACTACCAAACACTTCAAGGCATCACCACGTTCGATATTAATCCTCAAAGATATCGCGCAAAATTTGTCCTATAGGCACCTCAAAGTGCCTATGAACTACTCTCACACTAGGATTACCTCTCACCTAGTCATTACCTCGACGGCTAAAACGAGTCTATACACCTAGATAATCATCTTATCTTTATTCCAAGCGGTCGTGAGTATAAGTTATGTACAAACCACAACCAATGGTACTAAGGGTTATGGAAGGGTACAGGATGTCGCCAGCAACCTATAACCTCAAGGTTTACCCCACCTAAACCTCACTAAATGTTCAACTATAATAACAAAATTTCCTCCCTATGTGAATATCACACCATGGTTTAATCTAAACGTTAACAGGACTATAAAAATCTTGGTAGGGTATGGGACGCCGAGTTTTACCTATAAATACCAAGGCCTACACCGCAGACACCACACGTGATCCTATTACTCAATACCACATTATAATTAAGGTACACCCAACCCAATTCCTCAACCAAGGGACCTAACACGTTTTCACCACATAATTAATACTTATGAATGCCACTCAGTCATCTAACCTCCACATGTGAAACATAAAACCTTCACAGTTAGGTCGTAATGAACACTACTCGCGTTGCCACTACTAGGGCTACTCTCATCACCAAGTTATCACACAATACATCCCATACAAAGGATCATGATGTTACCACTATTAGCCTACACAACTTCATGTGTTCATCGAACTACCATCAATTGTAATATTTCTCAAGAATCAAATTTGTCTAATTACATTACCTATGTTAACTACCCGTAAGCGCTGCACCCAAGGGTTATATGCCTTTCAATCGCTAATCATTAGTGCCTAGTCGAGACAAACCAATCATCAACCTCTATCATTGACTATATCAAACTCATTCCACTTGCCCAATGAGTGTCATTTCAATCTATCAAGACCTCAAATGATTTTATATAACCAAGAATTTAACATAAACACCTCACACTAACAACCACGGTGTCACCACTATTGGCTTGCATGGACACCCGTAAATTATTACAATTCTAATCAGAAGCGTGAAAGCGATTAATTACTTCCAACTAGATCGCGTGACACTTGGCACTAACTTACTTGTCGTGTTAACCTCTTTGACTTTACCGTCGAGGACATGAACTAAATCGTTACCAAACTATCACAACCGTCCCTAACCAACACGGACATCGAAAGATCTAATACCTACCTCACCACATCACTCCAGAAAAGGAATATTGAACCTAGAGCTCTGATACCATTTATAATGCTCCGACCCGAATTTATGGGTTACTCGTAGTTAAATCAGTCCGCCCCGAGCGTTAGGTGTGAGGTGCGATGAAACAACCTATAGAATGTTGCTAGTTTAGTTTTTATTTTAATTAACATTACACTCGTTTAGCATACGATTCTAGTATCAAAATAAACTACGTGAGGGACCCATGGGGAGCACCCCGACGCCCAAGCATACAGAGCTACTAACGTAAAATAAAGAAAGTACTTACTCATATAACGCTCTCAAACTACAAAACCGCTCATGACCTGCCGTAACAAAGCGAGGGTGTGATCCAATGCTAAGTGGAAAATATACAAATGCAACATAGAATCGAACGACAAAAGGATTATCTAACAAGTTATGCCTACGTGCATATGCAACTACCTTATATAGATATATATACATACATATACTTAAATCATGAAAAAATTTACTTCTGCAAAACCTTATTTATCCAGAGTAATTTAACTTAATCTTATAAAGACTTCATTTTTATCATTTTGGCATCTCTTGCTTTATTTAATACACACGGTTCAATACTTGAAACCACTACATTTGATTTAAACGAAATTATTTCTTTACCGAAATCACTTTTTTTCTTTTATCCAATACATATTAGTATTTTCATTAAAACCCACCCTTTCCACACACGCGAACACCATGTTAGAAAATGCTCATTTAATCTTTGAGAACCATTTACAACACATTCTTGTGTCAAATTAGGGTTTAACCACTTAGGTTGCTCAATCACCCATTTACCCACTTACTTGACCTTTTTCCTTACCTTATGGACATCAATCAATTATGCATTTACTTATCCATTTTAACATTTACCAGAATATTTATTAGTTCATTCAAGTTAGGTTATATTAGCACATGTCACCAAAAAATTCATTTCTTAACACGTTCCTTATTCCTTTATATTTTCTCGGATTATTTCAAATATCGCATACTTCAACGGGCTCTACACCGTCGGTTATGTGCACCATATGCTCTGGACAGTTGTTTTAGACATTTCACCCCAGGGCTCCGATAGGAATGGCAACGGGTCGATTCGGGGTCGGGTTTTGACTCCCCATCCCCATCCTCGTTAGAAATATCATTCCCTGTTCCCTGTTATAACGGGTTCGGGGATCCCCGTCCCCATTTAAAACGGGTATTGGTTTCCCCGCAGGGAACCCGTTTCTTTTTTTTTTAATATAAAAAACTCATTTCATCTAAATATTTTCCTTCTATCAACATTTATTAAATTTATAACAAAAATATTGTCGGCACACATAAAGGGCATTTAAATTAAGCACCTAAGTAAAGATTACAATTAAATTACATCCCAATTAGAAATTATTAAACACGTATTATGCTCTTAAAAATAAAAAGTAGTACTGAGAGCATATTACGCTCTTAAAAATTTACAGAGCATAAATAAAGATAACAAGCCATATAGAACTGGAAACAAAGATAACAAATCACATAAACAAATCTAATTCACAACTGGAAATAAAGAACAAGAAGTTAACAAACCATATAGAGCTTTGCGTGAAATAAAAAAAAGTTAACAATTAGAACAAATAAATATAACAAACCAAATTTAATGTTAACAACTTGAACAAATAAATTTTTGTCAACAATTGGAACAATAAAACTACAATAAAAAAAAAGTTAACAATTGGAAAAAATAAAGAACAAATCGCAACTGGAAAAAAAGGTAACAACTGGAACAAATAAAGAACAAATCGCAACTGGAAAAAAAATTTAGCAACTGGAAACAAATAAAGAACTCATAGTGTCGCAAAGCAAAAGTCATCGGAGGGAGGGATTTCACAGCCAACTCACATCGTAGGGAGGGAAAAAAACTGGAGTGGTCGCTGGCACAACTCACAGCGTAGGGAGGCGGGGTGATGAGGGATTTTGAGTTTAATTTGAGACGAGGGGAGGGAGGCGCTGAGATGAGTTAGGGTTATGAGATATGTTATGTCAGTCCGTCCCTTTCTCAATATAGTTAAGTTATATATTTATTATAATATTAATATATACATACATATTTTATAATATATTAATATTTTGAGTATCCCCGTGGAGACCCGAGGCTATACCCAAAATAGATTTGAAATTTTTTGGGGATTTTTTTAACTCCCCGAACCCACCCCGATCCCCAAAATTTGGGAATTTTTTTTGGGTATCCACGGGTAATTGGATTTTTGGAAAAAATTGACATCCCTAGGCTCCGGACCCTCCTTAATTATCCCGGTGTCATCCGAGTTCCTTTTTATGTGTTTTAACATTTTACAAATGACCATATTGTTTCTTCTTTCCTTTTACTCGGTCGAAGCCAAAACCCAGAATTTCACCCCAACTCGTGTTACACTTTGAAATTATCATTTCTTGTCCTTTATACTTTAACCATTATTTTATTCTACAAATTATATTCATTTAGGACCAACTTATGTAACATCTTTTCTAACATTTTATTTCATAAAAATATTTCACTTTAAGTTAAATTACCATTTTACCCATTTGAATCCAAACACATCTTTTACACCATTTATGCAAGTGTTAACTATCTCAAAATACTATTAAGTAACCCACATTAAATTCTTAAGTGTTTTAATACCTTAACACCCTTTTTGACCTTGGAGTGATATTCGTCTTGATTGGAAGCATCTTTATTCCATTATTTCCTTTCTAATTTCATAAGTGTTAATCTTTTATAACATTTTTAAGCTACACACCAACTTTTCAATGTTTACCCCTTAACACTTATTAAACCTTCCATTAACTATTTTCCAAACTAATCATTTCTTTACTTTCTTTATTCAAGAAATCTAATTACATTTGAAGACTACTTTTACAAGAAAATACCATTTTTCTTTATCAACACATGTAGTCTTACAATCTTATGTTCATTACAGCGTTAATCCTATTTTTAACAATTTGAAGGCTAAATTTTCTACTTTTTTTATTCCATGTTTAAACCCAATTAAATCTTCTTTAAACTTGTTTATACATTCAACATCCAAATACTACAAGTTTATATGCATGAAAATATGGATTTTAAGTCTTAAAATCCTATCAAATGGTTTACACTTATTCTTCATTCTAGAAATTCATCATACTTGCAAAAATGCATTTTCAGGGCACAAAAGAAATTTAATTTATTCAAACTCAACAAATATTTACTTTTCATAAAATCTTCATTTTCCCAATAAACTTAAAAATATTATTTCACCAATGTTTAAGAAAATAAATCATAATTTTCAGACATTTTATTTCATAAAATGTTTAATCATCAATCTTACTAAAAAAAATACATTATTTTCACAAAATACAAACTTTAATATTTCAAGACTTTGAAATATTTATTCATTCTTCATTTTCAACTAAAAAAATATTTTACCAGTATTTTTATTCCATAAAAAAATTTATTATTTATTACACATAATTTCTTCATTTAATCAAATTCACATTACTCGTGTAATCTAACTGCAAGACTACAAATTATTAAAAAAATAGAGTCTTAACACTAAGAGTAACATTTTCCCACCTTTAAAGGCTCCAATGGTGGTAGAAATGTTGGTGTAAGAGGAACAACCCCCACCTCTAAAGGTGCCATCAAGGAGTTACCAAAAGCATCCTCTAAAATGCTCCATTCAAGCTTCCAAGCAAAACCCCCTCCAAAATCTACTTCAAAACTCTATGAAAGTTCCATCTTGACCTCCAAAATTTTTCCAAAACTTCTAAAAAAATTCGTATCTCCCCTCATCCACGGTGGAAATGGGTGTATAATGTTCAAATATGATGAAATATGTAACAAATACGGTGTTTTAATGTGAAGAAGTGGTGGTAACATGGTGGTTTGTGGTGGTGGAAGAGAAAAATAGTGGAATACCATCTTCTCTTATTTTCTCATCTTCTTCCAATTCCATATGGCCCAAATAAATTAAACAATCCCTTATAAAACCCTCCCAAAGGCCAAAAATTTCGTTTTCCCCTCCTGGACTCATATAAGCTCGACAACGCAAAGATCCAAGGGACAGAAATGTGATAAAGCACAAGGAATAATCAAAATAAGACATTTTTTAGGCACGTCATTCGAACGACACGAGCCTCGTTCAAACGACATGTCCATCCCATTCGATGGATGGCATCGCGCGACCCGCCACTGTTATGCAGTGACATCTCGTTTGAAGGTCGTTTGAACCCTACTTTTCGCGACATCCTATCTCGCTTCTAATAATCCCCCTGTCATTCGAACGATCCATATTTCATTATTTTATTTATTCAATTTTTGACCCACAATTCTCTTATAATCATTATCAACCCCCCATTCAGAATAGTTTATATATTATTTGATTGAATTATTGGGACAGGGTATTACAACACGCCTTCAATTTTTTTCTCTAAAACTAGTTTGAAAAAAAAAATCCTTGATCCCAATACATTAAAAAGAAAATGCACAACTCAAAAAGTGTTTTTAAAAAATACTTTATAAAAAATTCACTCCATTTGGAAAACACGTGAGTGTGCAGTAGCAAAAATTAAATCGAATATCTGTAAAAGGATATACTTCATTTTATCAGCAATGGATGGCTTCAATGAGTTGCATGCAAGGCCCTTAATCTTCAAAGATTTAATATAGACATAATACCACGCCTCAATCAAACGGATCAAGTTTAGGTGACTTGATAGACTCAAATGTTTTGACACATGAGATAGTTAATCTATATATAATAAAAATGTTTATATTTTCAACTGTCCTTTCACTTCCCTGGGTCATGTGCTCCATGCGTAATTATATCCTACGGAACTGTTAGGGATGATGAACGTAAACCTAATCTTAAGTATTATGTGTAAAATCGTAATGATTGCGCTTTCACTTGTTCTGAGTATGACATATGTCAACTTCAAGGCACTTTAGCCGCAAAACACTTGCATGTTTTAAGGAATAAATAACATAATTAGGTTGACTTGGCCTAAATACTGAATACTATAATTATGGGTGTAATTGAAAGGAAATGAAGCCTATTCGGGCCACTAAACAAGACATGGTTAATATTACCCAAAATACCCCTAGGTTAAGTCGGTCAAGCCTAGGCATGATTGATTATTCTAAAACTCTTTAAACATATGTGGATAAAGGTGAATTAAGATCCAAAGTAATAAAGTCATATTCCATCCCAACTATATCAAAGACGATTAAGTCAGAAAGAGGTTGAATCTTGCTAAACCCAATCCCATAAGCATTGTATCCATATAGGACTCTATACATGCATAAACAATACCACCCCCCCACCACCACCACCACCACCACTATGAGGAGGGAACATATTGACATTTAGTAATGAATAATACCCTTATATATTATTGTGTATTAGAATTATAAAAAAGTTTGTTGCACCTTGATCTTTGATTGATCATGTTCTAGAAAATAAAATAAAATAAAATGACTATATCTAAAGCACAAATTTCGTGATCGAAGCACAATACCTTTACAGATCTTGTAAGTGATTTGATATGGAGGAAATGAGTTAACAAAGATGATGAACTTTCTACCCTTCTTAGCTATCAAAAACCTTATAGTATAAGATCATTCCAAAGAAAATTATGTGTGTGGGGAATCTTGGAGATGAATACTTGGTGTTTTGAGTGAGATATAATCTTCTCTCCAAACACTCCTTCATAAAAATGTAAATAGTACTTTTATTCTCCCTCTCTAACTCTCAATAAGGATTATGCAACTTAAAAAACTAACTTGCACCAATATATGTAGGTATAAGTAGTGGGCATGGGCTAAATTGGGTATCTAGAGAGTCATGGCCGGTTACTTGGGTAAACGGACTATAATAGGTACCCAAGACTAAATAATTAAATTATCTTCCAAATAGGTACTCAAAAATCCAAAATTACATCCCCGTAATTTATTTCCTTTCTCCATTTAATCGCAAATAATTTCATTAAATAATTACGATTTCACTTTAATTTTAATTATCTCAAAATTACTCGAATCGTGAGGTCTTATATGCAAAGTTGTAATGGTACATAATATGATTCCTAACGTTAAGCATACCATACCTGCTTGGTCAAATCAGTTCGTAGTTAATCGATTTTAACGAACTTCTTATTTATTCATTGATTTCGGACTGAACTTATTTAATACTCAATCAGATTATAAAATAATCCATCGATTAGGTTTACTAGTACATTCAAAACTTATAAGACTATCGAGGGGATATCACAATTTAAAATATTTTTAGATGCGGATTCCTTTGAATTACGAACTCAGACATACTTACACAATGGTTGTCCAACTTTATGAGATTTAAATCCAATGAAATTGAACCTCACTCATAACAAACAAAGTGACAATTGTGTAAGTATTCTAATCCCGATAACCCTTGATATCAAGACTCTATGCACACTTTACAAACCTATGAGACTGTGCAAGTTTAATCTAGTCATATCCTGGAATTAAATCTCATCGTGGTCCTATTCAATACATTCCTAATGTACCGATCACAATCATCTTTTAACTATGAGATAAGTTCCTGAACCATCAGATAGGTTATCGTAGTTTAAGATAGACTACAAGGATTGGGCTCGTAGCTTTACTGATATGATGTCACTTCCTATCTTAACTGTGAACTACTTAATTGCACTATAATTGGAAGTCCAATCTTCCACATTCAAGACGAACCCAACTCATAGGAATTCTACTAAGTCCAATTTACTAACATTACATACAATATATTTAAAAATAAATATAAGGCTTTCTCACAAACATGATTCTCAGTTCAAATGAGCTGGACATACCATTATTGAAAAATTAACGCCATACATGTGTGGCCATCCCCGATCCTCACGAGGGGAGGGATGAAGAAGAGGGTATCTTTATGTCGAGAGGATCTTGGTCCCGCGCATCCCTCTCGGGAGCACTTCGACCGACGTTGGTGATGAGGCGAAAAATATAGAGAGATGGAGTCGCCAGTCTATTTTACTCAAACCAGACAAAAGAAAAGGGAGCCATCCCGAAGGACAGCATCCAAAGACATACTGATACATACGAAACCAAAATGATTCGAAAAGGGTTCGGAGGCTAAGTTACAGAATGGGAAGGTGTTAAGCACCCATTCCGCCCTTGCGGTCTCTCATGGATTGTTGTTATTTTCCTTTATTTCCTCGCGATATGTTTGCTTGTGTATATGTAGTGGAGATAGGAATCATCGACTTATATCATGGAAGAGATAAAGTGAGTCATCCGTAGAAATGTTCCTAAAAGTAATATTAGAAAATAGGATATACGCGATTATCCAAGCGTTGATCGTTATAATGGGACGATAACGCGTATGGAATAATACACCACTAAGAACAAATATATGTATATATATATATATATATATATATATATATAATCTAAGAGATTTAAGTTTAAAGAATATAGAAAGAAAAGAAAATGAGAGAAAAGTAGGACTCGATTCTCTGGTTTTACCCCAAGACGCCTACGTAGACTATAGAGGTATCAAAGTCCACGTAGTTCGTATGCAAAATGAGGGGTGGGATTTATCCCATAAATCCAACCGGGGACTTATCTTATATGTGTGTGTTTGTAAAAAAAAAGTGTTTTAGTTGTGAGAAAAGTGTGAGAAAAGAATGAGAATTCCCGTTTGAAATTTATGAGCAAACCCTCTTTTTTTTTGGGGGGGGGGGGGTTATTTATATGAAAATAAGAGATGTGCAATAATATTAAATAAAAAGTATATTAGGATATGTGAGATGGAGAGAATAAAAGTGCTAAGTAATAAAACAAGTTAATGCGAATTTAGGAGAATTTGAAGAGAGAGTTGAGAAAATTAGACCTTCTTGAAGATCTTGAGATTGATCTTGAATATTAGAGAGCGACCCTTACACTTGGATGATGACGAAGGGTAGTTAATTCCCCAATTTTGATGAAAAATATGATGAAAAGTGAGGGTTGGAAAGGGATTTGGATGTGTAAATCACGCTGACTTCGAGAGGAGTTTTCTGAGCTCGCTAAGAGTGATGGATTTCAGATCTTATCCTCTTGTAATGAGGTCAGGACCTCCTTTTTATAAGACCAGTGCATTATTGATCGGCATAGTCCTGGTCCTGCTAATCGACGGGTGTTTTTAGGCACACATTTGGAACCTGCCGTTTGGCAGTCTCTTTTAGGTTCCTTCGGAAAATCGATCGTAAAGAGTAAATTGTTGATCCGAATCGAACACGGGGTGAACCGTTGGAAAGGTACTTCAGAGAACTTCAAAAGTCTTTTGGACTACTCCCGAGTTGGGGAGTTAACTTTGGGTCAAATGTGGCTCTAAACCGTTCGTCGGTCCTTTGGACGGGGGATCATCGGACGCAAACGGATCGTTTGATCGCATGGTAAGTCAGAATCGCGCATGGGGAGGATCTTTAGAAAAGTTAGGAGATGTACTTCGATATTCCAAAGAGTTTGACTTGGTTTGGGAAGTTGACTTTGGTCAACCGGGGCCCAAAAGCATTTGGTGACCTTTTAGAGTAAAACAGATCGTTCATCCGTACCGTAAGTCAGAATCAGGCCCGAAGCGGACCGTTGGAAAGGGGTTTCAGTGACCTTTAAAGATTCATTCAGTCTCAGTCGATCTAAAGAGTTGACTTAGGTCAAGTAGAGCCTGGGAGCGTTCGGTGACCTCCTTATCAAATTCTGGGGAAAACGAGTCGTTCGTCGGCACCGTAAGTCAGAATCGCGCACGGGACGGATCGTTGGAAAGGGATTTTAGGGACCTTAGAGGATTCATTTAGTCTCAGTTGAGATTAAGAGTTTAAATTTTGGTCAAATGGAGTCTGGGAGTGCTCGATGGCCTCTAGGTCAGTACCCGGGGTATGACTTAGGTTTGTAGTGATGAAGGGAGGTAATAGGGACCTAAGGAGAGGTTAGGGGGTACTAGAATGGGGTGTCTACAGAGCCCTTCGACGGATCAGTTTGGAATAAATGATAGTCGTCGAATAGACATCGCATGATGCCTTTGAAAGAGTATGACCAATTCAGAGGGTCGAGGTCGATTTTGAGGACCTAAGGATGAGGATGACCGGTTCTATGGGTTGAGGCCAATTTTGAGGGCTTGAAGATGAGGGTGATCGATTCTGTAGGTCAAATCCAATTCTGAGGGCTTAAAGATGAGGGTGACCGATTCTGCGGGTCGAATCCAATTCTGAGGTCTTGAAGAGGAGGGTGATCGATTCTACAGGTTGAAGCTAATTCTGAGGGCTTGAAGATGAGGGTGATCAATTTTACAGGTCAAAACCAATTCTGAGGGCTTGAAGATGAGGGTGACCGATTCTGTGGGTCAAATCCAATTCTGAGGGCTTGAAGATGAGGGTGACCGATTCTGTGGGTCGAAGCCAATTCTGAGGGCTTAAATTATGATGACCAATTCTGCGGGTCGAAGCTAATTCTGAGGGCTTAAGTTGAGATGACCAATTCTGTGAGTCAAAGACAATTCTGAGGACTTAAATTATAATGGCCAATTCTGCGGGTCGAAGCTAATTCTGAGGGCTTAAGTTGTAACGACCAATTCTGCGGGTCGAAGCCAATTCTGAGGGATTAAGTTGAGATGACCAATTCTGTGGGTCGAAGCCAATTCTGAGGGGATTAAGTTGAGATGATCAATTCCGCGGGTCAAAGCCAATTCTGAGGGCTTAATTTGAGATAACCAATTTCACGGGTCGAAGCCAACTCTGAGGGCTTAAGTTGAGATGACCAATTTTGCGAATCGAAGCCAATTCTGAGGGCTTAAGTTGAGATGACCAATTTTATGGGTCAAAGCTAATTCTGATAGCTTAAATTGTGATGACCAATTATGCGAGTCGAAGCCAATTCTGAGGGCTTAAGTTGAGATGACCAATTCTACGGGTCGAAGCCAATTCTGAGGGCTTAAGTTGAGATGACCAATTCGAGTTGGGGAGCTGATTGCTGGGGAAATCTTTGTATCTTTTGGAGACTTTGAGGGGTAATGGCCAATTTGATGCTATAAAATCCACTAGGGACGTGATTAGGTGGTCCATAGCTTAGACGCTTTGCTCGGGGAGACTTGAGACCTTTGGGTAATAAGAGATAACCTAAAGTTCGTGATACTTTAGGGGTCCCTTGGGGACGTTGTCGGGGAGAGATCCGCTTGGATTTTGAGAGTTTCACTGGGGAAATAGGGGTTTCGCTTGAGGGAGTGCAAAATTTTCTTGGTGAAAATGTTCTAAATCCTCTCCGAGATTTGTAGGAATTTTCTGAGGATTTTTCAGGGTTTTCTGGTATTTTTTGGGAGTTTTCATACGAAAATTTAAGGGGGGGTGCCGGTCGGCATGGTGTGGAGGGTGCTATTCGAATTGGCACATACTTTTGGACTGCCTCGAGAAGATAAAGGGGGAAATGATGATCGATAGGTTTGGGTCAGTGCCGAGCGGCATGACCCTTGGTTTCCTATAAAAAGGGGCGGGTTCCCCTCATTTTTCATAACTTCTTGCCTTCTCTCTTTCTGCGATTTTCTTCTATGAATCATTCTAGCATTTCGCAATATAAAAAATGGCCGCTTTTGTGAGCACTGTGGTACACAGGGAGTGGTTGGCTGTTGACGACTGGGCAAATGTGGAGTGGAGGGCTAGGGCGCCTCTTGCTTTGGGGAGTGAGAACTCTTTTGATGAATTTGAGCCAGTTGCAGACAAGCAGACTTTACTGCAGGAACCGTCTTGTCATCGCTCTTCTAGGGTGGTGAACCCTTATGGTTATGTAGGTATAAAATGACCTTTGGCATTCCCTTTTTTTTTGTGATTTCCTCTTTTTCCTTGGATTTTGACAAGGTTTTGCTTTAATAGTCTGATGTTTCTTTGTCGACTATGCGTGTCCGTGGGATGACGGGGATTAAGGATGTCTGGGAGCACCTTCCACCTATGGTGCATTGGGTAGTATCAGCAGCAGGCTTTGGGAGGCTAGCGTCTGTGCTGGATGAGACGCCTCGTTCAACGGCGATCTTATGCACTCTGGGGGAGAGGTGGTGGGATACTACCCATACCTTCCATTTTGGTTTTGGAGAGATGACTGTTACTCCCATAGACGTGCAGCAAATACTGGGGCTAGATTGCGATGGAGAGCAGATAGAGGTGGATCGCTCTTTACGGGTGAGGTCGGAGGCGGTGCGGACGGCGCTAGGTGATGTGGGGAGGATAGTGTTTGGGGACTCTATTCGCCTGTCTCTACTGAGGGATGTTTTACTGAGTAGGGTGATTGATGTAGAGGACAGACTATAGGTGAGGCAGATGGCCCAGTTATTTACCTTGATGGTGCTGGGGGGATTTCTGGTGGCGTCGAGCGGCGACGTCGTCCACTTATGGTTTTTGCCATACTTGAGGATGTTTTCGAACACCCTCTCTATGATTGGGGGAGCCTGACTTTGGCGACCCTTTATTTTTCTCTGGATGCATTTAGCCGGTGCTGCCGGAAGACTTTTACTGGAACCACGTATATTCTTGAGGTATTTCTTTAATTTGCGCATTTTCCTTTCATGCATTCGTATTTTCCTTGTGCATCCCTTTTTTATCGCAGATTTTTATCTTTGGCAGACGTGGTTCTATGAGGTGATTGGGTGTAATAGCTAGCTGATTTATCTGAAGGATGAGATTGTTGGGACTTTTGTCGATTGTATCGGTGGCGGAAGGCCAATCTACAATCGAGGAAGTCTCTCTTTCTGGAGGCGGTGCGTCAGGTCTTGAATGGCCTAACAAGTGATAGGGTAAGACTTTTTTCTTCTTCAATCCTGGTCTTTGTGTGCACTGATTCTGTATTGGCTTATAGTAACTGGGGATTTTTTAGGTGACCTTTTCCCCTTAGGGGATGACTGTTCAGGACACGGGGTCAACTGGAGTGAATGCGCAGATGAGGTGTTTACTGGCGCATGAGTTTGGCCACTCTTGGTATCTTGAGGAGAGGGTGGTCCGATAGATTGCTGAGGACAAAGTGGTGGTGCTACTTACGATGCCCCCTATGTCTCTGAGGCGGGAGCGTCTGTTTCCATAGGATGCAAGGATTGTGGCGATGATTGGCGAGTCCTATCTGTTGTACACCGATACGGCTATGACGTATGATTATATGGACTTCGTGACGAGTTGGCGGATGGTGCCCAGCATATATGATGCATTGCCCTTGCCTCCTGCAGGTTTGAGTCAGCCAGTGAGGTCCTCCCACAGTAGTGGAGGTCCGTCGACATCTACGGCGGCGGTGACTTCAGAGGTCCCCTTTGTGAGGTTGTATACCCCTTCATACAATATCTGGCGGGCTGATGGAGGGATGGTGCCTATGTTGCATCGTCCTCATGCGATGGGCCCAGAGGATTTGGGCTTGACAGAGGAGGTTCTTCATACTTTGGTATATCTTTCTTCTCTTTTCTCTTGGTTTCTTTTTTATTTCTTTTGATCTCCTCTGGTTGATACTGATTATGCCTTTTCTCGCAGCAAGTTCGGGTGTCCACCACTTGGCTGTGGGACATTAGGGACTGGATATCTTCGACGACTGCCCATATTCGGGACGCGGTTCCTGTTCCTTCTTGTTTGGTGCCGTCTGCCTCATCTGGGGAGGAGTCTGGTTCAGGTAGTGGTGGTGCATCATCTCGCAGCAGGGACAAGAGAGCGCGTCGTAGGGGTGGGAGTTCTTAGAAAGAGAGGTGAAGGTTAGGTGAGAGTGAGAGAAAGAGAGAGAATGTGGGTTCGGGCTGAGTCCCGTTGTTTTTTTGCTTTTCTTTATTTTCCTACAAAATGATGTAACACAAAAACATATCTATGCAATGGATTTTTTTATTATCTTCTGTTAGTAATGAAGGAGTGAATGCATATGCCCTTTTTACTTTGCTGCTGAGACCGTAAAAAGAAAAATTTTTGGGATTTGAAGGAAAGTTTTATTTAAAATGAGAATTTATATAAAGATGGAAGGGGATTCTGAAATTCTGTTGAGAATATCAAAAAAAAATTTATTGAGTTTTCTGATTTTGACAAAAGAGGAAAAAGGGAAGTTTCTAAAAATAGGAGGTTGCCGATCGGCAAGACCCTTGTCCTGCCTATCGGTAGGTCGGTCCAATCTAATCAATCAAAGCTTTGATTGGTACCCTCTTCAGCCTTTGGTACCTTATGGGGCAGGGTTCCCTCCGATTTTTACAGGGGTTATGTCTTTTGTAAGTATTTTCAAGTGTAAAAAGGGGTAAGGCTGGAGTGTTTTCATCACACCTTTACATCCTAACTTTTTTATTCTGTGAGATGGCTCTCCCTGGTAGTGTTGAGTTTGCCAACTACCTCGAGACTTTGGAGGCGATGTGCTCCTATAACGTCGACTACGATGCTTTTAACATGCGTCGAGTATCTTTATGGCGTAATCGGCCCATAGAATGGAACATGCTGATAGCGGCGATACAATTTTGGTACCCCGAAGACCAGGTATTCTTCTTTGGCTTGGAAGAAGTCTGTCCAACTTATGAGGAATTTTCTACCGTATTGGGAGTAAATCCTAGTGTAGCGGCTGCTATGCGTGAGTTTTCCCGATCTCCTCAGGAACTGTTGGTTGGACTTCTCCCTGTCTCGCCCTCAGCGGGTAGATCCTTGGTTACTGGAGGAATGATTTCTCTTTCGACGGTGCTGCGGTATGTGCATTTACAGGAGATTGGTGATACTGGATATGTCGGAGCCGTCATTCTAGGCTTGGTTTCGAAATTACTGCTGGTGACTGGGGAACTGCTGGTGGAAACAAAAATTGCAGCCATCACTTTATGGATGTCATACCGTTGCAATCCTGCGGTGGTGATACTGGTGGAGACTTTGAATGGCCTGGATGCCTGGCGAGAAGGTTTTTCTAAATTTCTGAGGGGTAGCCCTGTGATGTTGTTCATGTAGTTGTCTGAAAGACTTCGCCTAGTTACTCCTCGGAATACCCTTTGTCGGTTGTACCCAACTTCTTTTTGTGCCATTTCATCAGTGTTGTCCTGGATATTGAGAACTGGTTTGTAAAGCATGGGGATCTAAATCTGCGTTAGTCAGTTCCTTGGTGGGGACAGTTTATGCCTATTCTGGAGTTAGGGGAATACCCGTATGTCCGGCGATTGGTCTTAGACAATCCTCTTTTTATTTTCCTTAGCGAATTCTGCGCAAATTTGGTTGGGAGTAGGTCGTGCCACCTCGGACACTAGATTACTTTCCGATAGAATATCTGATAGAGCGTTTGCACATTCGACTTGGATCTTTGTGGGAGAGTCGACGTCCGTCGACCCATCCTTCTCAGTCTGTTAGGAGAGTTTATCACATCCCCTGGGGATTATATGAGGTGGTTGTGGAGAAGAGTGGTCAGCAAAAGGTGGTTTGTCTTATCTGATACCATGGAGGGAGGTGTTGTAGTTTTTTCGAGGTTGGTTCGAGCTTATCGGTCCATGGAGCATCTGCGGCACTCTATTCAGGCAAGGGAAGCTTGGGGACCCCATGATGTAGATGATGACGGAACGATCTCCTCTGGTAGCTGTGGGTAGGAGTCTTGGAGAGTTTATTTTGTAATGGGGAATAAATTTGGGGATTTTATTTGGCTTTCTAGGAAGGTAGGGGTAAGGGAGTTATCCATTCCTTTTCTTATATAATTTTATCGTAATTTCTTATTAGTGAAATAAATAAGTTTTTGATCATCTAGCTGTGCCTTTTGATGAATTTTGTATTTTGAATTATCTATATCGATCGTTAAGGCATGCATAATCCTTTTGTTCAAATATATGTTAGAATGAACTGTCGTTCTCGGAGATAAGAAAAGTTTTTTGTGAAAAAGAAAGGGTCGTGCTCATATAAGATGTATGAGTTGCCTACGTACCTCTGGGGGGTTTTGAAAATTTTTAATTTTTCTGAGAATGGTTTTTGCAGAGGATTGGGCCCACGTAGTTCTGGAAAGAGGGAAATGAAGATTTTTTTTTTTTTAGAATAAAAGGGAGATGAGAAGAGTCGTAGCGCGCTGAGATTTCGGACTAGGGGTATAACTTATTGAGACGGTCCAAGTTGACCGAACAAGCCATCTCTTCTCCATCTAAGTCGGTATACATGGCGGCACCGCCGGACAAGATCTTCTTGACGATGTATGGGCCACTCCAATTGGGCTTGAATTTCCCTATGGGGTCCCAGATAGGCTCTACTATTTCTTTAAGGGATAAATCCCCTTCTTGGACACCATGATCCTTAACTCTCGTATTAAATTATTGAGCTATATGGCGATGATACCCTTGTATGTGGTATAGAGCTTTCAATCTCCTTTCATCTAGGAGGGTCAGCTCGTCAAGACGGCTTTGGTACCAATCTTCTTCGCTGACCTTGATTTCAAGCACGACACGCAACGAGGGTATTTCCAGCTCCATGAGTAGGACTGCTTCCATGCAGTAGACTAGAGAGTAAGGGTAGCCCTAGTATAGGTTTGAACTGAGGTTCGGTACCCCTAGAGGGTGTATGGTATTCGGTCATACCAATCTCGACAACTTTCGGTTATCTTGCTGATGATGGCTTTGAGGTTCTTGTTGGCAGCTTCGACTGCACCATTGGATTGAGGTCGATAGGGGGAGATTTGTGTCTCTGAATCCCGTACTCGTTGACCATTTCTGTGACTTCTGCCTCGAATTGCAACCCATTATCTGACACTAGCTCGTATGGGACCCCATATCGACAAATGGCATTTCTCTTAATGAATTGGGCCACTTTCTTGGCATTCAGGAGTGCGTATGACTCGACTTCGACCCATTTGGTGAAGTAATTAATGGCAAAAAGAACTCATGCCCGTTGGAGGCCTTGGGTGTAACTTTCCCTATGATATCGATACCCCAGGTGGAGAACGGCCAAGGAGAAGTCATGTTGTATAATTCTCACAGAGGCAGGTGTTAAAGGTTGGAAAACTGTTGGCATTTGAGGCATCTCCGGACATAGTCAGTGCAATCCTGGATCATGGTGGTCCTGTAGTATCTTTGTCGAATGATCTTCTTGGTAAGCATGTGACCGTTCATGTGGGACTCGCATTCCCCGCTGTGGATTTTCTACATCATCTTTTCAATGTCAGCCCCTGCGATGTAGTGTAGATAGGTTCCATCGAAGTTTCTCTTGAATAGTGCTTTATGACAGATGATGTATTGGGCGGCCAGTATTCGGAGGGTTGCCCGATCTTTCTTTTTGGAACCCTCCGAATACCTACCATGCTTGAGGAGGTGCCAGATATCATAGTACCAGCAATTGGCCAGCTCGAGATCTTCTTTGGTGATGAGCTCAATGTGGTAGCAGTGGGTTGGTTTGTCTTGATTTTGAACTAGGAAGGGGACCATTGTTATTCCTTCGGGAATGTCGACCATGGAGGCTATGGTAGAAAGGGCATCGGCTAGGTTATTATTTACTCGAGGTAGTTAATGGAAGGTAATGTATTGGAACTGGGAGCCTAGTTCTTCCAAGTGGGCATGGAAGGGTTGGAGTTTCTCGCCCTTGACTTTCTATTTTCTGAGCACTTAACCAATGATGAGGGCAGAATCCCCGTAGACATCTAGGCATTAAATTCCTTTCTTGAGAGCAACTTTAAGGCCTACCGTACACGTCTCGTATTCAGTCATGTTGTTGGTGCAGGGGAAATTCAACTTAATGGTGATACGAGTGTGGGAGTCATCTTGGGTGATCAGAAGTATCCCAATGCCATATCCTTTTTTGTTGGCAGCACCGTCAGAGAACATCTTCCATCTAAGGTCGTCTTGAGAGGTGCAGAGGATGTTTTCATCTAGGAATTCAGAGATCCAGTTATCGGCTTCTTTCATGGGGTAGTCAGCGAGGTAGTCAGAGATGTCTCTTCCTTTCATAGCTTTCTGTGTGACGTACACGATATCAAACTCGGCTAGGAGCATCAACCATCGAGCCATTTGACTGAATAAGGCGGGTTTCTCAAGAAGGTATTTGATGGGGTCCATTAGGGATATAAGTTTAATGGGGAAGGCGAGCATATAGTGTTATAACTTTTGGGTGACCCAAATAAGCGCGACATATGCTTTTTCCAAAGCAGGGTAGTTGACTTCGTACCCAGTCAATTTGTGACTGGTGTAATAGATGGATCTTTCTTTGCAGGAATTTTAAGGTATTGGGCTAGTAAATCCCCAACTGCAGTGTCGGTTATGGTTAGGTATAGAAGCAAGGGGAGACCAGGCTATGGTAGCGTGAGTACCGGAGGTTGGGTCAGATATTGTTTGATTCGATCAAAAGCTTCTTGGCATGACTCATTCCAAACTTTGGTTGAATCCTTTCGGAGGAGTTTGAAAATTGATTCACAGATGGAGGTTAGCTGGATGATGAACCGGCTGATGTATTATAATTTCCCAAGGAAACCACGGACATCTTTTTCTATTCGGGGAGGTGGCATCTCTAGTATGGCTTTTAGCTTGGCAGGATCTGCTTCTATCCCTTTCTCACTCACCATGAATCCCAAGAGTTTTCCCTTTGTAACGCTGAAGACACATTTCAGTGGATTGAGTCTCATCTGATATCGTCACAATCGTTCGAAGAACTTTCGGAGAGCGGTAACATAACCTTCTCTAGTTTTGGATTTGATAATCATATCATCCACATAGACCTCGACTTCTTTGTGAATCAAATCGTGAGGGATGGTTATAGTGGCCCTCTAGTAGGTAGCCCCGACATTCTTGAGACCAAATGGCATAGTAGTGTAGCAAAAGGTTCCCCATGGGGTGATGAAAGCGGTTTTTTCTTGGTGATCTGGGTGCATTTTGATTTGGTTGTACCCGATAAACCCATCGACGAACGACTTGAGAGCATGATTGGCTGTGTTATCCACGATCATGTCAATATTGGGTAGTGGGTAATCATCCTTCGGAGAGGCTTTGTTTAAGTCCTGGTAGTCTACACACATCCGAAGTTTCCCTCCTGATTTTGGTACAGGCACTATGTTAGCTAGCCATGTGGGATATTCGATCATGTGAATGATGCCCGCGTTCAACTGCTTGACCACCTCTTCTTTGACATTGAGCGACCATTCGGTGCAGAGCTTTCTCAACCTTTAGTTAACCGGCTTGTAATCTGAAAGAGTGGGGATCTCCTATTGAGCTATTTCAGGATCAATATCGGGCATATCGTCATAGGACTATGAGAAGTAATCCATGAACTCCTTCAATAATTCTTCGAGTTGTGCGCGCTTATGCTCGTCGAGGGTAGCCCCTATCCTAATCTCGCTCAGTTGTCTACTAGAACCTAGGTTAATAATAAGATTTTCTTCTTTATTAACTTGAATGTGGTTATGTTGTTTGTTATTAACCTTATTTAGATCAGTTAAGAATTATTCATTTGCAAAATCATCATCATCAAATGTTTGATTAGAATCCAAACAGTTAATGTAAGGCACAGCAAGATACTCAAAATCTTCATTTATTTCATTGATAGGAAAAACAACATTGGGAACCTCATCAAAGGAGGTCTCGATTACATTTGAGCAAGGATAGACAACAGAAGAAGAGATGGGGTAAACATTGGGGTTAGGTGGGATTTCAACAGATAGAACCGACGCAGCATGCCAGTTAAGGAGAGGTGTATCAGCAACTTTAATCAGGTGGGATGGATCCAGTGATGTAGTGCTTGAATGAACCATGTAGAGTGTCAGGCCCAGTGTCAATAAATTGAACGAATCCTCGGAGTCACTTCCCTCGGAATCTGTGGTATCTTTGATTAGTGGTTGTACATGGTGTTAGGAACTTTCGGCCCATGGGTAGTTGTCTTAGAAAAAGATCTCAATTCTAGGCTTCATCTTTTTGTCTGTATGGTCATACCAGGGTTCTGAAAAGCCGCAAAAGGGGAAGTCCTTGCCCTATTTGATGAATCGTCCATTCAAGGAGTCACCAGGGATAGTCTGGATGCAGTCTAGTCTTCTCTTTGGTCGAGACTGAGGGATCACTATGAGCTCTTATTCCGATGGTTGATACCCCAAACCACAAGGATGGAAAGTTTTTTTCAGCACAATGGGCTCAAATATCCCTTATTTACTTTGCCTTAGCCCCAGTCCGGGCATGAAGTGTATGTTTCTGAACATTTTAATCACATTAACGTTGCCATGAGGGTCGTATTACGAATAAACCCTTTCTTTGAAACCGTCCCCTACGAGGAGTAGAAGTGGCTCAACTCGGAATCCTGATAGGAGCATATCATTTGACTCGTAATGTATCTCAAGGATTGGATTGCTCGTACTTGCACCCTCGATATTATCGTCGTTGCCTAAAATGGTGATGACTCGTCCGTCAGCGAATATCTTCAATTTTTAATGGACCAAGGAAGACACACTCTTGATATTGTGGAGCCAAGGTCGTCCAAGCAACAGTTTGAAACAAGTTGGGATGTCAATTCCTTAGAATTCAACGACATGGTTTATAGGGAAAGCCCCTATTATAAGTTTTATGCATCCCATCACCTCCCGACGGGTATTATCGTAGGCACGTACAACAACGAAGGTTGGAGCGAGGTCACTTTCCTTCAGTCCTAAGCATTTGAAGGTTCTTAATGGGAAGAGATTCAAGGCAGATCCATTATCAACAAGAGAGAGTGGTACGATCTTCCCCATAACTTCGACGGAGATGTTGAGTGCATGATTATGGGTTGGCCCAATTCTGGGATTTCTTCTTTGGAAAAGGATAGCGTTAGGGTAGAGGTCAAGGATCTGACTAAATTTATCGCTTCTTCTAGTGTAGTAGAAAGAGGAATTGTGGGTCTAGTGAGTCACTTGATCAAGGCATTTATGTGTAGCTGGGAAGACATGAAAAGCCCCCATAGAGTGATGTTAGCCTGAGTTTTCTTCAGTTGATTGAGGATCTTGCTTTCCTCGAGGGTTATTTATGGCATAGGAAGGTTTTCAACGCCCTTCCCTTTGTCATTGGTTAGTAGTGATCTTGGGATCTGGTTATGCCTCCCTGATCTGGTCATGTGATTTACTGAAGAAGGGAAGAACATGAACCCTGTTTCTTCGTCGATCTGCCACTTTGTTTATTTCTCTGAGGAACTCTTCAAATGATATCATCCCACACATGTTGGCTACCAGACCAGTTTTATCGGAAGATTGCTCTTCATTCGAATCTTCAAATTCCTCCCCCCATCTGGTGGCAGCAATTTTGTCTTTCCATATAAAGTCAATGAATTCCACTACTTCAATGGCTTCTTTGTATAGGTCCTCCTATTCTACGGGGAGATATGAGGGTGAAGAGACCAGGTTACCTTATAGCTTCAGAGTATCAAGTAATTCGGTCATACTGAAAATATTATTGGTTTTCCTGAATAATTATGCTATGATCCGGACAACGTCATCTAGGCAGATTTCATCGGTTGGTACCACCCAACTGTCTGACTCTCGGGCTCATTTTCGTGCTTCTAAGAATAACGTACTGAACCTCTGGCAATCAATGATCATCTATAAGGGAAATTTCAGCCAGAACTCTAGGAGTTGGTTTAACACTTCTGATAATTCCATACTTTCATTTTTAGAACGGGTACGGACGGTAATGCATGCTTTAGTGAAAAGTGGCAGTGCCTCGTCAGCGAGGCTAACAGGGTGTAAGAGGAAATATGGGCAAGCGTGGAGAGGTTTGGGATAGTGTGTGGGTGTGATTTGAGTTGAGGGATCAAATTATGGGTTCTCTTCTAGGAAGATGGCATTGGCATGATTTGGCAGTGGGTTGTGGGTAGTGTTTGGCTTAGGATTGACTGGTGGAGCAATGGTATTCTAGTTAATTAGACCTTGGATTATGTTTTGAAGGTGAAATCATTGGTCAATGGTATGGCCAGCAGTTTGATGAAAGGCGCAATGGGCATCTGCCTTGAAGTTTCTTGGGAGTGGATTTGGCAATGGACGTGGATCCAAGGGTTTGATAAGGTTTCGGATTAACAGGACCTGATAAACTTTGAAGAGGGGAGCATGAAGCTCAGTTTATTCCTTTTGGACTGGGACATGGTGACTTTTTAATGCCCATAAGGTGGTTAGTTGAGAGATGTTATTGATGGTTGAGACTGCAGCACTGACAGGTTTGTCATGTTTTTTGGGGGTGAACTGTCCGAACACTTTCTTTGGTTCAACTTCTGTTTTAGCAAGACCTTCCTCGATTTCTACTCCTGCTTCTCTGAGAGCTCGGTACTGGGGATAGTATTGTCCTCCCATTGTTGCTCGGACATGGGGTAATAAGTTCTTCTTCACTATGTTGACTTATTCTTCCTCGGATGGCCGATTGGTCATGGTGGCTGCTTTTTCCCTCCATCGGGCTATGAAGTTACTGACTGATTCCCCAGAGTTCTATTTGAGCAGCTTTAAATCACGGTGGGTGACCTCAAGCACTTTGTTGTATTTATACTGCGACATAAATTCTCGGGCTACATCCTCCCAACTACGGATTCTAAACTCCTCGAGAGACAAAAACCATCGGAGGGCGCTATCCTTCAAAGTTTGCTGAAATAATTGGGCCATCACTTTTTTATAAGCCCCTAGGAGAATCATAGAATGGTGATAATCGCGAAGATGAACAATCGGAGGTCCACTTCCTCTGAATTTCTCGATATTTGACATCTTAAACTTCTCGAGTAACCATGCCTTAGGATAAGGAGACATGTGGGTATAGTCCATATAATTCCCAAAGATTATGACTTGGTCGAACTTCTTAGTTAGAATCTTGAGAGCTTATTTGACCTTGTTCAACTCTTCCTCTTTTGGATCAATGATCATAGTCAAGTTAGCCCCATGTTGGGCAAGGTTCGGCATAGGAAGTTGGGCAGGCGGCGGCCCATTAGTAGGAGGGGCACGTGGAGCGTGTTGATACTCTTCGGGAACCCAGATAGGCTCGGATGGACCCATAGCGCGAGGGAATAGGGCCTCGGGCTCTTGAGGAATAGGAATATGGTTTTGTTGCATCTCTCGGACCTCAGTCTGGAGGTTGTCAATCTTGAACACGAGCTGAGCTAAAACTGCCATCAGATCTAGCTGCACAATTGGTACTTGATCTGTGTTCTCCATGGAAAGCGGTTGGATTCCGAACTCGAAAGAAGTAGCAGGGGAATAGATGGAACTCCGGGGTGATTTGATTGAAGACCGAAGCCAATAAGGAGCCAGGCCAAGGGCGTGCGATTAACCTGAGAAGGCGTAAAACGGGATTTATTTTTGACAAAAAATAATGAAATTTTTTTGACATTTTTTTCTTTTTGAGATTAAAAGACAATATTTTTGGATTTTTGATAAAGAAAAGATAAATATTTTTGGATTTTTGATAAAGAAAAGATAAATATTTTTGGATTTTTGATAAAGAAAGGAGAAATATTTTTGGATTTTTGATAAATAAAAGAGAAATGTTTTTGGATTTTTAATAAAGAAGGGAAAAATAGTTTTGGGAGACGGGTCTCAGCATGATTATTATAATTATTATGTTCTCACTTGTATTAAATTTTCCTAAATACAAAAATGAAATGCTGGACGGGACTCAAGCCTGGAAAAGTTAGGTTTGTAACATATGCAAAGCTATGGTTGGAATTGTAACCAGGATCACGGCCAGGGTCCCATTTTAAAAATGAGCGAAATTTTGGGCGGCAGGCCGACCCGAAATTTCGATAAAGTTTCCGGTCGAAATCGGTAATCTAACATGTGTGTCCTAGGCTTAACACCTATATTTGGGTATGCAGTTAGTTGGGTGAATCGGAAAGGGTTCCCCCCTTTGGCGTGGCTTCCACGATATACGTCTTGCTTTTGAGGGCATTCGGTACGTGCGGACAAGCCATTTGATATACCTGAGTGTACGTTAATTGCCTCACTATATACCTCATGGGGACGGTACGTGTGAGAGAGAATTCGATATACTCGGTGTACATGAACGATTTCCCTGTAATATACCTCTTGTCACGACTTCAGTCAAGTGGTACGATGCGGGGGAACCGTTCGATATACGTCGAAGGTACTTGGCCAATGGAAGGTGAGAGTCATATCACTTAGGCTAACTACGCCCTGCTGGACCAGCGCCCATCATGAAGTGACCCTCCAGTTACTGGATAAAATTAGGTCAATAACAATGCTCTTTAGTGATGTCGTGTGAATCATGCATGATTCTCTTATTAGTATCTTATGATGAGAGTATCTTTCTTGATTATGCCAAACGGGGAGCAAAGTACAAGTACCAATGGTATACCAAGTATGGATGGGTGATGCATGCAACATGTGGATATATGTGATCCTAGGTGTGTGTTGTGTGAAGTGTACATGGAGAATATTCTACAAGTGTGTAAATAGAAGCACAAGCATGAGGTATACATGAAAAGGGGAACATGCAAAGTATGGGAGTATATAAGAAACTAAAACACCCATGTAAATAGAGTCTAGCCCTAAAAAAAATCCCCAGCGGAGTCGCCACTGCGTCCATCCTCGATCCTCGCGGCGGGAGGGATGAAGAAGATGGTATCTTTATGTCTAGAGGATCTTGGTCCCGCGCATCCCTCTCGGGAGCGTTTCGAGGGCGTCAATGAGGAGGTAAAAAATATAGAGAGATGGAGTCGCCAGTCTATTTTACTCAAAATAGATAAAAGAAAATGGAGCCATCTCGAAGGATAGAATCCAAAGACATACTGATACATACGAAACCAAAATGATTCGAAAAGGGTCCGGAGGCTAAGTTACGAAATGGGAAGGTGTTAGGCACCCATTCCGCCCTTGCGATCTCTAATGGATTGTTGTTATTTTCCTTTATTTACCCGTGATATGTGTGCATGTGTACATGTAGTGGAGATAGGAATCATCGACTTGTGTAGACACCCCATTCTGTTACCCCCAAACTCTCATTAGGTCCCTAGTACCTCCCTCCATCACTACAAACATAGGTCATGTCCCGAGTACTGACCTAGAAACCATCGGGCACTCCCCGGCTCAGTTTGAGTCAAAAGTCAAACTCTTTATCTCGACTGAGACTGAATGAATCCTCAAAGGGCACTGAATACCCTTTCCAACGGACTGCCCCGTGCGCAATTCCCGACTTACCATGTGGACGAACGATCCGTTTGCGTCTGAAACTTGACCCAGAGGCCACCGGGTGCTCCCGGGCTCTGTTTGACCTAAGTAAACTCTACAGCTCAATCGAGGTTGAATGAATCTTCAAAGGGCACTGAATACCCTTTCCAACGGTCCGTCCTATGCACGATTCCGACTTAATATGGCGACGAACGATCCGTTCGACTCCGAGAGGTAACTGAATGCTTCCCGGGATCGGTTGAACAAAGTCAACTCTCCAAATTGGGTAAAACTCTTTGGAATGTCGAAGTACATCTCCTAACCTTTCTAATGGTCCGCCCCATGCTCGATTCGGACTTACCATACGGACGAACGATCCATTTGCGTCCGAATGATTCCCCGTCTAATGGACCGACAAACGCTTCCGAGCCATATTTGACCCAAAGTCAACTCCTGAACCCGGGAGCGGTCCAAAGGACTTTCGAATGTCTCTGAATTACCTTTACAACGGTATGCCCCGTGCACGATTCTAACCAACGATTTGCCCTGAACAATCGATTTTCCGAAAAATCCTGAAGCGCACTACCAAATGGCAGGTTCCGGACCCTACCTATCGGCAGGTGCCGATATGTAGGAACGGGTCTATGCCAATCGGCAGTGACCTGAGCCTATAAAAGGAGGCCTTCACCTCATCTACAGGGGGAGCCCAGATCTGATAAAATTCACTCTCAACGAATCCCAGAAACCTCTCTCGAAGGCAGCGTGATTTTAACTTCCAAATCCTTTTTTTACTTCCACTTTTCATCATCCTTTTCATCAAACTTGGTGAATTATCACTCTCCATCATCATCCAAGTGCAAGTACTGCTCTCCAACACTCAAGATCAAGCTCAAGATCTTCAAGAAGGCCCAACTTTCTCAAACTCTCTCTTAAATCCTCTTAAATTCCCAATAACTTGTTTTCTTACTTAGTACTTTTATTATCTAATCTCACACATCCTAATATACTTTTTATTTAGTATTATTTCACATCTCTTATTTTCATATAAATAAACCCAAAAAGAAAAAGAGGGTTTGCTCATAAATTCCAAATAAGGATTCTCACACTTTTTCCACACTTTTCTCACAACTAAAACACTTTTTCTACACACACACACACACATTTACAAATAAGAGATTCCCCATTTGGATTTATGGGATAAACCCCACCCCTCGTTTTGTATGCGAACTACATTGACTTTGATGCCTTTATAGGCTATGTAGGCGTCTCGGGGTAAAACCCGAGACTCGAGTACTCTCTCTCACCTTTTCTTTTACTTCCTATTTTCTCTAAATCAAATCTTCTTATATTTTATATACTTGCCCTTAGTGACGCATTACTCCATATGCGTTATCATTCCATTATAACGGCCAACGTAGGGGTAATCGCGTAAATCTTATTTTTTTAATATTATTCTTATATCTTCCTATGGATGACTCGCTTTATCTTTTGCATGTTAAAAGTCGAGGATTCCTACATCCATTCTATATATACACATGCACACATACCATGGGGGGAAATATAAAGGAAAATAGCAAATATCCATGAGAGACCGAAAGGGGGGAATGGGTGCCTAACACCTTCCCATTTCGTAACTAAGCCTCTGAACCCTTCTCGAATCATTTTGGTTTCGCACGCACCAGTATGTCTTTGGATGCCATCCTTCGGGGTGGCTCCCCTTTTTCTTTTATCTGTTTTGAGTAAAATAGACTGGCGACTCTGAATCTCTCTATATTTTTGTACCACATCTCAAACGACGCCTGCCGAAGCGCTCCCGAGAGGGACAGGCGGGAACCGAAGGATCCTTTTCCAAGCGCCCGCCCGCATGGCGAGGATCGGGGATGGCCACAGTGGCGACTCTGCTGGGGAAGTCTGTGTTTTGTGAGCTTGACTCTATTTTCATGGATGCTATATTTGTTTATGTTTCCCCCATATCTGCATGTTCCCCTTTTCCATGTGTATCCTATGCTTATGCTTATATTCACACACTTGTAGAAAAATCTCCATGTACACTTCACACCACGTGCACCTAGGATCACATATATTCGCATATCGCACGCATCACCCATCCATACTTGGTGTACCTTGGGTACTTGTACTTTGCTCCCTGTTTGGCATAATCAAGAAAGGCATTTTCATCATAAGATACTAATAAGAGAATCATGCATGATTCACACAACATCACCAAAGAGCATTGCTATTGACCAAATTTTACCCAGTAACTGGAGGGTCACTTCGTGATGGGCACTGGTCCGACAGGTCGCAGTTAGCCTAAGCGATATGACTCTCACCTTCCATTGGCCAAGTACCTTCGACGTATATCGAACGGTTCTTGATGATTCTAGAAACAGCACCGCCCTTCAAAGTGTTTGTGAGCCCAATTTAATGTTAACAATGGCAGCGTAAGAGTACACACACATATGGTAGAAGAAGGTGAGGAGAAGAGGATTCACACCGGAATATAAGTGGTTCAGCCAATCTGGCCTACGTCCACTGTGCAAGTGTATGATGTATATCACTGTATGAGGGCTCTAATGGCCATGGATACAATCTCTCAAACTTTCTCTCTCTACTGTGTATTTGAATAGAGTTTCAGCTAGGGTTGCCAATTTTTTATCCCTCTCCAAGAGGGAGAAGACAAGTATATATAGTACATGGGGGGTGTAATGTACCCCATATGCATGCAATGAGCATGTGTATGTTGATCTAGGCAATCTGATGAAGACAACTGTCACTGTCACATGTAGAGAATGATGATGAAATATTCCCCCCACGTGGGGGGAATGATTTGTTATAACTGATTTGTGTCCACGTGTCCTTGTCCACACATGTCAATAAGTGCTCGGCCTCCGTGCTTAGTCATGACCTCGGCCTGGAAGAGTCCGAGGTTGGTAAATAGCTTCCCATCCAATCCTAGGTGAGCCACTATGGTCTCGGCTTAAGTGAAGCCGAGGTAAGGGGTTAAGGTCGGCCTGGGCCGAGGTTAGGTTGGAATGTGTTTGGAACATTGGCCGATTTAATGATGGGGTTGACCTTGGTAGAGGTATGTATTCTTGTAACCTCGTCCTTCCCCTGGCCGAGGTTGTCATTCTCGTGTGGACTGACTAACTGCTGACCCCCATGATACACGCAGCCTCCCCTTGATGAGGTTTGTAGTGGTGTCAACCTGGGTCGACCTTGCTATGGCCGAGGCCTGTTGTCGCTGATCTAGGACATTTCTAACCTCGGCAATGTCATGGCCGAGGTTGTAGTTTCTGAGCCGATGTGACACTTGGGGCATATCAATCACCCCCCAGCCCTTAGTTACATGTGAGAGCAGGTGACTGTGGGGTCTCTACATCTCCGAGGTCTCTCTTGTGCCAATGCCCATTTAACACTTGTCCATTACTGAAGTGTGTGGCGTGCCTGGCAAGCATGTGATGTCAGCCGTCCTTTGGGGATCCCAAGGCAATGATGGGCCTTGGGAAATGTGCAATCATATTTAGGGTTTAAACCCTATTTTCCCTCCTTCCTTCTCCATTTCTCTCTTTTATGGCTCGACTCGTTTCTGCAGCTCTCTCTCTAGAAAGGCATTGGCTTGAAGCAATTGGTGGTGATTCCTCACGTTTTCTTCCTTCTCCCTTACCATTTCATCCTCAGGTATCCTCTTCCATTCCTTTTCCTTCATTTTTCCTGTGAGTTTTCTTACTTTTGCATTTTCCGATGAGTTTTTGGTGGTTTTCGGCAAGGTTTCCATTTTTTTGGTGAACTGTTCTTGGTGTTCTTCGCAGTAATTCCTTAAATTTTGATAGCTTGATCCTTAGTTGAATCATTCCATTTGCCAGCCCTTGTTTGTAGTTTAGGAGAGTTGCAAGTGTAGGGTATGCCTCTTATGCTCAGACCCCTTTACCAACTCCTAGAGGAGTTCCCTTCTCTCAGAGAGAAGACTTTAGAGACGATTAGGCAAATAGAAAGAGCGCAGGAGGAAGCTCGTAGGTCAGCGGAATTCCCTCTCAGACCTATCTTTCCCCCACCTCTGAAGGTATTATACCCTGAACCATCAGAACCCACTAACCAAGTCGAGGTACCTGCTGAACCATCACCGATGTCTGAGTCTGAGTCTTTCACATCAGACCCTATGTCTGTGGATTCTTTCCAAGAGGCCATGGACTTTTCAAATCAACAAGATCAGGTCCCTGGTCAAGCAGAGGTTTCTAATCGAGCCTCGTCTCACAAAAATTCTAGCACATCAACCTCTTCCTCAGAGGTTGAAGTTGTTGAGCCAAGCGTGGCTATTCCACCAATACTTGATGCCATTCCCCTGTCGGCTGTCACAGGGGCTGAGTTTGCTCAGAGGTTCCCAAGTAACCCTCCAACGTCTGATCCGGCCAACGTTGAGCTAGATAATAATAATAATGATGGCGATGCTGAAAGCGATGTCGACGTCTCTGAGGCGGCCGAGATTGATAGCACACTTAGTGAGGTCGACCTTCTTTGCTTCAGATACCTATACTCCATCAGCCCCTCCATAAAGCTTAGGAGACCTCTGAGGGAAGAGAGGGCTTACCACGATCGAGATGGTAAGATCTTCTTGTACGAGAAGATGTTCAAGTTGGGGTTTCATTTGCCCATCCATCCCATCATTAGGTCTATACTAGCCTACATCAATTTGGCCCCCTCCCAGTTGTCACCCAATGCCTGGAGGGTAATAATTGGGACCATCGTCTTATGGAGGGTTGTTCACCACTCAGACCTTCCAGTCCAGGTCTTTATTGGTTGCTATGTCCCTTCATCTGCCAAAAACCATCCGAGTTATTATCATTTTGTAGCTCAGAAACCTGAGAATAAGATGCTCCAGATAACTCAGACTTCTAATCACAATTGGAAGCCTCGTTATTTCTTTGCTTCAGGGCCATGGGAATTTGGCCCATGTGCCCCCTCTTCCCCACTAGAGCCGCGAATGACCATAAGATAGGGCAAGGTTACAATGTCTGCCAAGGCCGACCCTGGTCTAAGCCTGCAAAATCTTCAGAAGGTCAAAGACCTTCAGGATCAGGGGATGCATGGTCTGCTTGTTAAATTTGAACACCTGATGACCCCCTACTACCTCTCTGAGACTGGTTTAGGGGGAAGTCCTCTTACAGAGCTTGGTAAGGATTTTTTATTCCAAGTTATACCTCTGAATTTATATATGTTTGACCCACTAACTCAGACTTTTCTATTTTGTAGAGCGTCCGAAGGGAATATCAGACGAGCTTTGGGCAATGGCGGCACCGAGTTTGATAAAGCTTACCAAGAAGGCAGGTCTGAACGCTCCTCCTTCTCCTCCCTCAACCTCAAAGGCTCAGGCCACAAAGAAGAGGAATGCTACTGACCCTTCCCCTGAGGATCAGAGGCAGAAGAACAAGGGTGGGGATGATACCATCCCTATATCGTCTGCAGATGCCTTAGCTGCTCGTATAGAGCAACTGAAAATAAATGACAGCATAATAGGCCATAGTCTCCAGGCACTGGATGCCATCGCCTCTGCCATGACCGAGGCTGACAAACATTTTTACCGGTCAATGGACACACCTCTACTGGTTGAATTCGGCCTCCACAGGTCTATTCAGGTATGACTTCAGGTTTCTGTATAGCTTCAAAGTGTAACCTCTAATTTGAATTTTAACTCATATACACGACCACATGATTTGCAGGGCCTTACTGCTATGCATCACCTCGCCAACTAGACTCTGAGGAAGTTACCCCTCATCCAGAAGGGTCAAGAGGCCGAGAAGGTGGAAAGCACTCTGAAGGCCGAGGTTGACCGCCTGAAGTCTGAGTTTGAGGAGTCTCAGAAGAAGGTTAAAGGGCTGGAAAAAGAGATCTCCAAGCTCAAAAAGGACCATATCGTCGCTCTGAAGGCCAAGGATGATGTTCTTCAGCAAAAGGTCGAATCTGCAATGAAGGCAGCCCTTGAGGATGCTTCTGAGGGGATATTGGCTGATTATAAGGTCTCAGATGAGTTCATGAGCTTCAGCTTCGAGTACCTAGAAAGAGGTATTAAAGCTACTATCAAATGGGTTGCTGCTAAGGAGAAGGAGGCAGGAAGTTTGAAGGCCTCTAACTTCATAGATCTGGCTTTTGCTAATCCTCAGCTTGCCCAAGCCCTTCAAAAAGTGGAGGAGGAGGTCGCTGCACCTGCAGAGACTACACCACTGGATGGTACGGAGATTGATGGAGCTAACCCCATAGAGGATGGGGACGAGGTGACCAACGTCGTCCAACAGAATCAGGTCGAGGACGCCAGCAGTCTCCCTTCTAACCCTTAGGTTATTTTGTGACTCTTTTTGTACCTTTGTAACCCGTTAGTTGTAATCTCTGAAGAATATTATCAGCACATATTTTTTAATCACAATTGGATAACAACCTCTGAGGAGGGTTTTTACTTCGTTTGTTTTGTTTGTTGAATGCTTCTTTGCCATGTGATGTTTTAGCTCTGAAGTCTTGTTGCAATGATGTCTGTTTAAACTCAATCAGTAGTCTTACCTCAGACCTTATCACCACTTAATGATGTTATAAAGGTCTGAGGTCATCACCTAAGATGTTATCCTCATAATTAATTTCACCAAATTAATAATGTTAAGGGTCTGAGGTCATCCAAGTATGTTGTCTGACCTCAGACCTTGTCACCACTTAATGATGTTATAAGGGTCTGAGGTCATCACCTATGATGTTATCCTCATAATTAATTTCACCAAATTAATGATGTTAAGGGTCTGAGGTCATCCAAGTATGTTGTCTGACCTCAGACCTTGTCACCACTTAATGATGTTATAAGGGTCTGAGGTCATCACCTAAGATGTTATCCTCATAATTAATTTCACCAAATTAATGATGTTAAGGGTCTGAGGTCATCCAAGTATGGTGTCTGACCTCAGACCTTGTCACCACTTAATGATGTTATAAAGGTCTGAGGTCATCACCTAAAATGTTATCCTCATAATTAATTTCACCAAATTAATGATGTTAAGGGTCTGAGGTTATCCAAATATAGTGTTTGACCTCAGACCTTGTCACCACTTAATGATGTTATAAAGGTCTGAGGCCATCACCTAACATGTTATCCTCATAATTAATTTCACCAAATTAATGATGTTAAGGGTCTGAGGTCATCTAAGTATGTTTTCTGACCTCAGACCTTGTCACCACTAAATGATGTTATAAGGGTCTGAGGTCATCACCTAAGATGTTATCCTCATAATTAATTTCACCAAATTAATGATGTTAAGGGTCTGAGGTTATCCAAGTATGTTGTCTGACCTCAGACCTTGTCACCACTTAATGATGCTATAAGGGTCTGAGGTCATCACCTAAGATGTTATCCTCATAATTAATTTTAATAAAATTAATGATGTTAAGGGTCTGAGGTCATCCATGTATGGTGTCTGACCTCAGACCTTGTCACCACTTAATAATGTTATAAGGGTCTGAGGTCATCACCTAAGATGTTATCCTCATAATTAATTTCACCAAATTAATGATGTTAAGGATCTGAGGTCATCCAAGTATGGTGTCTGACCTCAGACCTTGTCACCACTTAATGATGTTATAAAGGTCTGAGGTCATCACCTAAGATGTTATTCTCATAATTAATTTCACCAAATTAATGATGTTAAGGGTCTGAGGTCATCCAAGTATGTCGTCTGACCTCAGACCTTGTCACCACTTAATGATACTATAAGGGTCTGAGGTCATCACCTAAGATGTTATAATCATAATTAATTTCACCAAATTAATGATGTTAAGGGTCTGAGGTTATCCAAGTATGGTGTCTGACCTCAGACCTTGTCACCACTTAATGATGTTATAAGGGTCTGAGGTCATCACCTAAGATGTTATCCTCATAATTAATTTCACCAAATTAATGATGTTAAGGGTATGAGGTCATCCAAGTATGGTGTCTTACCTCAGACCTTATCATCACTTAATGATGTTATAAAGGTCTGAGGTCATCACCTAAGATGTTATCCTCATAATTAATTTCACCAAATTAATGATGTTAAGGGTCTGAGGTCATCCAAGTATGTTATCTGACCTCAGACCTTGTCACAACTTAATGATGTTATAAGGGTCTGAGGTCATCACCTAAGATGTTATCCTCATAATTAATTTCAATAAAATTAATGATGTTAAGGGTCTGAGGTCATCCAAGTATAGTGTCTGACCTCAGACCTTGTCACCACTTAATGATGTTATAAGGGTCTGAGGTCATCACCTAAGATGTTATCCTCATAATTAATTTCACCAAATTAATGATGTTAAGGGTATGAGGTCATCCAAGTATGGTGTCTGACCTCAGACCTTGTCATCACTTAATGATGTTATAAAGGTCTGAGGTCATCACCTAAGATGTTATCCTCATAATTAATTTCACCAAATTAATGATGTTAAGGGTCTGAGGTCATCCAAGTATGTTATCTGACCTCAGACCTTGTCACAACTTAATGATGTTATAAGGGTCTGAGGTCATCACCTAAGATGTTATCCTCATAATTAATTTCAATAAAATTAATGATGTTAAGGGTCTGAGGTCATCCAAGTATAGTGTCTGACCTCAGACCTTGTCACCACTTAATGATGTTATAAGGGTCTGAGGTCATCACCTAAGATGTTATCCTCATAATTAATTTCACCAAATTAATGATGTTAAGGATCTGAGGTCATCACCTAAGATGTTATCCTCATACTTTCTATCGTTAGAGCAAAATGAAACAAGAATCGACATGGAAACTGATCCTTTATTAATAACCTCTTCATAAGATGGTACATTTACATAACTTTTTGCAACATCATATGTAATACTTCTTTAGATGATCAGCATTCCAGGGGTTAGCGAAAGGTTCCCCTTCTAGGTTTTTTAGCCTGTAGGTCCCGGGCACAACCTCTTCTGTCACTTTGTAGGGACCATGCCAGTTTGGGTGGAGCTTGTTTATTTTCTGTAAGGTCTTCTTCAGTACTAAGTCTCCCACGACGATGGGTCTTGACTTCACCCTTTGATTGTAGAATTTTGCTGCTCTCTGTTGGTAAGCTGCTTGTCTGATTTCTACGTCTTCTCTTCTTTCTTCAATCAGATCTAGGTCTAGTCTCCTCTCTTCCCCATTTTTATTAGGGTCATAGGTCTAAACCCTATGAGTATGGTATACCACTTCTGTTGGTATGACGGCCTCTGAGCCATGTGCTAGCATGAACGGGGTTTCTCCTGTTGGTGTCCTTGTCGTGGTTCTGTAGGCCCATAACACAGCGTAAACCTCTTCAGTCCATCTCCCCTTCACTTCCTCTAACCTCTTCTTGATTCCATCGAGGATTGTCCTATTTATGACTTCCGTCTGACTGTTTGCCTGAGGTCGGGCAGGAGATGAGAAGATTTGTTTTATCCCCACTCTTTCGCAATATTTCTCTAAAGAGGAGTTCTTGAACTGGGTTCCGTTATCCGATATGAGAGTGTTCGGAAGGCCATGTCTGCATATGATGTTCTTCCAAATAAATTGGAACGTCTTCTGTTCTGTGATCGTTATCATCGGCTCTGCCTCCACCCACTTTGAGAAGTAGTCAATGGCAACTATCAAAAACTGGTAATTATTGGCAGCTCTTGGTAGGGGTCCTACTAAGTCAATTCCACATACTGCAATTGGATATGGAGAGGTGATTGACGTCATAGGTTGATGAGGTTGATGAGGAACAATGGAGAATCTCTGACATTTATCACACCTCTTCACGTAAGCTGCGACATCTTTGGCCAAGATTGGCCACCAGTATCCCTGGGTAATAATTCTCTTGGATAAAGGTCTTCCTCCTATGTGGATGGAGCAAGAGCCCTCGTGAACTTCCTGTAAGACGCGGGGAACTTCGGTGGGATGCACACATCTGAGGAAAGCTAACAGAAATCCCTTCTTGTACAGGACGTCCCCTACTATGGAGAACTTGGCAGCCCTATATCTCAATTTCCTCCTCTCTAGCTTGGATTCGGGTAGCTCTCCCTCTTTGATATATCTGACGAGGGAGTCCATCCATGAGTCTTCCAGGTTCAAATTGAGACAAGGGTTGCATTCCTCTTCTTCCTCGATGGTCGTCTTTCCTGTCCTTCTGACGTCTGTCTTCGTCATCGAGGCCAACCTTGCCAATGCATCTGCATGGCTATTATTTTGTCAGGGTACCCTCTTCAATTTTGTCTCTTCGAAATACTCTAACATCGTTATCACCCTCTTAATATACTTAGTCATCCTTTCATCTTTGGCTTCATAGACTCCCAATACTTGATTGACAACTAACCTTGAGTCGCTATGAAGTAGGAGTCGTCTTACACCTAGAGTCTTTGCCAATGAGAGACCTGCTATCATGGCTTCATATTTCGACTCGTTGTTAGATGCCTTGAAGTTGAACCTCAAAGCGTATTCAATGTTGGCACCATCTGGAGCTGAAAGTATTAACCTCGCATCGCTACCACTATCGCAGGAAGAACCATCAACGAAGAGATTCCAAATGTTTGTATCTGATGAGAAGGCCCCTTCTGACATGATTCCTTCTTTGAAGAGGTACCGATCCTCTTCATTCTCCGCTACTCTGATCTTCTTGGATACGACCTCTTCCGGGCCTTGGAAGACGGTTGGTGCCATCTCTTCCTGCCCTTAGAAGACACTGTTGTTTGACCCTTTAGCACCTTCTAGGTCATTCTCTGCCTTGGCCTCCTCCCCTGTGAACTCAACAACAAAGTCTACGAGGGCCTGCCCTTTGATGGCTGTCCTAGGTTGGTAGGTAAGGTCATACTCCCCCAACTCAATTACCCAGGTCATCAATCTTCCAGACTTCTCAGGTTTATGTAGGACCTGTCTTAGTGGGGAGTCGGTGAGGACGACCATGGAATGGGCCTGGAAGTATGGCTTCATCTTCCTTGAAGAATGTATCAGGGTGTAGGCTAATTTTCCCATACGAGGGTAATTTTATTCAGACCCTTGAAGGGATTTACTGTTGAAATACACAGGCCTTTGGATTCCAACGTCTTCCCGTACTATGGCTGCACTGATAGCCAATTCAGAGACTGCTAGATACACATATAATTTCTCTCCTACTATGGGCCGAGATAACAACAAGGGAGACCCAAGGTAGGACTTGAGTTTGTCAAAAGCCTCTTCGCACTCTTTATCCCACTGGAAGGCCTTTCTAAGCACTTTGAAGAGTGGAAGGCACTTGTCTGTTGCTCTGGAAACAAACCTGTTGAGTGCGGCCACTCTCCCCGTGAGTCTTTGGACGTCCTTGATACTCCTCGGTGTCTTCATATCAAGCAAAGCCTTGATTTTCTCAGGGTTTGCTTTGATTCCTCTTTAATTGACGATAAATCCAAGAAACTTCCCAGCTCCTACCCCAAAGACACACTTCGCGGGGTTGAGTTTCATTATGTACAAGCCCATAGTATCGAAGGTCTTTTCGAGGTCTGCCACATGAGTGCAGGCTTTTAAGCTCTTCGTCAGCATGTCGTCTACATACACCTCCATAGTCTTGCCTATTTGATCTTCGAACATCTTATTCACAAGATGTTGGTATGTTTCCCCCGTATTTTTTAGACCGAAGGGCATCACTTTGTAGCAGTACATCCATTTATCGATAATGAAGGTTGTATTCTCTGAGTCTTTCGCATCCATAAAGATCTGATTGTAGCTTGAATACGCATCCATGAAGCTCATGAGCTCGTGCCCTGCAGTAGCACCTACCATCTGATCTATCCTGGGTAAGGGGTAGCTATCTTTTGGGCAGGACTTGTTCAAGTTTGTGAAATCAACGCACATTCTCCACTTTCCATTGGCATTGGGCACGATGACTGCATTCGATAGCTACTCCGGATATATGACTTCTCTAATAAACTCAACCTCTTCCAGTTTTTTTACTTCTTCCCGTATGACGTCGTACTTCTCCCTGGAGTAAACTCTTCGTCTTTATTTGATAGACATGGAATCTTTGGTCACATTGAGCTTGTGACTCATAGCCTCAGGGTTGATGCCGGGCATGTCTGCGTGACTCAAAGCGAAGATACTCTGCCTCTTCCTGAGGAAGTTTATCAGCTCTTCCCTGATTTCTGCTTTGGCTTTGCCGACCTGGATGGGTTTTTTCGGTTCGTCCTCATTGAGGACGATGGATTCTACCTCTTCCGTGGCCTCTCCCTTCTTCAACTTTGTTTCATCTCTTGGGTCCAATGTATCAATGCTATAAGTGGTGGTTGCCCTCTTATGGGCCTCTCTCTCTTCGGCTGAGTTGAAGTAACATTCTCGTGCTATGGTCTGGTCACCTTGCACTTCCCCTACCCCATGGAGGGTCAAAAATTTTAGCATCTGGTGGATCGTCGACGGCAAAGCTTCAAACTCCGTAAGGGCCAATCTTCATATGATGAGGTTATAGGCCGAGAAGACGTTTTTGTCCATCAAGAAAAAAAATTATCTTCTGGGTCAACCTCTTAGGCCACTCGTCACCCATCCGTATGTCCATCTCATACATGCCCAATGGGTGGACCTTTTTGCCGCTGAAGCCCATTAAAGGGTGATGATAGGGTACCTGCCTTGCTCTTCTAAGACCTAGACTCTTGAAGCAAGGCCAAAACATCACGTCTGCTGAACTCCCCCCGTCCATGAGTATCCTCTGCACTTCGCATACATATACTCTTGTGGTTATTACCAAGGGGTCATCATGTGGGGCTAAGATACCTTTAAAGTCGAGTCGGGACAACCCAACTATAAGGGTGTCCATATCTACCTTCTTTCTCTTCTGCGTTGTATCGAAAGACGTTAGATTTACCACTTCAAGTTGGGCCACTGATTTGGCCTCTGCCACATGAGCTTTTCTGTTATCCACTTCAGAGCCACCTCCCGCAAGTCCTCCGCATATGGTGTCAACACCAAAGGAGATCAGGCCAACCCTCTTCACCGGAGTGTTGTCATCTTTCGGCGGAAGGTCCGGATCGTCTTCATCATTACCTTCTGAATTATGGCCTCTTCTAGCTGGGGCATCGTCATGGCATCTTTCGTTCCTCCTCTTCTTAGGGTCCTCTTTTCCCCTTCTAGGATCCTTGCCATCAACATACTTCCTCAGCTTTTCGAATTTTAACATCTTCTCAATCTCATCCTTCAAGGCAAAGCATCTGTCTGTAACATGGACATGGTCCTGGTGGAACTCACACCACAAGTTTTTGTCCCTCTTATGCGGAGGGGCCTTCAGTTTCTCTGGCCATCTTAGAGTCCTGTCATTCTTGATCTCGTTGAGGATATGCTCACAGCTCACAGTTAGAGGAGTATAGTGAGCGAACTTGTCATCGGCTGACCTCTTCTTTCCATCTTTCTTTCTTTGGTACTTCCCGCTACTACCATGGTTCTCATCCTCATATTTGGCGGCCATTGCCTCTTCGGCATTCATGACTTTTCCTGCAGTTGCCAGTAGCTCTGCCATAGATCTGGGAGGGTCTTCCGCGAGTTTCCACAACAACTTCCCTTTCTAAAGACCTCTTATGAGGGCGGTCATGGCTATATTTTCTTCGTAGTCTTCAACCTCGAGTTTTTCTTTGTTGAACCTGGAGATGTAGTCTCTTAGACTCTCGTCCTTACCTTGCTTGACATACAGTAGATGAGTGGTCTTCTTTTGAGGTCTTACCCCAAAACAGAAATTATGAATGAATCGTTCAGCTAAGCCCTTGAAATTATCAATTGAGTTTTTAGGAAGAGAAGTAAACCAGTTGTGTGTTGCTCCTGTCAAGGTCCCAGAGAAGGCCCTACACTCCATCTCATTAGGTATCGAGTAGATGTTCACCTGACTGATACATCTCAATGTGATGTACAGGGTTGGTGCTACCATCTTACTTGGGAGACACCACTAGTGGTTTGAACTTAGCAGGGGTCGGGAAGCTCACTATCTTAGCCACAAATGGAGAGCCTTCTGAGTAACCCCTTTGCAGCGGATCCCTACTTTTGATGAGGTCTCCTATCTTCTCCTCGAGACGTTGGATTGAGTCATTCCACGATCTCCTACCATCGGCCTGGACGAGGTTGTCCCCAGCCACCTCCAAGGGATGCACTGAGGGTTCCCCAGTCGCAGCGCAGCGTCTGCTGTTGACCTCTTCTTGCTCTCTACCTCTTCCTGCATGAGGTCGGCCTTGATGAGGTCGGTGTTGTCCATCTCCTCTTTGCGAGCCGGCTGCACTTCTTGACCTTGATAACCTCTGTCTTAGGTCATTCACTGGGCCCAACCTCTCAAAGGCTGACCCTCTACTCAATCGATCAAAAGCTGATCCTCGTTGTTGGGCCTCTTCACATTTTCGGCCGCCACAGCCTCGGCTCTGCTGAAGAGGGCGTACAGTATTATTCGAAACCTCATACGGCTCCCAACATTCTTCCGGCACCTCTTCTGCCTCCAGATCGTCATACCTGTCCTCTGGGCAAGGGTTTCCTTGCCTCCCCAGGCGTAAACGCCTAGGGTTAGCAATGTCCCTCCTCTGCTGGGGGCAGGTTAGTCCTTCATCGATGACTGGGGTGGTCCCCTGGCGTCAGGATGAGACTGTACTGCCGTCGGAGTGATCATCTCCGGTGAAACTCCAGGTGGCCTCATCATAGTTTGGCTGAGCTGTGCAAATTGCTCCTGCATAGCTTGTTGCGTTGCAGCCAAAGACCTCAAGGCTGCAGCTACCTCTGCCATTTCGGATTGAGGTGTTGTCTAGCTGGAACTAGGTCCTCCCTCTTCGAGCGGCGGAAGAGGCGGTGGTACCTCTGGTGCCATATGCTAACACTAAAGAGCTCGAGTAGCAGATGAGCTTAATACCTTAAAGGACCTCTTTCAATGGTGAAGCAGATCCACGCAAGGGGTGATGCCTAGTTCACCACCAGAGTCTCCGATGAGGTTAAGCTGAGGAGGAGGAAGTGATAACTCTTCTCTTTCCCACAGACGATGCCAAAATGATGATGCTGGAAATAGCACCACCCTTCAAGGTGTTTGTGAGCCCAATTCAATGTTAACAATGATAGCGTAAGAGTACATACACATATAGTAGAAGGAGGTGAGGAGAAGAGGATTCACACCGGAATATAAGTGGTTCAGCCAATCTGGCATACGTCCACTGTGCAAGTGTATGATGTGTATCACTGTATGAGGGCTCTAATGGCCATGGATACAATCTCTTAAACTTTCTCTCTCTACTGTGTATTTGAACAGAGTCTTGCCAATTTTTTATCCCTCTCCAAGAGGGATAAGACAAGTATATATAGTACATGGGGGTTTAATGTACCCCATATGCATGCAATGAGCATGTGTATGTTAATCTAGCCAATCTGATGAAGACATCTGTCACTGTCACATGTAGAGAATGATGATGAAATATTCCCCCCACCTGGGGGCATTGATTTGTTATAACTGATTTGTGTCCACGTGTCCTTGTCCACACATGTCAATAAGTGCTCGGCCTCCGTGCTTGGTCATGACCTCGGCCTGGAAGAGTCTGAGGTTGGTAAGTAGCTGCCCATCCAATCCGAGGTGAGCCACTATGGTCTCGGCTTAAGTGAAGCCGAGGTAAGGGGTTAAGGTCGGCCTGGGCCGAGGTTAGGCTGGAATGTGCTTGGAGCATTGACCGATTTAATGATGGGGTTGACCTTGGTAGAGGTATGTCTTCTTATAACCTCGGTCTTCCCCTGGATGAGGTTGTCATTCTCGTATAGACTGATGAACTGCTGACCCCCATGATACACGCAGCCTCCCCTTGATGAGGTTTGTAGTGGTGTCGGCCTGGGCCGACCTTGTTATGGCCGAGGCCTGTTGTCGCTGATCTAGGGCATTTCCAACCTCGGCAATGTCATGGCCGAGGTTGTAGTTTCGGAGCCTAGGTGACACTTGGGGCATATCAGTTCTCCCGCATCGTACCGCTTGAACGAAGTCATGACGGGAGGTATATCGCAGGGAATTCATTCACGTACGCCGAGTATATCGAATTCTCTCTCACACGTATCGTCCTCACGAGGTATATAGTGAGACAATTCACGTACACTCCGGTATATCAAATGGCTTGTCCACACGTACTGATTGCCCGCAAGAGCAAGACGTATATCGTGGAAGTCACGCCAAAGGGGGGAACCATGCCGATTCACCCAACCAATTGCATACACGCATATAGGTGTCAAACTTAGGACACGCACTTTAGATTACCGGTTTCAACCCCAAACTCTGCCAAAATTCCGGGTCGATCTGCCGCCTAATTTTTACGCATTTTTAAAATGGGACCCTGTCCGCGAGCCTGGTCACAAGTCCAAATCGTAGCTTTTCATATATTAAAAACCCCACTTTTCCAGGCTCGGGTCCCGTCCGGCATTGCATTTAGGAGAATTAAATACAAGTGAAAACATAATAATTATAATAATCATGTTGAGTTCCGTCTCCAAAAACATTTCTCCTTTCTTTATTAAAAATCCAAAAACATTGCTCCCTTCTTTATCAAAAATCCAAAAATAGTTCTTCCTTTTTTCTCAAAAATAAATCTCATCCTACGCCTTCTCAGGTCGATCGCAAGCCCTTGGCCTGGCTCCCTACTGGCTTCGATCTTCAGTCAAATCACCCCGGAGTTTCATCCGTTCCTCTATTACTTCTTCTGAGTCCGGAATCCATTCATTTCCTATAGAAAATACAAATCAAGAACCAGTCATACAGCCAGATCTGATGACAGTCCTAGCTCAGCTCATGTCCAAGATTGACAACCTCCAAATTGAGGTTCGAGAGATGCAACAAAACCAGGTTCCAATTCCTCAAGAACCCGAGGCCCTATTCCCTCGTGCTATGGGTCCACCCGAGCCTATCTGGGTTCCGGACGAATATCAGCACGCTCCGCGTGCCCCTCCTGCCAATGGGTCACCGCCTGCCCAACTCCCAATGCCCAATATTGCCCAGCTTATGGCTAACTTACCTGTGGTCGTTGATCCAAAGGAGGAAGAGTTGAATAAAGTCAAAGAGGATCTCAAGATACTCGCCAAGAAGTTTGACCAAGTCAGGATCTCTGGGAATTACATGGACTACACCCACATGTCTCCTTATCCTAAAGCGAGGTTACACGAGAAGTTCAAGATGACAAATATTGAGAAGTTCGAAGGGAGTGGAACCCCGATTGTTCATCTTCGCAGTTATCATCATTCCATGACTCTACTAGGGGTTTCTGAAGAAGTGATGGCCCAATTGTTTCAGCAAACTTTGAAGGATAGTGCCCTCCGATGGTTTTGGTCTCTCGAGGAATCCAGAATCCATAGCTGGGAGGATGTAGCCCAAGAATTCATGTCGCAGTATAAATATAACGAAGAGCTTGAGGTCATCCATCGTGATTTAGAGTTGCTCAAACAGAATCCTGAAGAATCAGTCAGTAACTTCATAACCCGGTGGAGGGAGCAGGCAGCTACCATGACCAATCGGCCATCCGAGGAAGAACAGGTCAACATAGTGAAGAAGAATTTCTTGCCCCATGTTCGAGCGACGATGGGAAGATAATACTATCCCCAATTCTGACCTCTCAGATAAGCTGGAGTGGAAATCGAGGAAAGCCTCGTTAAAACAGAGGTTGAACCAAATAAGGTGTCCGGACAGTTCACCCCTAGAAAGTATGATAAGCCTGCCAGTGCCACCGTTTCAACTATTAACAACATCCCTCAACCAACCACATCATGGGCACCAGAAGGCCGCCCTGCCCCCATCCGAAGGGAATACACTAAGCTCCATGCTCCCCTCTCCAAAGTTTACCAAGACCTGTTAAGCCGAAACCTCATCAAACCATTGGATCTACGTCCATTGCCAAATCCACTCCCAAGAAACTTCAAGACCGATGCTCATTGCGCCTTTCACCAAACTGCCAGCCATGCCACCGACCAATGCTTTCACCTTTGGAACATAATCTAAGATCTCATTGACCCGGGTACCATCGTCCTACTGTAATACCCCGTATTTTCTGATATTTATTTACGAGATTAATTGAATTAAATGCGTATTAATTGGAAATTAATCCGGATTAAAATACTAGCGAGATGTGAGTTGGTATTTGATATAATGTGCATATATGATTATATATGAATATTGAATTATGAAATTTGTCGTGAGATTGAAATACGGCAATTTGGGAATTTTGTTGAGACGCATGTGACAGTCGCGTCAAGTATATAATTATGATAATTAAAAAGTGAATTTTAGTTCTATTAACCATATGGTCTTTTTGAGTGCGCCAACGCGTCCGGAAGGGTCGAAATAGTCAGAAAACACTAGCCGGGGGTTTAGTTTGGGTTCTGGGGCATTTTTAGGCCATACCGGCAACGTATAAGGGTAGTTTGGTAATTTTGGATTTTTGGGAATTAAAACCTACGAAAATTGGGAATTAATATCTGATGTGGCAATAACCCACTAAGCCCACTAATAACCAAATAGACTACGGAGGTTATTGGAATTGGTTCCAAAGAGTTTCTAAAGCACAAACCCTAGCCACCATTGACTTTGGAGAAGAAAAACTTGTTGAGAGAGAGAGAAGGAATTCTGCAGAGAGAGAGAGAGAGAGAACACTTCAGAAATTCGTCATCAAATCAGAGATTCAAATAAGGCAAGTGATTTAGTTTCGTTTTTATAGAGAATGCTTCTTCCATGCGTAGGAAATTCAATTAAATTGTATTGTTCTTGGGAGTTAATGAAAAACCCATTTAAATTGGAAGTAGAAATTTCATTTTGATGAGGAATCGCATGTAGATTGGTATTTAGATATTTATTCTGATGATATTACATCTTGGATGAAACAAAAATGGATTTTATTAGGCTCATTGATGATTTATAAATGTTAGGGTTCATGTTCATATAATTTGGGGATAAATAAAGGGATTTGAAGATTTGATGATGTTTAATATGAGTTAGCCCTATATAAACGTTTGATTATGACCTATGAATGTTTAGTAAGAATTAGGAACCTTAAAATGATGTTGGAACGATTTTTATGTGGGATTAGGAGTGAAGAAAATTGGAAAAACGAGATAGGAATTTCTGGGCTCGAATCTGGCCACTCGTTAGAAGACCTGCCCAGGTCGTTCGAACGAGCTCGTTCGAACGAGCTTCTAACGAGTTGACAGTTTGGGTTCTAACGAGAGGGATATTCGTTCGAAGACTTTCGTTCGAACGAGATCTCATTAGAAGGCCCAGTTCGTTCGAACGAACTCTCGTTCGAACGAGACTTCGAACGAGTTGACAGTTTAGGCTTTTTAGTCTGTTTTGATCTTGAGTGTCCCGTAACCTTGTGTATATGTAGAGATAACCTTCCCTTGATGATTAATTTTTATATTTGGGATGTTTGGGATATAATGAAGAGTCAAACCTAGAAGTGTGGTTTGAACCTAAGGAAAAAATGTGAAGTAGGACGTGAGTGTCGATTACGATGCGAGAACTATTGACGACCTAATTATTTATATTAACCGAGAACATATAAATTGTGTAGTATTATATGTCGGTACGAGAATGAGAAGTGTACCTCCAATATATTATGGTAATTACTAAGAGGTGTGCATACTTAGTATATGTATTGATTTTATGTGTATGACATACCTACCATACTTGCTATCACGGGAGGTTTGCGTTCGCTTAGGGCCTTCTAATCCTTGTGTTGCCCGGATTTAGATTGGTTACCTCGATGAACATAGGTCAGAGAAGGACTTATTGGGATATTAATAAGTCTGCTGAATGTGGGAGCGTAGGTATGTACGCGACCCATGTGATGTGACTATGTTCGCCTCCATTATTTGTGATGTTGTTATCTGAGAACGATTCCTGAGAGATTCGGAATACGTGATCTTTATGTACGTGATGTACCGGGATGGATAGCAGAGTATGTGTGCACCGCAGCTTAGTCTCGGGTGCTTGTATTATATATTTATGACGTGAATAATATACACTTAATTAATGGGAACTTTCATGTTAATATTGTGAATATAATTATGGTAATGTTTTGAGAAAACATAACGGGTTAATTGATAGTGAATTATACTACAAATTGAGAATCCGAGTGTATGTAAAGCCCTCTATTTATTTGATAACGTTAGAATGTAATATGGGAATCGAGTAGTAAGGGGTAGAACTTATTACGGTTTGGTTAGATATGTATGATTATTTTGATGGGTACGGTACGTTAGGAGTGCACATGTAGTCGAGAGGTGAGAATTTCATGTGAGTGCACGTCCTAACATGTATTTTGCATTTAATGTTTTAATGTTATTAAAACACTTGCTGTTTTTAAAATGATTTCCACTTTCGGGCTCTGACCCATTTGCTTTCAAATCTATTTTTGTAAAAACCATTTTAGGTGCCCAGTCACAAGGACACCATGCTTAGGATCCTCATTCAGGTGACGAGCTGTAGCTGTTTGTGGAAGTTACAGGACTTTGCTTGTAGATGCTTCATCTATCTTGACTCGATATTCTTCAGTTATCAGTTGTAGGGCATGTCGCCCATTTCTTTTAGAGACATTTCATTTATTTCAGTTATTCAGACTTCTGGCATGTAATTATTCAGGATTCAGACTTATGTTATTATTTCCAGTTGTTGGATTGTTGTGAGGAGTTTTCCTCCGGACTCTTATATTTATTTGTTGGTTATTTCATTACTTCGTTATGGTGAATGGATTATGTTGTTATTCCATTATTCTTTTATTGCATGTTAATCAGACCTAACTTAAAATTTGGCAACTTGCTTTTTAAATACTAGGTGGTTAGTAATTCTAAAAATGTTTTCGACAGTGATGTTATTAACTGAACCAACTTGGCATTTTGTATTGATTTAATAAAGGAGTAGCTACCTGGTATTTAATTAGTCGGGGTGTCACAGGTGGTATCAGAGCATCAGGTTCTAGTGTCTTTTAGGATCTGTACGGCTTATTATGTTTTCCGCTGAGCCTTCTTTGATGTAGAGCCCTATATTTTAGGACTGTTGTATTCTCTTGTATATGCTACGTTCTTCAGCTATTTCAAGTTTGTAACTGCGAACTTATAAACTTCATTCTTATTTCAGATGCCTCCACGACGTGCAAAGCGGGTTCCCTGGGATGCTACGCCAGAACCACAGCCCGCACCAGTTCAGGGCACGATGAATGCCACCGAGGTTGCAGCCATTGTGGCCCAGACGATAAATGCCGCACTAGCTGTAGTTCAGCAGGCACCACCTCAGGCGCCGATAGCCGCGCCAGTTCAGGCTCATGCATTCCCGTCTGCTTGGGAACGTGTACGTGATACTTTTCAGAAAGCACACCCTCCGGAGTTCGCAGGTAGCTCCGATGTGGTAGTTTCGAGTCAGTGGAGGAAGGACATCCAGCAACACCTGAGGATGTATGAGTGCACAGATGTCCAAAAGCAGATACTAGCTACCTTTAAGCTAGTGGGGTCTGCACTGCAGTGGTGGGAGTCTATTACCACCGTGGAGGAGAGAGACACTCTCACTATTCAGGAGTTCTGGGTGCGGTTCGACCGCAAGTACTTTTCGTCGGTTGTTCACACGGAAATGAGGAGGAAGTTGATGAGCCTTCGACAAGAGGGTAAGACTGTGGCCGAGTATGAGGCCGAATTCACTGATCTTCTGAACATTGTTCCGGATGAGATACCGACAGAAGAGAAGAAGCTACAGAAATTTACGGACGGGTTGACATGGAGGATTCGTCAGCACTTGTTAGGGAACCTCTCGTTAGCCACTTATTCTGATGTGGTTAACGCTGCATTGATCCATTGCCAGGAGCACCGCTTTCACATGACTGAGGGCAAGCGATCGGGAGAGTCTAGCCATCAGGGAAGGACTGGAGGAAATGGTGCCAGTGGGGCACAATTTGTTCAGGGGAAGAGGCAGGGTGATCAGGATACCCAGCAGAGGGATCACAAGAGGTTCAGGTCAGGAAATTTCAGGCACGGACAGGGAGGTTTCCGGCAGGGCCATCAGGGTCTGAACGGACATCAGAACCAGCAGGGTCAGAATGGTCAACAGCAGTTTCAGCAAGGCCAGTGGAGGAACGGTAACGGCCACCAAGGCCGGGGGCAGCAGGGACAGAGAGGGGGGAACTTCCCGGGGAAGTGTTTCGTTTGTGGCAAGACTGGCCATAAACGCCAGGACTATCCTGATAGGGGCAGGGCCTCGCAGCAGCAACAGGGTGCTCGATATGAGCCACAGAGGCCACTTTTTCCACCTGCTCTTCCAGCTCCAGCCCAGGTGCCAGCTCTTTCATCCATTCCAGCAGTTCCTGTGCAGCAGGGACAGTTACAGTATGGACGTGTCTATAACGTCCACCAGGCAGCAGCTCCGCAGGCACCACCCGCGATTGAGGGTATGTTTCCTATCCATGGTACTATGGGTCGGGTTTTGTTTGATACGGGGGCAACGCACTGTTTTATAGCTACACATTTTGCGAAAGCCTTAGGGTTGCTAGCCATAGCAGAGAGCACAGTGACGTGTGTAGACTCACCGTTGGGGAGTGGGTCGCTTATTTTCTTTATATGCCGGGCTGTGGGGGTAGAGATTGGTAGTCTGGTATTACCTGCAGACATGTTAGTATTAGATATGCATGTACACGATGTGATTATCGGTATGGATTGGCTCACAGATTATAGAGCCATGATTGACTGCTTCGGTGGGAGCATTGTTTTTGCCATTCCGGGGCAAGAGATGTTTGTAGTGGCGATGCCTCGCCCAGAGGGAGGCTCGACCACTCATTTGTATTACATAGAGGAGGATACCTCTAAGGAGGTTGTGATTCCTTTAGATTCGATCCCAGTTGTCAGGGAGTATTCCGATGTGTTTCAGGAGATACCAGGCCTACCCCCCAGTCGAGAGATAGACTTTGTCATAGACTTATTGCCAGATACGAGACCTATAGCACGCGCACCGTACCGTATGGCTCCAGCTGAGATAAGGGAGTTACGGGATCAGATTGAGCAGTTGTTGGGTCAGGGGTTTATACGGAGGAGTACTTCGCCGTGGGGTGCCCCTGTGTTGTTTGTGAAGAAGAGAGATGGTTCACTGAGATTGTGTGTGGACTACCGAGAGTTGAATAAGGTCACGATACGGAATAAGTATCCGTTGCCTCGAATCGATGACTTATTCGACCAGTTGAGAGGAGCTTCTTTCTTCTCAAAGATTGATTTAAGATCGGGATACCATCAGATGCGTATCAGGGAAGAGGATGTCTCGAAGACTGTGTTCTTATCGAGATATGGATCTTACGAGTTTCGGGTTATGCCTTTTGGTTTGACCAATGCTCCAGCCGTGTTTATGGACTTGATGAATAGGGTGTTCAGAGATTTCCTAGATCAGTTTGTCATTGTCTTCATCGATGATATTCTGGTTTACTCCCAGACAGAGGAGGAGCACGCCGAGCATTTGAGGCAAGTTTTGCAGACGCTACGTTAGAACAAGTTGTATGCAAAATATAAGAAATGCGGGTTTTGGCTGAAGGAGGTCCAGTTTTTGGGACATATTATTTCCGACCGGGGGATATCTGTTGATCCGGGGAAAGTATCCGCGGTGAGGGAGTGGGGACAGCCCACGACACCGACAGAGATTCGTAGTTTCTTGGGCCTAGCAGGATACTACAGTAGGTTCATTCGGGGATTTTCGAAGATAGCAGGTCCTTTGACACATCTGACTCGTAAGGGTGTGTCGTTCATCTGGAGTGATGCCTGTCAGTTGGCATTCGATGAGTTAAAGGATAAGTTGACCTCAGCACCTGTGTTAGCATTGCCGAGACCGGGAGTTGAGTATTTAGTTTACACCGATGCGTCCTTACAAGGACTTGGAGGTGTATTGCAGCAGAAGAGTCAGGCCATTGCTTATGCATCCCGTAAGCTAAAGCCTCACAAGAAGAATTACCCCACTCATGACTTGGAGTTGGCGGCAGTTGTATTTGCCCTCCGGATATGGAGACATTACCTTTTGGGGAAAAAGTTTCGATTGTTCACGGACCACAAGTCCCTACAGTACCTATTCACGCAAAAGGAGTTGAATATGCGGCAGCGAAGGTGGCTTGAGTTTGTGAAGGACTATCAGTTTGATATCCAGTATCACCCGGGGAAGGCTAACGTGGTAGCAGACGCGTTGAGCCGTAGGCCAGTAGATGAAGTGGCAGGGGTGTGGAAGGCAAAGTGGAAGGAGTTGGGACACCAGGATGCAGTGGCCCGATCGTTCATGTCTGTGATGACTGTTACGCCACAGATTATCACGAGAGTGATAAAAGCACAAGCAGATGACTCGTTCTGTCAGGAGCTGATAGTTCGGTTACTAGCAGAGGGAGCCGAGTCCTATACCATTAGCTCAGACGGGGGATTGCGCCTCAATGGGATATTGGTAGTCCCGGAAGGGGAGAAATTGCGGCACGAGGTGATGGCAGAGTCGCACAGCACACGGTTCGCGGTACATCCCGGAGGGGACAAAATGTACCAAGACATGAGGCGACAGTATTGGTGGAGCGGGATGAAGAGAGATATTGTCGTGTTTGTTTCAAAATGCGCCACTTGTCAACTAGTAAAAGTGGATCATCAGAGACCGGCAGGACTTCTACAGCCATTGGAGGTCCCGATGTGGATGTAGGAGAGCATCTCCATGGACTTTATCACGGGATTGCCTACGTCACAAAGAGGTCACGACTCCATTTGGGTAATTGTGGACAGATTGACCAAAGTCGCTCATTTTCTACCCGTAAGGACAGACTACACTGCGGGACAGTATGCCCAGCTCTTTATTTCAGAGATAGTGAGACTTCACGGTGTGCCCCTAAATATCGTGTCTGACCGAGACAAGATATTTGTTTCACGGTTTTGGGAGAGTTTTCAGGAGGCCATGGGCACAGAATTGCGGTTGAGTACGGCATATCACCCGCAAACCGACGGGCAAACTGAGCGTACAAACCAGATGTTGGAGGACATGCTACGTATGAGTATCATTGATTTTGGGGGTGGATGGGAGCAGTATCTTCCACTGGTGGAGTTTGCTTACAACAACTCCTACCAGTTCACCATTAGCATGGCTCCATTTGAGGCGTTATACGGTAGACCTTGTCGTTCCCCAACATGTTGGTTGGAGGTGGGGGACAACAAACTACTTGGGCCGGAAGTGATTCAGGATACTTCGGCGAGGATAGAATTGATACGGAGTCGCATTCGGGTAGCTCAGGATCGGCAGAAGAGCTATGCTGATGCGAAGAGGTTCTTCAGAGAGTTCCAAGTGGGGGACCAGATTTTGCTCAAAGTATCTCATATGAAGGGGATTATGCGATTTGGGAAGAAAGGGAAGTTGGCACCGAGATATGTGGGACCATTTCCTATTATTGAGTGCATTGGACCGGTTGCGTATAGGCTTGGATTACCGGAGCATTTGCATCGGGTTCACGATGTATTTCATATTTCCTCGCTAAGGAAATATCTTAGAGACGATTTGGCTCATTCACATATTGCTTTGGAGGACATAGATCTCCAGCCTGATAGCTCCTACGAGGAGGGGCCGATTGCTATTTTGGACCGAAGTGAGCGAAAACTGCGGTCAAAGATAGTTCTGTTAGTGCGTATTCAGTGGCGACATCATAATGTCGAGGAGTCCACATGGGAGCGCGAGGATAAGATGCACAAACGTTATCCAGAGTTGTTCTTACCAGGTACTTTCTAGTTTCGAATTTCGGGACGAAATTCAGTTATTAGGGGGGAAATATGTAATACCCCGTATTTTTGTGATATATATTTACGGGATTAATTGAATTAAATGCGTATTAATTGGAAATTAATCCGAATTAAAATACTAGCGAGATGCGAGTTGGTATTTGATATAATGTGCATATATGATTATATATGAATATTGAATTATGAAATTTGTCGTGAGATTGAAATACGGCAATTTGGGAATTTTGTTGAGACGCATGTGACAGTCGCGTCAAGTATATAATTATGATAATTAAAAAGTGAATTTTAGTTCTATTAACCGTATGGTCGTTTTGAGTGCGCCAACGCGTTCGGAAGGGTCGAAATAGTCAGAAAACACTAGCCGGGGTTTAGTTTGGGTTCCGGGGCATTTTTAGGCCATACCGGCAACGTATAAGGGTAGTTTGGTAATTTTGGATTTTTGGGAATTAAAACCTACGAAAATTGGGAATTAATATCTGATGTGGCAATAACCCACTAAGCCCACTAATAACCAAATAGACTACGGAGGTTATTGGAATTGGTTCCAAAGAGTTTCTAAAGCACAAACCCTAGCCACCATTGACTTTGGAGAAGAAAAGCATGTTGAGAGAGAGAGAAGGAATTCTGCAGAGAGAGAGAGAGAGAGAGAGAACACTTCAGAAATTCGTCATCAAATCAGAGATTCAAATAAGGCAAGTGATTTAGTTTCGTTTTTATAGAGAATGCTTCTTCCATGCGTAGGAAATTCAATTAAATTATATTGTTCTTGGGAGTTAATGAAAAATCCATTTAAATTGGAAGTAGAAATTTCATTTTGATGAGGAATCGCATGTAGATTGGTATTTAGATATTTATTCTGATGATATTACATCTTGGATGAAACAAAAATGGATTTTATTAGGCTCATTGATGATTTATAAATGTTAGGGTTCATGTTCATATAATTTGGGGATAAATAAAGGGATTTGAAGATTTAATGATGTTTAATATGAGTTGGCCCTATATAAACGTTTGATTATGACCTATGAATGTTTAGTACGAATTAGGAACCTTAAAATGATGTTGGAACGATTTTTATGTGGGATTAGGAGTGAAGAAAATTGGAAAAACGAGATAGGAATTTCTGGGCTCGAATCTGGCCACTAGTTAGAAGACCTGCCCAGGTCGTTCGAACGAGCTCGTTCGAACGAGCTTCTAACGAGTTGACAGTTTGGGTTCTAACGAGAGGGATATTCGTTCGAAGACTTTCGTTCGAACGAGATCTCGTTAGAAGGCCCAGTTCGTTCGAACGAACTCTCGTTCGAACGAGACTTCGAACGAGTTGACAGTTTAGGCTTTTTAGTCTGTTTTGATCCCGAGTGTCCCGTAACCTTGTGTATATGTAGAGATAACCTTCCCTTGATGATTAATTTTTATATTTGGGATGTTTGGGATATAATGAGGAGTCAAACCTAGAAGTTTAGTTTGAACCTAAGGGAAAAATATGAAGTAGGACGTGAGTGTCGATTACGATGCGAGAACTATTGACGACCTAATTATTTATATTAACCGAGAACATATAAATTTTGTAGTATTATATGTCGGTACGAGAATGAGAAGTGTACCTCCAATATATTATGGTAATTATTAAGAGGTGTGCATACTTAGTATATGTATTGATTTTATGTGTATGACATACCTACCATACTTGCTATCACGGGAGGTTTGCGTTCGCTTAGGGCCTTCTAATCCTTGTGTTGCCCGGATTTAGATTGGTTACCTCGATGAACATAAGTCAGAGAAGGACTTATTGGGATATTAATAAGTCTGCTGATCGTGGGAGCGTAGGTATGTACGTGACCCATGTGATGTGACTGTGTTCGCCTCCATTATTTGTGATGTTGTTATCTGAGAACGATTCCTGAGAGATTCGGAATACGTGATCCTTATGTACGTGATGTACCGGGATGGATAGCAGAGTATGTGTGCACCGCAGCTTAGTCTCGGGGTGCTTGTATTGTATATTTATGACGTGAATAATATACACTTAATTAATGGGAACTTTCATGTTAATATTGTGAATATAATTATGGTAATGTTTTGAGAAAACATAACGGGTTAATTGATAGTGAATTATACTACAAATTGAGAATCCGAGTGTATGTAAAACCCTCTATTTATTTGATAACGTTAGAATGTAATATGGGAATCGAGTAGTAAGGGGTAGAACTTATTACGGTTTGGTTAGATATGTATGATTATTTAGATGGGTACAGTACGTTAGGAGTGCACATGTAGTCGAGAGGTGAGAATTTCATGTGAGTGCACGTCCTAACATGTATTTTGCATTTAATGTTTTAATGTTATTAAAACACTTGCTGTTTTTAAAATGATTTCCACTTTCGGGCTCTGACCCATTTGCTTTCAAATCTATTTTTGTAAAAACCATTTTAGGTGCCCAGCCACAAGGACACCATGCTTAGGATCCTCATTCAGGTGACGAGCTGTAGCTGTTTGTGGAAGTTACAGGACTTTGCTTGTAGATGCTTTATCTATCTTGACTCGATATTCTTCAGTTATCAGTTGTAGGGCATGTCGCCCATTTCTTTTAGAGACATTTCATTTATTTCAGTTATTCAAACTTCTGGCATGTAATTATTCAGGATTCAGACTTATGTTATTATTTCCAATTGTTGGATTGTTGTGAGGAGTTTTCCTCCGGACTCTTATATTTATTTGTTGGTTATTTCATTACTTCGTTATGGTGAATGGATTATGTTGTTATTCCATTATTCTTTTATTGCATGTTAATCAGACTTAACTTAAAATTTGGCAACTTGCTTTTTAAATACTAGGTGGTTAGTAATTCTAAAAATGTTTTCGACCGTGATGTTATTAACTGAACCAACTTGGCATTTTGTATTGATTTAATAAAGGAGTAGCTACCCGGTAATTAATTAGTCGGGGTGTCACACCTACCAGCCAATCCTAAGCCAAACATTACTCACAATCCACTTTCGAATCACACCAATGCCATCTTCTTGGAAGAAAACCCAGTTTTCGATCCCTCAACTCAAATCACACCCATATACTCTCCTAAACCTCTTCAAATTTGCCTTTATTTACTCCTACACCCTACTAGCCTCGCTGATCAGGCACTATCACTCCTTACTAGATTATGCATTGCCATCCGTACTCGTTCTAAAAATGAAAGTATGGAACTATCATAGGGGTTAAACCAACTCCTAGAGTTCGGGCTGAAATTGCCCCCACAGATGGTCATCGATTGCCAGAAATTCAGTACACTGTTCTTGGAAGCACGAAAGTGGGCCCGAGATTCAGAAAAATGGGTGGTACCAACCGACGAAGTCAGTTTAGATGATGTTGTCCAAACTATGGCAGAATTATTCGAGCAAACCAATAGCATTTGCAATATCACCGGGTTACTTGACACTTTGAAGCTATAAGGGCGTTTGGTCCCTTCAATCACACATATCCCCATAGAATGGGAGGACCTGTATGAAGAATCCGTTGAAGTTGCGGAATGCATCGAATTTACATGGAAAGACAGAAATGTTACCACCGAATGGGGGGGAAGAATTCGAAGATTTGAGTGAAGAACAAGCTTCAGGAAGAGCTGGACCAATAGCCGATATATGTGGGATGATATCATTTGAAGAACTCCTCGGAGAAATAAATAGGGTGGCAGAATAACTTGAGATTGACGAGGAAACGGGATTCATGTTCTTTCCTTTTTCAGTAAATCACATGACCAGATCAGGGAGACATTACCAGGTTCCAAGCTCACTACCAGAAGATGACAAAGGGAAGGGCGTTGAAAACCTTCCTATGCTAGAGATGACCATCGAGGAAAATAATATCCTCGATCAACTAAAGAAAACCCAAGCTAACATCACTCTATGGGGGTTTTTCATGTCTTCCCAGCTGCACAGAAATACTTTAATCAAGTTGCTCACTGGACCCATAGTTCATCCTTCTACCACACCAGAAAAAGGGATAAATCTGGTCGGATCCTAGACCTCTACCCGAATATTATCATTCTCTGAAGAAGAAATCCCCAGAATTGGGCCAAATTGCACTCAGCATCTCCGTCGAAGTTATGGGGAAGGCCGTGCCACTCTCCCTCGTCGATAACGGATCCGCCTTGAATGTTTGCCCTCTGAGAACCTTCAAGTGTTTAGGCCTGAAAGAAAGCGACCTCGCTCCAACCTCCGCCGATGTACGTGCCTACGATAATACCCGTCGTGAGGTGATGGGATCCATAAAACTTGCAATAGGGATTGGTCCTATAAACCCTATCATTGAATTCCAAGTCATAGATATCCCAGCTTGTTTCAACCTGTTGCTCAGACGACCCTGGCTCCACAATATCAAGGGTGTGTCTTCCTCACTCCATCAGAAATTGAAGTTCTTCTCCGACGGGCGAGGACGAAAATGTCGGGGGTGCAAGCACCAGCAGTCAAATTCTTGAGATACAGCACGGGTCAAATGATATTCTCCTATCAGGATTTCGAGTTGATCCACTCCTACTCCCAGCAGGGGATGGTTTCAAAGAAAGGGTTTGTCCAGAATATGACCCTCATGGCAATGTCAATGTAATTCAGATATTCATAAACATGCACTTCATGCCTAGACTGAGGCCAGGACAAAGGCAATAAGGGATAATTGAGCCCATCGAACTGAAGAAAGCTTTCCCTCCTTGCGACTTGGAGTATTAACCATCTGAATAAGAGCTCATAATGATTCGTCAGTCTCGACCAAAAAGAAGATTAGACTGCACCCAGCACCCCATCTCAAGAGACTCCTTAAATTGATGATTCATCAAAGAAGGTGAGGACTTCCCCTTTTGCGATTTTCCAGAACCATGGTATGACCACACAGACAAGAAGATGAGGTCGGGAATGGAGATCTTTTTCCAAGATAGCTACCCATGGGCCGAAAATTTTCCACACCGCGTACAACCACTCATCAAAGATAACCGAAGAGACTGAGGAAAGTGATTTCGAATATTCCTTCAACTTATAGATACTGGGGCTGGCACTCTGCATGGTTCATTCAGGCACTACATCAATGGACCCATACCGTCTGATTAAAGCTGTTCATACTCCTCTCCTCAACTGGCATGCTGCGCCAGTTCTACCTCTTGAAATCTCCCCTAACCCCAATATTTACCCTATTTCTTCTTCTGTTGTCTATCCTTGCTCAAATGTAACCGATACCTCTTTTGATGAGGTTCTCAATGTTGTTTTTCCTATCAATGAAATAAACGAAGATTTTGAGTATCTTGTTGTGCCTTACATTAACTGCTTGAATTCTAATCAAAATTTTGATGATGATGATTTTGCAAATGAACAATTCTTAACTGACCTAAATAAGGTTAATAATAAACAACATAATCGCGCTCAAGTTAATGAAGAAGAGACTGTTGTTATTAATCTCGATTTTAGTAGCCAACTGCGCGAGATTAGGATAGGGGCCACCCTTGACGAGCATGAGCGTGCACAACTCGAAGAATTACTGAAAGAGTTCGTGGATGCCTTCGCATGGTCCTATGATGATATGCCCGGCATTGATCCTGAAATAGCTCAGCACGAGATCCCCACTCTCCCAGATTACAAGCCGATTAAATAAAAATTGAGAAAACTCTGCACCGAATGGTCGCTCAAGGTCAAATAAGAGGTAGTCAAACAGTTGAACGTGGGTTTCATTCGAGTGATCGAATATCCCACATAGCTAGACAACATTGTACCTGTGCCGAAATCAGGGGGGAAGGTTCGAATGTGTGTAGATTACCGAGATTTAAATAAAGCTTCTCCAAAGGATGCTTATCCGCTACCCAATATCGACATGATCGTGGACAACACAACCAGTCATGCTCCCAAGTCATTCATCGACGGGTTGTCGGATACAACCAAATCAAGATGCACCCCGACCACCAATAAAAAACTGCATTCATCACCCCATGGGGAACCTTTTGCTACACCGTTATGCCATTCGGTCTCAAGAATGCTGGGGCTACCTACCAAAGGGCTGCCACAACCATCCTGCACGATCTAATTCATAAAGAGGTCGAGGTTTATGTGGATGATATGATTATCAAGTCCAAAACTAGAGAAGGTCATGTTCCCACTCTCCGGAAGTTATTCGAACCACTGCGACGGTATCAGATACGACTTAATCCACAGAAGTGTGTCTTTGGTGTTATAAAGGGAAAACTCTTGGGATTCATAGTCAGCAAAAGGGGGATAAAAGCAAACCCTACAAAGCTGAAGGCCATACTTGAGATGCCACCACCCCGAACAGAGAAAGAAGTCCGAGGTTTTCTTGGGAAATTACAATATATCAATCGGTTCATCAGCCAGCTAACCTCCATCTGTGAACCGATCTTCAAGCTCCTCCGAAAGGATTCAACCAAGGTTCGGAATGAGGCCTGCCAAGAAGCTTTTGACCGAATCAAATAATACCTGACCCAACTACCAATTCTCATGCCACCACAGTCTTTTCTCCCCTTGTTCCTATACCTAACCATAACCGACACTGCAGCTAGGGCTTTGTTAGCCCAATACCTTCAAGACTCCCGCAAAGAAAGAGCCATATATTATGCCAGTCGCAAATTGGTCGGGTACGAGATCAACTACACTGCTTTGGAAAAGGTGTGTATCGCACTTATCTGGGTCACCCAAAAGTTGCGACACTACATGCTCGCCTTCCCGATCAAACTTGTATCCCGAATGAATCCCATTAAATACCTGCTTGAGAAACTCGCCTTATCCAATCGAATGGCCCGATAGTTGATGCTCCTAACCGAGTTCTATATCGTGTACGTCACACAAAAAGTTATTAAAGGAAGAGCCATCTCTGACTACCTCGCCGATTACCCCATAGACAAAGCAGATGTCCGGATCTCCGAATTCCCAGATAAAAAAGATCCTCTGCACTACTCAAGACCTCCTTTGATGGAAAATGTTCTTTGACGGCGCTGCCAACAAAAAGGGATATGGCATTGGGATACTTCTGATCGCCCCAGATGACTCCCACACTCCCATCGCCATTAAATTGGATTTCCCTTGCACCACCAACATGACAGAATACGAGGCATGCATGGTGGGCCTCAAAGTCTCTCTCAAGAAAGGTATTCAATACCTTAACGTCTATGGGGATTCTTCCCTAATCATCGGTCAAGTGATCAAAAAGTGGAAAGTCAAGGACGAAAGCTCCAACCCTTCCATGCCCACATAGAAGAGTTAGCCTCCCGATTCTGAGATATCACCTTCCATTACTTACCCCGAGCAAAGAATAACCTAGTCGATGCTCTCGCCACCTTGGCCTCCATGGTCGACATGTCCGAGGGAATAACAATTACCCCCTTCCTAGTTCAAAAGCAAGACAAACCGACCCATTGCTACCATATTGAGCTTGTCTCCACCGAAGATCCCGAACTAGCCGATTGATGGTACTATGATATCTGGTGCCTCCTCAAACATGGTAAGTATTTGAGGGTTCCAACAAGAAAGATCGAACGACCCTTCGAAGACTGGCTGCCCAGTACATCATTTGTCATAAAGCCCTACTCAAGAGGAACTTCGATGAAACTCATCTACACTACATCGCAGGGGCCGAAATTGAGAAGATAATGCAGAAAATCCATAGCGGGAAATGCGGACCCCACATGAATGGTCACATGCTCGCCAAGAAGATCATCCAACAGGGCTACTATTGGACCACCATGATCCAGGATTGCACTGCCTATGTTCGAAGGTGCCTCAAATGCCAACAATTCTCCAATCTTTAACACCTACCTCCGCGAGAATTATACAACATGACCTCTCCCTGAACATTCTCCACCTGGGGTGTTGACATCATAGGGAAGGTTACACCAAAGGCTTTAAACAGACATGAGTTCATCCTGGTTGTCATCGATTACTTCACCAAATGGGTCGAAGTTGAGTCATACGCGGTATTGAACGCCAAGAAAGTGGCCAAATTCCTCAAGAAAAATATCATCTGCAGATATGGGGTCCCGCACGAGCTGGTATCAGATAACAGGCTGCATTTCGAAGCAGAAGTCACAGAAGTAGTCAACGAGTATGGGATTCAGAGACACGAATCTTCTCCCTACCGACCTCGGACCAATGGTGCAGTTGAAGCCATCAACAAGAACCTCAAAGCCATCATCAGCAAGATGACCGAAAGTTGTAGGGATTGGGTCGACCGGATCCCGTACACCCTCTGGGGCTATCGAACCTCAATCCGAACCTCTACTGGGGATACCCCTACTCCCTGGTCTACGGTATGGAAGCAGTCCTACCTATGGAGCTGGAAATACCCTCACTACGCGCCATGCTCGAAAGCAAGGCTAGTGAAGAAGACTGGTGCCAAAGCCGTCTTGATGAGCTAGCCCTCCTAGATGAAAGAAGATTAAAAGCACTTTACCACATACAGGGGTACCATCGTCGAGTAGCGCAATCATTCAACAAGAGAGTCAAGGACCGCGGTGTCCGGGAGGGGGATTTAGCCCTCAAAGAGTTAATAGAACCCATCTGGGACCCCAGAGGGAAATTCAAGCCCAATTGGAGCGTTCCTACATTGTGAAGAAAATCTTATTCGGCGGTACCGCCATGCTCACTGACCTAGATGGGGAGGAGATGGCTCGTCCAGTCAATCTGGACCATCTCAAGAAATTCTACCCCTAGTCCGAAATCTCGGCGCGCTACGACTCTTCTCATCCCCCTTCTATTCTAAAAAAAAACTTTTCATTTCTCTCTACCCGGAACTACGTGGACCTGATCCTCTGCAAAAAACTATTTTGCAAACAAATAAAAAACATTTTTAAAAACCCCAGAGGTATGTAGGCAGCTCATGCACCTCACATGAGTGCGGCCCTTTCTTTTTCACAAAATACTATTCTTTTCTTACCTCCGAGAACGGCGGTTTATTCTAAAAATACTTGAACAAAAGGATTATGTATGCCTTAGCGATCAGTATAGATAATTCAAAATACAAAACTCATCGAAAGGCACAGCTGGATGATCAGAAACTTGTTTATTTCATTAATAAGAAAATTCAGTACGGATTACATAAGAAAAAGGAATGGATAACTCCCTTCCCCCACTACTATAAAAAGTCAAATAAAATCCCCACATCTGTTACACAAATAAACTCCCCAGGAGTCCTACCCACATCCACCAGAGGAGCCTGCACCCTCATCATCTACATCCGGAGGTCCCCAAGTTTCCCCTGCCTGAATATAGTGCCGTAAACATTCCATGGATCGATGAGCCTTAACCATCTTCGAAAAGACCACAACACCCCCTTCCATGGTGTTAGATAAAATAAACCATCTTTGTCCAGTCTCCACTGCCAACATCTTGCTGACTACTTTCCTCCACAACCACTTCATATAATATTTGGGGACATGCCAAACCTTCCCGACAGACTGAGAGGGACGGGTCGACGGACGCCTATTTTCCCACAGAGACCCAAGCAACAAACGCAGGCGCTCAGTCAAATCTTCTATCGAAAAGAAATTTGAGGTCCGAGGGGGCACGACCTGCGCCCAGCCGAATTGGTGCAAAAGTCGCCATGGGAAATAAAAAGAGGTCTGTCTGAGACCAACCAACCGCACATATAAATAATCTCCTAGCTCCAGAACATGCTACAATGGCCCCCACCGAGGCACTGACCAATACAGCCCACGAGCCCCATGCTCCACAAGCCAATGCTCCCAGTTTTTAACATATAGGCCAACTCTGATAAAGTAGCGTGAAAAAAAGTTGGGTACGGTCGACAAGGGATACTATGGAGGAGTCGCCAAGCGGAATCTTTCAGATAACCACATGAATAGCATCACAGGGCTACCCCTCAAAAAGTCAGAACGGCCTTCACTCCAGGCATCCAGGCCATTCAGGGTCTCCGCCAGTATCACCGCCGCAGGATTGTGACGATATGACATCCATGAGGTAATGGCTGGAAGTTGTGGGTCCACTTGTACCTCCCCAGTCACCAGCAGCAATTTGGAAACCAGACCCAGAACAACGACTCCAGCATAGCCAGCATCACCTACTTCCCGTAAATACACGGACTGTGGCACCGCCGAGAGGGAGATCATTCCTCCAGCAACCAATGATCTAGCCGCCGAAGGTGAAATATGAAGAAGCCCGGCCAATAAATCCCTGGGAGAGCGAGAAAATTCGAGCAAAGCCGCAGAAACACTGGGGTGTACACCCAGTATGGCAGAAAATTCCTCGTAGGTAGGACAAACTTCTTCCAACCCAAAGTGGAATACATGGTCTTCAGGGTACCAGAATTGTACCGCCGCCGTCAGCACGTTCCACTCAAGAGGTCGATTGCTCCACAATGAGACTCGAAGCATGTTGAAAGCATGGTAATCGACATTATAAGAGCACATGGCTTCCAAAGTTTCAAGGTAGTTGACAAACTCAATGCTACCAGGGACAGCCGTCTTGCAAGGCTAAGAGATAGTGGGCAAGTAAGTGAAAATGCAAAGGTGTGATGAAAACACTCCACCCTTACCCCCTTTTTATACTTGAAAACCCTCACAAGAGACATAATCCCTGCAAAAATCGGAGGGAATCCTACCCCACGAGGTACCAAAGGCTGAAGAGGTAACCATTCCAAGATTTGAATTGATGGAACTAAACTGAACTGCCGATAGACAGGTGTAATACCACGCATTTTTATCGATATTTATTTATGGGATTAATTAAAATAAATGTGAATTAATTGAGAATTAATCCGGATAAAATACTAACGAGATGTGGGTTGGTATTTGATTATAATGTGTATATATGGCAATATATGAATATTGGAAATATTGAATTAGTCGTAAGATTGATATACGGTAATTTGGGAAATTTTGTTGAGACGCGTGTGAAAGTCGCGTCAGGAAAGTAATTATTTAATTAAAAAGTGAATTTTATTTCTATTAACCGTATAGTCATTCTGAGTGCGCCAACGTGTTCGGAAGGGTCGAAATAGTCAGAAAACACTAACCGGGGGTTAAGTTTGGGTCCCGGGGCATTATTGGGCCATACCGGTAACTTAAAAGGGCATTTTGGTAATTTCGAAAATTTGGGAATTAAAACCCACGAAAATTAGAAATAAAATCTGACTTATTCTTTATCCACTAAACCCACTAACTACACTAATTGACTTAATGGGCTACGGGAGTTATTGGAAGAAATAGAAAGAAGTTCCTAAGGCAACCTCTAAACCTCCATTGTCATCATCTTTAGAGAAGAACTTGTAGAGAGAGAGAGAAAAGAGAATTCTGCAGAGAGAGAGAGAACAATTCAACCTTCAAGATTCAACATCAAATTCAGAGAAAGATTAGAGGCAAGTGATTTAATTACAATTGATTCAATGTTATGCTTTTCCATGTTTAGGGAAATTATCGAATTTATCTTGGAAGATTGATATAGACCCATGAATTTGAAGATTAAAACTATGAACTATGTTAGGTATTGCATGTAGAAACATTCTGGACGAATTATGAATTCAAAATATAACCCTTGATGATCTAAAAACGGATTTAAGAAGAGGTTTATTAATGTTCTTGAAAGAAATAGAAAACTAGAGTTCTTGATGAAATTTTGATCCAAATAAAGCCCTTGGTTGTTGAATTATTGGTTTTAGAACGTTACCAATGTTGTAGGATGGTTGTATGATGATATTATAACATTATGTTAGAGTTTCATGCTTATTAATGGAGTTTGGGGACGTTTTGAGGACTGCAAAACGAAGCAGTTCGTAGCCTACCTGGTGTGATCGATCGATCGACATTCATCAGTCGATCGATCGACCACCATCGATCGATCGAGGTTCAAGGTCGATCGATCGACCTTCCCAGAAAGAGTAAAATTTTCCTAGTTAAATTTTAATGATGTTAAACCTTAGAAATTATTATTGGAGACTTTATGGATATCCTTAGACTTATGGAAGACCACTAGGTATGGTTATAAAATTTGGACCTTAATTAGAATTCAAATTGAGGAATTATTCTAAAATCTAATGAAATCCGATGAGTGAGATAACGTTAGAGTTAAAAGAGTAAATTTGAATAATTTGGTGAAATGAGGTTTGGGGCAGAAGTAAGGACCTTAAGAATAATGATGTTATATGTGAGAATAATAGGAAAATTAATAGACCCTTTGAGATAGGTTTTAAGTACAAGAAACTACGACGTGAGATGTGTCGACAGTCTACATTTTATATTATCGAAAGACTTATAATGTATAAAAGTGGAATAATGGTATAAGGATGTATAATGTACCTTATTAACATTGAGACATCTAAGATGTGTGAATGCTTAGTATATGATTTTATGTGTATGGCATACCTACCATACTTGCTATCACGGGAGGTTTACGTTCGCTTAGGGCCATCTAATCCTTGTGTGCCCGGATTCAGAGTGGTACCTAGAGGACATAGATCAAGGGAATGACTTAATTGTGAGTTATTAAGTCAGTTGACTATGGAGCGTAGGTATGTACATGACCCATGGATATGTTGAATTATGTTTGCCTCCATTTTTATGTGTTGTGCTTATTCTAACAATTCCTGAGAGATTCAGAATTCGTAATCCTTATGTACGTGATGTACCGGGATGGATAGCAGAGTATGTGTGCACCGCAGCTTAGCCTCGGGGTGCTTATATTGTATATTTATGATGTGAATAATATACGGTTAAATGAAAAGGAATGGTTATGTTTATTTATGAGAATCATTTATAATAACTCCTTGAGAAGATAAATAAGGGGATAACCCTCCAGTAAACGGTAATGCTAATAATTGAGAATCCGAGTTCAAGTAAAGCTATCTATGTAAGTGTTAACATTGGGAATTCATATTGTGAATCGAGTAGTTAGGTTAGAACTTATGATGGTTTAGTTAGATATAAATAACACATGAATGGGTACAGGAACGTTAGGAGTGCACAGTTAGACGAGAGGTGAGTATTTCATGTGAGAGCACGTCCTAACATGTATCTTGCATTCATTGCTTTAAATGTTATTAAAGCACTTGCTGTTTTTAAAATACTCTCCACTTTCGGGCTCTGACCCGTTTGCTTTCAAATCTATTTTTCTTGTAAAAACCTTTTAGGTGCCCAGCCACAAGGACACCATGCATAGTATTTCCAGTCAGGTGACGAGTTGTAGCTGTTGTGGAAGTTACAGGGCCTTGCTAGTAGACGCTCCATTTGCCTTGACTCTATATTCAGATTTCATCAGTTGTAGGGCATGTCGCCCATTTCTTTTAGAGACATTTCATTTCTTTCAGTTCTTCAGATTTTTGGCTTGTAATTAATTCAGGATGCAGACTTGTTTTATTTCTTTTCATATTGGGATTGTTGTGAGGAGTATTTCCTCTAGACTCATCTTTATTTGTTGATTCATTATAGTTAGACTTTATCGTGAATGGTTGTGTTACATTTCTATATTTCATTTATTGCATGTTAATCAGATTTAATTTAAACTTTGACAACTCACTTTTTATATACTAGGTGGTTAGTAATCATTAAAAATGTTTTCGACAGTGATGCTATTAACTGGACCAACTTGGCATTTTGTATTGATTTAATAAAGGAGTAGCTACCCGGTATTTAATTAGTCGGGGTGTCACAGGTGGTATCAGAGCATCAGGTTCTAGTGTCCTTTAGGATCTGTACGGCTTATTATGTTTCCGCTGAGCTTTCTTTGATGTAGAGCCCTATATTTTAGGACTGTTGTGTTCCTTTATGTATGCTTCGCTCTTCAGCTATTTTAAGTTTATAACTGCGAACTTATAAACTTTACTCTTATTTCAGATGCCTCCACGACGTGCGCAGCGAGTTCCTAGGGATGCACAGCCCGAGCCACAGCCAGCTCCAGTACAGGGCACCATGAATGCCGTCGAGGTTGCAGCCATTGTAGCCCAAGCGGTAAATGCCGCTCTTGTCGTTGTACAGCAGGCACCACCCCAGGCGCCAGTAGCCGCGCCAGTTCAGGCACATGCATTCCCGTCTGCTTGGGAACGTGTTCGAGATGCTTTTTAGAAAGCACACCCTCCGGAGTTCGCAGGTAGCTCCGATGTTGTGGTATCTAGTCAGTGGAGGAAGGATATTCAGAGGCACTTGAGGATGTATGAGTGCACCGATGTTCAGAAGCAGATACTAGCTACTTTAAAGCTCATAGGTTCTGCATTGCAGTGGTGGGAGTCTATTACCACCGCAGAGGAGAGAGATACTCTCTCTATACAGGAGTTTTGGGTGCGGTTCGACCGCAAATATTTTCCGTCAGCTGTTCATACGGAAATGAGGAGGAAGTTGATGAACCTTAGACAGGAGGGTAAGACTGTGGCCGAATATGAGGCCGAATTCACCAACTTACTGAACATTGTACCGGATGAGATACCGACCGAAGAGAAGAAGATTCAGAAATTCACAGATGGATTGACTTGGAGGATCCGTCAACACTTGTTGGGGGATCTATCGTTGGCCACTTACTCTGATGTGGTTAACGCTGCACTGCTCCATTGCCAGGACCACCGCTTTCACTTGACAGAGGGGAAGCGATCAGGAGAGTCCAGCCATCAGGGCAGGACAGGGGGAAATGGTGCCAGCGGGGCACAATCAGCTCAGGGTCAGTATAGGCAGGGTGATCAGGGTTCCCAGCAGGGGGATTCTAAGAGATTCCGATCAGGGGGTTTCAGGAACGGTCAGGGAGGATTCCGAAATGTCCAGCAGGGTCAGAACGGCCATCAGGGCCAGTAGGGTCAAAATGGTCAACAGCAGCAGTTTCACCAGGGCCAGCAAGGCCAGGGCAGAAATGGTAACGGTCACCAGGGTCGTGGTCAGCAAGGACAGCGAGGGGGGAACTTCCAGGGGAAGTGTTTCATTTGTGGTAAGATTGGCAACAAACGTCAGGAGTGTCCTGATAAGGGCAAGGCCCCACAGCAGCAGCAGCAGGGTGCTCGACACGAGCCACAAAGGCCTATGTTTCCCGTCACCCTCCCAGCACCACAGATGGCAGCATTACCACCCATTCCAGCAGTCCCAGTTCAGCAGGGACAGCTTCAGTATGGGAGAATGTATCAGCTTCAGCAGGCCGCAGCCCCACAGAATCCGCCAGCTATTGAGGGTATGTTCTCTACTCAGGGGACACTGGGGGGCATTTTATTTGACACGGGGGCTACACACTGTTTTATTGCTATGAGATTTGCACGCACCATTGGGTTATTAGACACCGCAGAGAGCACTGCTACTTATGTAGACTCACCATTGAGTAGGGGTTCCAAGATTTTGCTTATGTGTAGAGGTGTGGGTATAGAGATCGGGAGGTTCACCTTACCCGCTGATATGTTAGTGTTAGAGATGACCGAGTATGAAGCCATTATTGGTATGGATTGGCTAGTAGAGTACCGAGCCATGATTGACTGTTTTAGTAGGAGTATTATCTTTGCCATTCCCGGGCAGGAGATATTTTTAGTGGCGATGCCTCGTCCTGAGGGAGGATCGTCCACTCATTTGTACTACATAGAAGAGGAGACCTCTAAGGAAGTGGTGATACCACTTGATTCGATTCCGATTGTTCGAGAGTTTGCCGATGTATTTCAGGATATACCTGGATTACCTCCGAGTAGAGAGATAGATTTTGTGATTGATTTGACGTCGGGCACTCGGCCTATTACCCGCGCACCTTACCGTATGGCTCCAGCTGAGATGAGAGAGTTACGGGATCAGATTGAGCAGTTGTTGGGTCAGGGGTTTATTCGGAGGAGTACTTCGCCGTGGGGTGCCCCTGTGTTGTTCGTAAAGAAGAGGGATGGATCGTTGAGGTTGTGTGTGGATTACCGGGAGTTGAATAAGGTCACGATACGGAATAAGTATCCGTTGCCTTGAATCGATGACTTATTCGACCAGTTGAGAGGAGATTCTTTCTTCTCAAAGATTGATTTGCGATCGGGATACCATCAGTTGCGTATCAGGGAAGAGGACGTCTCGAAGACTGCTTTCTTAACGAGATATGGTTCCTACGAGTTTCGGGTTATGCCTTTCGGTTTGACCAACGCTCCAGCAGTGTTTATGGACTTGATGAATAGGGTGTTCAAAGAGTTCCTGGACCAGTTCGTCATTATTTTCATTGATGACATTCTGGTTTACTCCCAAACAGAGGAGGAGCAGGCCGAGCATTTGAGGCAGGTTTTGCAGACGCTACGTCAGAACGAGCTGTATGCAAAGTATGAGAAGTGCGGGTTTTGGCTGAAGGAGGTTCAGTTTTTGGGGCATATTATTTCCGATCGGGGGATATCTGTTGATTCGAAAAAGGTATCCGCGGTGAGGGAGTGGGGACAGCCCACGACACCGACTGAGATCCGTAGTTTCTTGGGCTTAGCAGGATACTACAAGAGGTTTATTCGGGGTTTCTCCAAGATAGCGGGTCCCATGACACATCTGACTCGTAAAGGTGTGTCGTTCATTTGGAGTGATGCCTGTCAGTTGGCATTCGATGAGTTGAAGGACAAGTTAACCTCAGCACCTGTGTTAGCATTGCCGAGACTGGGAGTTGAGTATCTTGTTTACACCGATGTTTCCTTACAAGGACTTGGAGGTGTACTGCAGCAGGAGAGTCAGGCCATAGCTTATGCTTCCCGTAAGCTTAAGCCTCACGAGAAGAATTACCCTACTCATGATTTGGAGTTAGCGACAGTTGTATTTGCCCTTCGGATTTGGAGACATTACCTTTTGGGGGAGAAGTTTCGATTGTTCACGGACCACAAGTCCCTACAGTACCTGTTCACGCAGAAGGAGCTCAATCTGCGGCAACGGAGGTGGCTTGAGTTTGTGAAGGACTATCAATTTAATATCCAATATCACCCGGGGAAGGCTAACGTGGTAGCAGACGCGTTGAGACGTAGGCCAGTAGATGAGGTGGCAGGGGTGTGGAAGGCAAAGTGGAAAGAGTTGGGACACCAGGATGCAGTGGCCCGATCGTTCATGTCTGTGATGACTGTTACACCGCAGATTGTCACGAGAGTGGTGAAAGCACAGGTAAATGACTGATTCTGTCAGGAGCAGATAGTTCGATTACTAGCAGAGGGAGCCGAGTCCTATACCGTTAGCTCAGACAGGGGATTACGCTTCAATGGCAGACTGGTAGTTCCGGAAGGGGAGGAACTGCGACACGAGGTGATGGCAGAGTCGCACGGCTCATGGTTCGCGGTACATCCCGGTGGAGATAAAATGTACCAAGATATGAGATGTCAGTATTGGTGGAGCGGGATGAAGAGAGATAATGCCGTGTTTGTTTCTAAATGCGCCACTTGTCAGCTGGTAAAAGTGGACCATCAGAGACCGGCAGGACTTCTACAGCCATTAGAGGTTCCGATGTGGATCTGGGAGAGCATCTCCATGGACTTTATCACGGGGTTGCCTACGTCACAGAGAGGTCATGAATCCATTTGGGTAATTGTGGACAGGTTGACCAAAGTCGCTCATTTTCTACCCGTAAGGACAGACTACACTACGGGATAGTATGCCCAGCTCTTTATAGCAGAAATAGTGAGACTTCACGGTGTGCCCCTAAATATAGTGTCTGACCGAGACAAGATAATTGTTTCACGGTTTTGGGAGAGTATTCAGGAGGCCATGGGCACAGAATTGCGATTGAGTACGGCTTATCATCCGCAGACCGATGGGCAAACCGAGCGTACAAATCAGATGTTGGAAGACATGTTACGGATGTTCATCATTGACTTCGGGGGTGGATGGGAGCAGTATCTTCCACTGGTGGAGTTTGCTTACAACAACTCCTACCAGTTCACCATTGGTATGGCTCCATTTGAGGCGTTGTACGGTAGACCTTGTCGTTCCCCAGCATATTGGTTGGAGGTGGGGGACAACAAACTACTTGGGCCGAAAGTAATTTAGGATACTTCGGCGAGGATAAAATTGATACGGAGTCGCATTCGGGTAGCTCAGGATCGGCAGAAGAGCTACGCTGATGCGAAGAGGTTCTTCAGGGAGTTCCAAGTGGGGAACCAGGTTTTACTCAGAGTATCTCCTATGAAGGGGATTATGCGATTTGGGAAGAAGGGGAAGTTGGCACCGAGATATGTGGGACCATTTCCTATCATCGAGCGGATTGGGTTTGTTGCGTATAGACTTGGGTTACCGGAGCATTTGCACAGGATTCATGATGTGTTTCATATTTCCTCGCTAAGGAAATATCTTAGAGATTATTTGGCTCATTCTCACATTGCTTTGGAGGACATCGATCTCCAGCCCGATAGCTCCTACGAGGAGGGGCCGATTGCTATTTTGGACCGAAGTGAGCGGAAACTGCGGTCAAAGATAGTTCCGTTAGTGCGTGTTCAATGGCGACATCATAATGTCGAGGACTCCACATGGGAGCGCGAGGATGAGATGCGCGAACGTTATCCAGAGTTATTTTTACCAGGTACTTTTTAGTTCCGAATTTCGGGACGAAATTCTGTTATTAGGGGGGAAGTATGTAATACCCCGCATTTTTATCGATATTTATTTATGGGATTAATTAAAATAAATGTGAATTAATTGAGAATTAATCCAGATAAAATACTAACGATATGTGAGTTGGTATTTGATTATAATGTGTATATACGGCAATATATGAATATTAGAAATATTGAATTAGTCATAAGATTGATATACGGCAATTTGGGAAATTTTGTTGACACGTGTGTGACAGTCGCGTCAGAAAAGTAATTATTTAATTAAAAAGTGAATTTTATTTCGATTAACCGTATGGTCATTTTGAGTGCGCCAACGTGTCCGGAAGGGTCGAAATAGTCAGAAAACACTAGCTGGGGGTTAAGTTTGGGTCCCGGGGCATTATTGGGCCATACCGGTAACTTAAAAGGGCATTTTGGTAATTTCGAAAATTTGGGAATTAAAACCCACAAAAATTAGAAATAAAATCTGACTTATTCTTTATCCACTAAACCCACTAACTACACTAATTGACTTAATGGGCTACGGGAGTTATTGGAAGAAATAGAAAGAAGTTCCTAAGGCAACCTCTAAACCTCCATTGTCATCATCTTTAGAGAAGAACTTGTAGAGAGAGAGAGAAAAGAGAATTCTGCAGAGAGAGAGAGAACAATTCAACCTTCAAGATTCAACATCAAATTCAGAGAAAGATTAGAGGCAAGTGATTTAATTACAATTGATTCAATGTTATGCTTTTCCATGTTTAGGGAAATTATCGAATTTATCTTGGAAGATTGATATAGACCCATGAATTTGAAGATTAAAACTATGAACTATGTTAGGTATTGCATGTAGAAACATTCTGGACGAATTATGAATTCAAAATATAACCCTTGATGATCTAAAAACGGATTTAAGAAGAGGTTTATTAATGTTCTTGAAAGAAATAGAAAACTAGAGTTCTTGATGAAATTTTGATCCAAATAAAGCCCTTGGTTGTTGAATTATTGGTTTTAGAACGTTACCAATGTTGTAGGATGGTTGTATGATGATATTATAACGTTATGTTAGAGTTTCATGCTTATTAATGGAGTTTTGGGACGTTTTGAGGACTGCAAAACGAAGCAGTTCGTAGCCTACCTAGTGTGATCGATCGATCGACATTCATCAGTCGATCGATCGACCACCATCGATCGATCGAGGTTCAAGGTCGATCGATCGACCTTCCTAGAAAGAGTAAAATTTTTCTAGTTAAATTTTAATGATGTTAAACCTTAGAAATTATTATTGGAGACTTTATGGATATCCTTAGACTTATGGAAGACCACTAGGTATGGTTATAAAATTTGGACCTTAATTAGAATTCAAATTGAGGAATTATTCTAAAATCTAATGAAATCCGATGAGTGAGATAACGTTAGAGTTAAAAGAGTAAATTTGAATAATTTGGTGAAATGAGGTTTGGGGCAGAAGTAAGGACCTTAAGAATAATGATGTTATATGTGAGAATAATAGGAAAATTAATAGACCCTTTGAGATAGGTTTTAAGTACAAGAAACTACGACGTGAGATGTGTCGACAGTCTACATTTTATATTATCGAAAGACTTATAATGTATAAAAGTGGAATAATGGTATAAGGATGTAGAATGTACCTTATTAACATTGAGACATCTAAGATGTGTGAATGCTTAGTATATGATTTTATGTGTATGACATACCTATCATACTTGCTATCACGGGAGGTTTACGTTCGCTTAGGCCCATCTAATCCTTGTGTGCCCGGATTCAGAGTGGTACCTAGAGGACATAGATTAAGGGAATGACTTAATTGTGAGTTATTAAGTCAGCTGGCGATGGAGCTTAGGTATGTACGTGACCCATGGATATGTTGAATTATGTTTGCCTCCATTTTTGTGTGTTGTGCTTATTCTAACAATTCCTGAGAGATTCGGAATTCGTAATCCTTATGTACGTGATGTACCGGGATGGATAGCAGAGTATGTGTGCACCGCAGCTTAGCCTCGGGGTGCTTATATTATATATTTATGATGTGAATAATATACGGTTAAATGAAAAGGAATGGTTATGTTTATTTATGAGAATCATTTATAATAACTCCTTGAGAAGATAAATAAGGGGATAACCCTCCAGTAAACGGTAATGCTAATAATTGAGAATCCGAGTTCAAGTAAAGCTATCTATGTAAGTGTTAACATTGGGAATTCATATTGTGAATCTAGTAGTTGGGTTAGAACTTATGATGGTTTAGTTAGATATAAATAACACATGAATGGGTACAGGAACGTTAGGAGTGCACAGTTAGACGAGAGGTGAGTATTTCATGTGAGAGCACGTCCTAACATGTATCTTGCATTCATTGTTTTAAATGTTATTAAAGCACTTGCTGTTTTTAAAATACTCTCCACTTTCGGGCTCTGACCCGTTTGCTTTCAAATCTATTTTTCTTGTAAAAACATTTTAGGTGCCCAGCCACAAGGACACCATGCATAGTATTTCCAGTCAGGTGACGAGCTGTAGCTGTTGTGGAAGTTACAGAGCCTTTCTAGTAGACAATCCATTTGCCTTGACTCTATATTCAGATTTTATCAGTTGTAGGGCATGTCGCCCATTTCTTTTAGAGACATTTCATTTCTTTCAGTTCTTCAGATTTTTGGCTTGTAATTAATTCAGGATGCAGACTTGTTTTATTTCTTTTCATATTGGGATTGTTGTGAGGAGTATTTACTCTAGACTCATCTTTATTTGTTGATTCATTATAGTTAGACTTTATCGTGAATGGCTGTGTTACATTTCTATATTTCATTTATTGCATGTTAATCAGATTTAATTTAAAATTTGACAACTCACTTTTTAAATACTAGGTAGTTAGTAATCATTAAAAATGTTTTCGACAGTGATGCTATTAACTGGACCAACTTGGCATTTTGTATTGATTTAATAAAGGAGTAGCTACCCGGTATTTAATTAGTCGGGGTGTCACAACAGGTCAGGGTGCTTGCCGATCGGTAACCCCCCATTTTCAGAAATTTTCGTCTTTTCCTCTTGTGTCAAATCAGAAAACTCAATAAAAATGAATTAACATTCTCAACAGAATTTCAAAATCCCTTTTTCTCCTTATAAAATTTCCCCCCTTTTTTAAAAACTTTACTCCAAAAAAATTGCAAAAATATTCCTTTTTACTGTCTCAGCAGCAAAGTAAAAAGCGCATGTGCATGCATTCATTCATCATTAATAAAAGATAATAATAAAAAAAAACTCCATTGCATTGCATATATTTGTGTTCTGTGTTACATCAATTTTGCAGGAAATAAAAAGAAAAGGCAAAAACAACGGGACTCAGCCCGAACCCACATTCTCTCTCTCGCTCGCTAAGAGCTTCCACCCCTGTGACGTGCTCTCTTCCCCCTACCGCGAGATGATGCACCACCACTACCCGAGCCAGAGTCCTCTCCAGACGAGGCAGACGGCACCAAGCAAGAAGGAACGGGAATCGCATCCCGAATGTGGCTGTCGCCAAAAATATCCAGTCTCTGATGTCCCTGAGCCAAGTGGTCGACACCCGGAGTTGCTGCAAGAAAAGGTGAAATCAGTATCAAGGCAGGGATGACCAAAACAAAAAAGAAAGAAAGAGAGGAACAAAAAGGTATACCGCAGGTCGAAGGACCTCCTCTGTCAAACCCAACTCCTCCGGATCCATCGTATGAGGACGGTGCAACATAGGCACCATCCCTCCATCAACCCGCCAAATGTTGTACGAAGGGGTATGCAACCGCACAAAAGGGACCTCCGAGGTCGCCGCCACCACAGATGCCGACGGACCACCACCGCTGTGGGAAGATCCCACCGCCCGAATCAAACCCGCCGAAAGGAAAGGTAATGCATCATATATGCTGGGCGCCATCAACCAGCTCATCACAAAGTCCATATAATCATACGGCGCAGTCGTATCGGTGTACAACAAGTAGGACTCGACGATCACCACCGCGATCCTCTCATCCTCCGACAGTAGTCGCTCCCGCCTCATAGACGTAGGAGGCTGCGCGGGTGGCACCACCACCTCCTCCTCAGAAATCTGACGAACCACCCTCTCCCCGAGATACCAGGAATGGTCGAACTCATGCGCCAGCAAACGCCTCATCCGCGCATTCACCCCGGTCACCCCCGCATCCTGAATGGTTGTCCCCAAGGGATAAAAGGTCACTTGAAAATCTCCAAGCAAGCATAAATCAATACAAGATCAGAAAGTGCAAAAACCAAGACTGAAATGGAAAGAGTCTTACCCTACCACTAGTTAGGTCATTCAAGACCTGACGCACCGCCTCTAGGGAGAGAGATCCCTTCGACTGCCAATTAGCCTTACGCTATCGATACAATCGACAGAAGTCCCCAACAGTGTTGTCCTTAAAAGCGATCAGCGGGGTATTGCACCCAATCACCTCACAGAACCACGTCTGAATTCACAAACAAAAGATGACGCATAAGGAAAAATGTGAATGCATGAAAGGAAAATGCGAATGCATGAAAGAAAAATGCGAATGCATGAAAGGAAAAAGAGATGCATGAAAGAAAAATGCGAATGCATGAAAAGAAATGCACAAACTGAAGAATACCTCAAGAAGGTACGTGGCCCCACTGAAAGTCTGTCGGCAGCACCAGCTGAATGCATCCAGAGAGGAGTAAAGGGTCGCCAAGGTTAGACTCCCCCAATCATAAAAAGGGATGTTCGAAAGCATCCTCAAGTACGACATAAACCATAAATGGACGACGTCGCCGCTCGACGCCACCATGAAACCTCCCAATACCAGCAGAATGAATAACCGAGCCATCTGCCTCACTTGCAGCCCATCCTCCACATCAATCACCCTGCTCAGCAGAGACAGCCGGATAGAACCCCAGAAACTATCCTCCCTACATCACCAAGTGCCGCACGCACTGCCTCCGGTCTCACCCGTAAAGAGCGATCCACCTCTATCTGCTCTCCAACACAATCCAGCCCCAGCAGCTGCCGCACATCTATAGGAGTCACAGTCATCTCCCTGAAGCCGAAATGAAAGGTGTGGGTAGTGTCCCACCACCTCTCTCCCAAAGCGCACAAGACCGCTGCCGAACGAGGCGTCTCATCCAGCATCGATGCCAACCGCCCAAAACCCGCTGATGATACCATCCAATACACCACAGGTGGGAGATGCTTGCAGACATCCCTGAGCCCCGTCGCCCCACGGGCATGCATGTTCTTCAAAGAAATATCAGACTGGCAAAAAGAAAGGTCTCATCAAAAGTCAAGAAAGAAAGAAAAAACACAAAAAAGAGAAGAATGCCAAAGGTCGGGTTACTTACATAACCACCGGGACTCACTCTCGAAGAGTGATGACGCGATGGCTCCCGCAGCAAGGTCCTCTCATCCGCAATACACTCAAACGCTTCAAAGGAGTTCTCACTCCCCAAGGCAAGAGGCGCCCTAACCCTCCACTCCATGTTCGCCCAATCATCAACGGTCAACCACTCTCGGTGGACTACAGTGCTCACAAAAGCGGCCATTTCTTGAAGATCGAAATGCTAGAATGATTTGCAGAAGAATCGCAGAGAGAGAGAAAGTAAAGAAACTGTGAAAAAAATGAGGGGATTCGCCCCCTTTATATAGGATGCCAAGCGCCATGCCGATCGGCACCTCCCCCTACCATACCGATCGACATTGACCCCTTGCCTTCCCAAGGTAGCCCAAAAGTCCGTGCCACTGCCAAATGGCACCCTTCATACTATGCCCATTTAATTTCGTACAAAAATTCCCAGAAAATACCAGAAAGCCTCGAAAAATCCTCGAAAAATTCCTAAAAATCCCAGGAAGGATTTAAAGCCTTTTCACCAAGAAAACTTTGTATTCCCTCGAGTGAAACCCTTCTTTCCCAATAAAATCCTCAAAAACCAAGTGAAAACTCCTCCCAGCAAAGCTCCGGAGGATCCCTAAGGATCACCTGATCACTTCCCCAGCGGAATTCTCCTACAGCACCCAAAATAGGTTGTTCTCCCCTACAAGGTCTCCTAAAAGCTTCCCCAGCTATCAGCTCCCCAGCTCAAATCAAAATCCCAAAGCACTTTCCACAACAAAATCAAAATCAAAATCCAATCTTCATCCACTCTTAGGTCAGAATTGACCTCGATCTTGGATCGTCACCTGAGTTGGGTCAGAATTGACCCCGGTCCTCGGTCTTCACCACTCTTTAGGTCAGAATTGACCTCGATCTTGGATCGTCACCTGAGTTGGGTCAGAATTGACCTCGGTCCTCGGTCGTCACCACTCTTTAGGTCAGAATTGACCTCGGTCTTGGATCGTCACCTGAGTTGGGTCAGAATTGACCCCGGTCCTCGATCGTCACCACTCTTAGGTCAAAATTGACCTCGATCTTGGATCTTCACCTGAGTTGGGTCAGAATTAACCCCAATCCTCGGTTGTCACCACTCTCTAGGTCAAAATTGACCTCGGTCTTGGATCATCACATGTGTTGGGTCAGAATTGACCCCAGTCCTCGGTCGTCACCACTCTCTAGGTCAGAATTAACCCCGGTCCTCGGTCGTCACCACTCTTTAGGTCAGAATTGACCTCGGTCTTAGATCGTCATCCGAGTTGGGTCAGAATTGATCTCAGTCCTCGATCATCACCACTCTCTAGGTCAGAATTGACCTCGGTCTTGGATCGTCACCTGAGTTGGATCAGAATTGATCCCGATCCACGATCATCACCACTCTTTAGGTCAGAATTGACCTCGGTCTTAGATCGTCACCTGAGTTGGATCAGAATTGACCCTGGTCCTCGATCGTCACCACTCTCTAGGTCAAAATTGACCTCGATCTTGGATCGTCACCTGAGTTGGGTCAGAATTAACCCCGATCCTCGGTCGTCACCACTCTCTAGGTCAGAATTGACCTCGATCTTGGATCGTCACCTGAGTTGGGTCAGAATTGACCCCGGTCCTCGGTCGTCACCACTCTCTAAGTCAGAATTGACCTCGATCTTGGATTGTCACCTGAGTTGGGTCAGAATTGACCCCGGTCCTCGGTCGTCACCACTCTCTAAGTCAGAATTGACCTCGGTCTTGGATCGTCACCTGAGTTGGGTTAGAATTAACCCCGGTCCTCGGTCGTCACCACTCTCTAGGTCAGAATTGACCTTGGTCTTGGATCGTCACCTGAGTTGGGTCAGAATTGATATCGATCCTCGGTCGTCACCACTCTCTAGATCAGAATTGACCTCGGTCTTGGATCATCACCGGAGTTGGGTCAGAATTGACCTCAATCCTCGATCGTCACCACTCTTTAGGTTAGAATTGACCTCGATCTTGGATCGTCACCTGAGTTGGGTAAGAATTGACCCCGATCCTCGGTCGTCACCACTCTTTAGGTCAGAATTGACCTCGGTCTTGGATCGTCACCTGAGTTGGGTCAAAATTGACACCGGTCCTCGATCGTCACTACTCTTAGGTCAAAATTGACCTCGGTCTTGGATCGTCACCTGAGTTGGGTCAGAATTGACCCCGATCCTCGGTCGTCACCACTCTTTAGGTCAGAATTGACCTCGGTCTTGGATCGTTACCTGAGTTAGGTCATAATTGACCTCGGTCCTCGATCGTCACCACTCTCTAGGTCAGAATTGACCTCGGTCTTAAATCGTCACCTGAGTTGGGTCAGAATTGACCCCGGTCTTCGATCGTCACCACTCTTTAGGTCAGAATTGGCCTCGGTCTTGGATCGTCACCTGAGCTGGGTCAGAATTGACCCCGATCCTCGGTCGTCACCACTCTTTAGGTCAGAATTGACCTCGGTCTTGGATCGTCACCTGAGTTGGGTCAGAACTGACCCCGGTCCTCGGTCGTCACCACTATTTAGGTTAGAATTGACCTCGGTCTTGGATCGTCACCTGACTTGGGTCATAATTGACCCCGATCCTCGGTCGTCACCACTCTTTAGGTCATAATTAACCTCAGTCTTGGATCGTCACCTGAGTTGGGTCAGAATTGACCCCGGTCCTCGATAGTCACCACTCTTAGGTCAAAATTGACCTCGGTTATTAGACCTTTACCCTAAGCCCACAGATTCAGCTTTGACCCGCATAATTGATCATCCCCAGCACACTCCTTAGGTCCTCGGAATCGGCCTCGACCCTCTGAATCGGTCATACTCCCTCAAAAGCATCATGTGGTGTCTATTCGACGGTCATCATTTGTTCTAAACTCACCCGTCGAGGGGCTTTGTAGACACCCCATTCTGTTACCCCCTAACTCTCCTTAGGTCCCTAGTGCCTCCCTCCATCACTACAAACCTAGGTCATGTCCCGAGTAATAGGGGTGGTAAACGGACGGATACGGATCGGATACCATATTTTCCAAATCCGTATCCGCTATCTTAATGTACTATCTATATCCGTATCCGTCCGGATAGTTAAAACAACTATCCATATCCGTATCCGCTCGGATTCGGATAATATCCGTATCCATTTACATTATTTAGCCATCGCAAAAATAACTATTAAAATATTCAATCCAATGAAACAATCCAATCCAAATAAATATATAACAAAATTACTGCCTCCTAACATCAACAATTATGGGTTTCATAATAATAGTATCATTCCATAATGATAATATGACTTAAAGCTATCCATACTTTACAGCCATATAAGCTTAAAGCCATTTAAAAAAAATAACAGTCACATTCCATGATAGTAGAAATAAATATGCACCTTTTAGATTAAATCAAATGTATTGAGAATGATAACCTCATGGACCTTTTATTTTCAAAACATACTGATATTTTTATTTTAATAAGTATATATTTTTATTTTGTATATAATATACCCGTTGTTAACTTCAGCTCTCGTTACAATCAAAACCATATCTTTACTTTTCTGTTTCTCTCTTACATTCTATTATGTTTCTCTCTTTCATTTATTTATAATTAAAGAAACTAACGAACAACCACATGATGGTTTCTTTTCTCTTGTTTTGTACGAAAGAGAAATGAAATGAAGTTAGTTTTTTTGTTTGTTTTGAGTGGAGTATATGTTCTTTAGTGGTTGTATGCTGTGTGTGATAGGGTGTATTGTAACTTTTGTGTAACTCCATGATAATATACTCAATAAAATAATAATACATGACATTTTATAACATACCCAATAAAATAATGACTTTAGGGTGTTTTTATTTTGAGTGGAGTATATGTTTATTTTGTTTTAGGGAATAAACGATTAAATTTTTTTTTAATATTATTTTATTAGTAATACTAATACTAATATTATTAGTAATATTTTAAACATATGTTTGACGGATACGGATATCCGGTAAAACGGATATCCGATAAAATGGATACTCCGCATCGGATACGAATTATCCGTGTCGGATACTAGTACTATCCGTATCCGTATCCATTATCTCGGATATTTTTATAGAGTATCCAAATTCGTATCCATTTCCATATTTTCGAATAAATATCCGTAAATTCGGATTCGGATATCGAACGAATGCGGATTTTCGAATATCCGTTTACAGCCCTACCGAGTACTGACCTAAAAGTCATCGGGCACTCCTCGGCTCAGTTTGACCCAAAAGTCAAACTCTTCATCTCAATCGAGACTGAATGAATCCTTGAAGGTCACTAAATACCCTTTCCAACCGACCGTCTCGTGCACGATTCTGACTTACCATGTGGACGAACGATCCGTTTGCATCCGAAACTTGACCTAGAGGCCTTCGGGTGCTCCCGGGCTCTGTTTGACCTAAGTCAAATCTTTAACTCAACTGAGACCAAATGAATCTTCTAAGGTCACTGAATACACTTTCCAACGGTCCGTCCCGTGCGCGATTCTGACTTACCATGCGGACGAACGATCCGTTCGACTCCGAGAGGGCACCGAATGCTTCTCAGGCCCGGTTGACCAAAGTCAACTCTCCAAATCGAGTCAAACTCTTTTGAATGTCAAATTACATCTCCTAACCTTTCCAACGGTCTGCCCCGTGCATAATTCAGACTTACCATGCGGATGAACGATCCGTTTGCGTCCGAACGATTCCCCGTCCAATGGACTGACAAATTCTTTCGAGCCATATTTGACCTAAAGTTAACTCCTGAACCCGAGATTGGTACAAAGTACGTTCGAAGGTCTCTTAATTACCTTTCCAATGGTATGCTCCGTGCACGATTCTAACCAACGGTTTGCCCTGGACAACTGATTTTCCGAAAAAGCCTGAAGCGCACTGCCAAATGGCAGGTTCCAGACCATGCCTATCGGCAGGTGCCGATAGGCAGGAACGGGTCTATGTCGATCGGCAGTGACCTGAGCCTATAAAAGGAGGCCTTCGCCTCATTTGCAGGGGGAGCCCAGATCTGATAAAATTCACTCTCAACGAATCCCAGAAACCTCTCTCGAAGGCAGCGTGATTTCAACTTCCAAATCCTTTTTTTACTTCCACTTTTCATCATCCTTTTCATCAAACTTGGTGAATTAGCCACTCTCCATCATCATCCAAGTGCAAGTGCTCCTCTCTAACACTCAAGATCAATATCAAGATCTTCAAGAAGGTCCAACTTTCTCAAACTCTCTCTTAAATCCTCTTAAATTCCCAATAACTTATTTTCTTACTTAGAACTTTTATTATCTCATCTCGCACATCCTAATATACTTTTTATTTAGTATTATTGCACATCTCTTATTTTCATATAAATAAAACCCAAAAAAATAAGAAAAAGAGGGTTTGCTCATAAATTCCAAATAGGGATTCTCACACTTTTTCCACACTTTTCTCATAACTAAAACACTTTTTCTACACACACACACACACATTTACAAATAAGAGATCCCCCATTTGGATTTATGGGTAAACCCCACCCCTCGTTTCATATGCGAACTACGTGGACTTTGATGCCTTTATAGGCTACGTAGGCGTCTCGGGGTAAAACCCGAGACTCGAGTCCTCTCTCTCACCTTTTCTTTTACTTCCTATTTTCTCTAAATCTAATCTTCTTATATTTTATATACTTGCCCTTAGTGACGCATTACTCCATATGCGTTATCGTTCCATTATAACGGTCAACGTAGGGGTAATCGCGTAAATCTTATTTTTCTAATATTATTCTTATATCTTCCTATGGATGACTCGCTTTATCTTTTCCATGATACAAGTCGAGGATTCCTACCTCCATTCTATATATACACATGAACATATATCACTGGGGGAAATATAAAGGAAAATAGCAAATATCCATGAGAGATCGAAAGGGCATAATGGGTGCCTAACACCTTCCCATTTCATAACTAAGCCTCCGAACCCTTCTCGAATCATTTTGGTTTTGCACACACCAGTATGTCTTTGGATGCCATCCTTAGGGGTGGCTTCCCCTTTTTCTTTTGTCTGTTTTGAGTAAAATAGACTGGAGACTCTGAATCTCTCTACATTTTTTCACCACATCTCAAACGACGCCGACCGAACGCTCCCGAGAAGGATGCGCGGGACCTGAAGGATCCTTCCTCCACGCTCCCCCCCGCATGGCGAGGATCGGGGATGGCCACAACTTGTATCATGGAAGTGATAAAGCGAGTCGTCCGTAGGAATGTTCATAAAAATAATATTAGAAAATAGGATATACGCGATTATCCTAGCGTTGATCGTTATAGTGGGACGATAACGCATATGGAATAATACTCCACTAAGAACAAATTTATGTATATATATATATAGAGAGAGAGAGAATATAAGAGAGTTAAGTTTAAAGAATATAGAAAGGAAATAAAATAAGAGAAAAGTAGGACTCGAGTCTCAGGTTTTACTCTGAGATGCCTACGTAGCCTATAGTGGCATCAAAGTCCACGTAGTTCGTATGCAAAATGAGGGGTGGGATTTATCCCATAAATCCAACCGAGGACTTCTCTTATATGTGTGTGTTTGTAAAAAAAGTGTTTAGTTGTGAGAAAAGTGTGAGAAAATAATGAGAATTCCTGTTTGGAATTTATGAGCAACCCCACTTTTTTTGGGGTTTTATTTATATGAAAATAATATGTGTGCAATAATACTAAATAAAAAGTATATTAGGATATGTGATATGGAGAGAATAAAAGTGTTAAGTAATAAAACAAGTTAATGCGAAATTAGGAGAATTTGAAGAGAGAGTTGAGAAAATTGGACCTTCTTGAAGATCTTGAGCTTGATCTTGAATGTTGGAGAGCGACCCTTACACTTGGGATGATTAAGGGTAGTTAATTCACCAAGTTTGATGAAAAATATGATGAAAAGTGAGGGTTGGAAAGGAATTTGGATGTGGAAATCACGTTGACTTCGAGATGGGTTTTCTGAGCTCGTTGAGAGTGATGGATTTCAGATCTTGTCCTCTTGCAATGAGGTCAGGCCCTCCTTTTTATAAGACCAGGGCATTGATGATCGGCATAGTCCTGGTCCTTCCAATCAGCAGGTGTTTTTAGGCACACTGCCGATAGGCAGGGTTTGAAACCTACCGTTTGGCAGTCTCTTTCAGGTTCTTTCAGAAAATTGACCGTAGAGCGCAAATCGTTGATCCGAATCGTGCACGGGGCAAACCGTTGGAAAGGTACTTCAGAGACCTTCGAAAATCTTTTGTACTGATTTTGGGTCCGGGAGTTAACTTTGGGTCAAATGTGTCTCGGAAGCGTTCGTCGGTCCTTTGGACGGGGGATCGTCGGACGCAAATGGATCGTTCGTCCGCATGGTAAGTTAGAATCACTCATGGGGTGGATATTTGGAAACTTTAGGAGATGTACTTCGATATTCCAAAGATTTTGACTCGGTTTGGGAAGTTGACTTCTGTCAACCGGGGCCCGAAAGCGTTCGGTGACCTTTTAGAGTAAAAGGAATCGTTCGTTCACATCGTAAGTCATAATTGGTCTCGGAGCGGACCGTTGGAAAGAAGTTTCAGCGCCCTTTAAATATTCATTCAGTCTCGGTCAATCTGAAGAGCTGACTTTGTTCAAGAGAAGCCTGGGAGCGTCCAGTCACCTCCTGATCAAGTTTTAGGGAAAATGGGTCGTTCATCCGCACCGTAAGTCATAATCGCGCATGGGATGGACCATTGGAAAGAGGTTTCAGTGCCCTTCAAGGATTCATTCAGTCTCAGTCGAGCTGAAGAGTTTGACTTTTGGTCAAATGGAGCCTGGGAATGCCTGATGGCCTCTAGGTTAGTACTCGGGGTATGACTTAGGTTTGTAGTGATGAAGGGAGGTGCTAGGGACCTAATAAGAGGTTAGGGGGTACTAGAATGGGGTGTCTACAACATGGTTTTAAGAATAATAACCCAACAATCTCCCACTTAATATTAAAGTAATGTGTATATGCATCTAACACCCATTGCTTCTAAATGATTATAAAAAGCTTTAGTTGGTAAGATATTTATGGAAAGGTCCACTAGGATGTCTTAATATGAAATCTTGATTATTATGATGTCTCCTCTCTACATAATCTCTCGTATCAAGTGACACTTGTGCTCAATGCGCTTTACCCTTTTACGAGTCCTTGGTTCTTTCAAGTTAGTAATTGTACTGCTATTGTCACAATAACGTGTAAAATCTAATTGTACTGAAGGAACCACACCTAAATCACTTGGAAGTTTTAGATCCAAACTACCATTTTTGCTACCTCTGAACCTGTAATATATTCAACTTCCATGGTGGAATCAATAATTCATGATTGGTTAATGCTCATACAACTTATGGCTCCACCCCCCAGGGCAAATACATATCCTTCGGTCGACTTCCTTAAATCTTTATCCGATTGGAAATTTGAGTCAGTATACCCAATAGGTACAAGACTATCAGTTGAGTAAATCAACACATAATCTATAGTCCTTTTTAAGTAATTGAGAATGTGATTTGTTGCATTCGAATGTTCCTCACCTAGGTTAAACTGAAATATGTTAACTGTGACAACCCTGCTTTTTATATCTAATTCGGTTAGCTACGCCCAATTAAATTAAAGCAGAGCATCAATATGTTGGCATTAGAAACATAATTTAAATAAACACAGTAAAGTAAATGTGTACACTCCCATACGTGTAACCAAATCACATCATAGCAAGTATAGGATCCACAAGTAATATCAGTACTGAATATAAAATGCCCAAACATACGGGCCCAAAGATAAATTAGGTAAAGAGTATAATGTAAACCTCTCAACACTATCAAATCCCTAACAATGGGAAATCTCTGATACCACACTCTAAGGAAGAGTGACAAAATAGGATAAGGACCAGCGTCCACCACTACAAGATCCTAAGAATAGATGCGAGATCATTCAGCTCCACGATCTACTGTCCAACGGGGCGAGGACCTGTATAATACATACATATGAGAGGAGCAAGAAGCAAGATAGACGAACGTCAAAGCAAGAAAACAAGCTATAAGATTATAAGATGTACTTATAATGAAAGCACACTAGTCATTACTCGTCTCCAGTAATTAAATTGTTCAATTACCCAACCAATGTTCCTATGTCGGGACTGCCCAACCCAAACTAGAGTAACGTGTAGTCTCATATCGTATCTTAATTAATCATTATTAGTCTCATTTCAGTATTTAACGTATAAAAATATTTCATTCAAGTATAATATCAAATGCATTGATTCGAGATATTATTTTAAGACACAAACATAATATCTCATACAAGTCATATCGGGTCACTATCGTTACCCGGGGAAACAAGTCGTAACACTAGGCCTACACACGAATATTTCCCAATATTACGTGGCAAGGGCAATCATACTAAGTCCTAAATCACATGGCGTTTCAAGGTCTTTCTATCTGACCCGCATTACAACCATGTGTCCGGTTCCGGTGGTTTATCTCCGACACGGCACTCGAGCGGAACCTAACCGGATCAATCACAAATAATCGCTTTCAACATGTGCCTACATCGACCGGAGGACTAGTCTAGTGTATACTCGACAATATACATGTAAAGCAATTTCACACTTATGTATATATACAATCGTGTCAAGTCTCTTACTCGAGTTCTACAATAGTCATTATTTATAATATAACATAATTTACATCATTAATTTACTAATTCAACACCAAATCATTTCAAGGTTATATATCCCTAATAACCTTAAGTGTGTGATCAAGTTAGGATATTAGGCAGAACACCATAATTATCTTACTAACAACATGAAAAATATTATCACTCTTATTTCAACAACATGCTGCCCAGAATTTAAAATGCAGATTCAAGGCTCTTCCAATCCGTTTTTGGGAAAACTTAAAACTACAAAGTTGTTCGGAACGTGATTTTCTATAAGGACACGCGAGCATGCTACCATAGCCGGCCTAAAACAGACCCAAAACTAACATATAATATTCGCCCCTGTTTTCGACAACATTCTGCCCAGAATTTTAAAACGCCGATTTGAGCCTTTTTCGATCCGTTTTTGGGAAAACTTAAAACTACAAAGTTGTTCGGAACGTGATTTTCTATAAGGACTCGCGAGCACGCTACCGTAGGCTGCTTAAAACAGACCCGAAATTAACATATACAGTTCGGACCTGTTCACGATAACTTTCTGCGCAGAATTTTAAAACGCATATTCGAGGATTTTTCGATCCGTTTTTGAAAAAACTTAAAACTACAAAGTTGTCCAGAATATGATTTTCTACCGGGCAACGCGGACGAAATATAAATTCTCGAAATTAAAATAGCTCAAAACAATTTTTAATAAGACGATTTACTCGATTTCATAGACTTCTCAAATTCAAGAGTTTGTTCAACAATTCAATCCCTATAATGATGTTATCACATTTTAATCTATATGGAGGATGATCCTAATACATTGCATATCATTTTTAACATTAATTTCATATTAATTTAGGGATCCAAATACATGTTCATGTGAAATTTCATTATAGATACAAAATATACACATATAGGTTATTAACTTGCCTTGGATTGTATGGAGAAATTGAAATCCTCTTGAAATCCTCTTAGCTTCTTCTCTTCTTACTCTCTCTCTCTACCAAACCCTAGCCTCCATTTCAAATGAAAGAATGAAGACTTCTTCTCTTCCTTTCTATTTATACCTAGGGTTAGTTTATTTACAAAAATGTCATTGCGCCAAATTTAACCCTCCAGATCCTTTTTACGCGTTAATTCGCTTCTAATATTTAAGTCGCACATTCGTATCTTAATTAATTCATTTTAAATTTTCATTTTCAAACATTTCGAATATATATACTGCCATAATTATTATTTTTCTTCAATTAGTTCAATTTTAATTCAATAAAAAAAAAATGTGGGGTATTACATTAACCATGCCAATGTCAGAGTAGAAGTCCGATCTTGTACATAACAAAACATACATAAGGTCGCCCAGTGTCGAAGCATAAGGTATATTCCTCATCCTCTCTGTCTGATCAGGTGTCTTAAGGTACTAATCTTTAGATAAAGAGATTACATGACTAAAAGGAAAAAATCCTTTCTTGGAATATTGCATGTTAAACTTCGTGATCACATCATTAATATAAGTGGCTTGGGATAAGCCCAATATTTTATTTTTCCAAGCACCAAAAGCTTAATCCTAAGGATGCGATCGAATTCTCCCAAGCCATTCGTATCGAACTGATTTTACATCCACACTCTCATGAAAGATAACATACCCATATCATTCATAATTAGGATAATATTATTTACATAGAGTACTAAAAATACCACCACCTTTCTGTCATGCATCTTTTATATAAAAGTTTCATCTAGGCATTGATGAAATCATAAGATTTCATTACTTGATCAAACCGGATGTTCCAATACCTTATCTCTTGATTAAATCCATAAATGGATTTCTTAAGATTGGATACCTTTATTTTTTTAACCATTTATTATTAATCCCTTAAGTTGCTTATATAGATTCACACGTCAAGACTACCGTTCAAGAACGCAGTCTTCACATCCATTTGCTATATGTGGAGATCAAGATGAGCCAGGGTGGATAAAAGAATTCGGATAGACTTTAGAATAGTTGTCGATGAGAAATTTTTCTTATAGCCAATCCCTTACTTATGAGTTAACCCTTTCGCTACAAGTCGTGCCTTGAAGATTTCCACCTTTATATCTACCCCTATTTTCTTCTTGTAGATACATTTGCATCTAATGGGTTTTATCCAATATGAAAAGTCTACAAACTCCTAAACTTGATTCGAGTTCATTGAATCCATCTTTGTATTCATATACTTTAATCAAAGCTAGGATTCCTTGTCGTGGAGAGCCTCATTGTAGTTCTTAAAATTCGGTTCGTGTTCCCCTAGGATCTCACTAAAGTGTTCACCCAAATATACTAAACTATCAGTTTGATGCTTGACTCTCCCACTACGACGTGGCTCTACCTGTGTGCTAGTATAAGTGACATATGTATCTAATCATCGATAATACTCCCACTATAAATATCATGTTGTATTTCAACATGTACGAGTGGTTTAGAAGAAATTGCTTGGTCTTAAGCTCTTAGTTCTTACAAGATAATTTTGCTTTTGGGTTTGTGGTTTGTCATATAATCATCCTTAAGTATCGTACTTTCATAGTAACCAACACCCTTTAATTCATAGGATTATAAAATAGACCACCAATAGGTCCTTTCGGGTAACTTATAAATATACATACTTATATCTTTGATTCCGACTTACCCAGCTCATTCCTCAATACGTGTGTTGGGTAACCCCAGATCTTAACATGTCTTAGACTATGTTTGCACCGAGTCCATAGTTCTATGGGTGTTATTGAGACAGACTTTTAAGGAACTAAGTTTGGTAAATAACTACTCGTCTTTAAAGCATAATCCAAAAAGAATCTGACAGATCCGAATAACTCGTCATGGATCTAACCATGTCTAAAAGAGTCACATTCCTTCTCTCAATACCATTTTTCCATGGAGTGCCCGATGTAGACAATTGGGATTTACTTTCCAAGTCTGGTAAATGATTCATAAATTCACCTAGGTACTCACCTTTATGATTAGATCGTAGAGTTTGGATTAGTTTACCATGCCTACGCTCCACTTCATCCCTATACACTTTGAACTTATCAAAGGCTTCGGATTTGTGGTGCATATATAAGGCAAACATATCCAAATCTCGAGTAATTATCAATGAAAATGTAAAAGTACTTATATCCACCACTTTCCCAGATTATCATAGGGCCACACAAATCAGAACCAATTCCAACAAATCTTTGGCTCTATAGCCTTTGACCGTGAAACGCTCTCAGTCATTTTACCTTCTAAACAGGATTCACAAACTGGAAGTGCCTCCAATTCTTATGAACGTACTTATTCATTTAAAACCAGTCTTAAATTCTTTTTATTAATATAACCTAAGTATAAGTCCTAAAGATATATTTGTTAAACTTATAAGATTTTTTTCTCTTTAGATTATTTCCATTTAAGTTACTCCGTATTTAGCAATATGGTGACACAGGCTTTATAACATAAATATTATTTTCCAATCTTCTAAAACAAATAAAAGAGTTGCCATTTTTTTATTAAAAAATACATTTGTTAAAATAAACTAGATATCCATTCAAAATTAATTTCGATACCGAAATCAAACTTCTTATAGTAGTTGGCGCATAAAAATAATCTTTTAAAATTAACTTTATGTCTTCACCAAAATTTAAAACTAAATTTCCTACTGCTAAATTTTTTGCTTATTGTGAACCCCCATGAATATAAACATTTATAAATCACCAAGGTCCATTGTTACCAGGAACCCTACAAAGAATTGTAAACATAATTAATGTCTCAATATCGACACACTGAGTACCTATAGATTTCACAACAAAACATGTCTCAATGGTAAGGGGAAATTATCGTTCATATTCTTCTAATTTTCCAAGTGGACCAGGCACTGATTCTTTCGATACCCAAACTGCTTGCAAATTGAACACTTGCCTTTTGAATGTTTACCTGCTACTTAAGTCTTAAACACAGTTTTAACTACCACGGGTTGTGCCTAAGACTTTCCGTTCTTCTTATTAACATTAGGCGCAAGAGAAAACGGGCCTCTATTATAAACTTAAATAACACCCCTTTGTTTGATGATATTCTATTCAACCTGGAGTTTTTTAAATAAACGAGCCAATGAGTAGTCAAATTTGTTCATAGAGTAATTTATTCAATAATGCTTAAAGGACTCTGGAAGTGGTTGGATCACAAAATCGATTTGGGTTTCCCCATTGATTTCAGATCCAAGGACCTACAATCCACCTAAGATGGAAATTATCTTTATAAAATCATCCCAAATGGGAGTAACATCAAAAATCTTTGTGTTAACAATACTTACCATAATATTTAGCCTTATAACACAATTCTTATCCTTAAACATATCCCCGAGGTTTAGAATCATGTCGTAAGAACTTGACATATCCTGATGTTGATGTTTCAAAACATTGATCATAGAGGCTAATATGTAGAAATGATCCATTTGATTAACCTTTTGCCACTTTTAAGAAGCTCATAAATCTTCTCGGATGCCCCCTCATCAGGCTTGACAGGGAATGGTTCCGTTAAAACAAACTTATAATCCTCAGTAGTTAAGATAATATGGTTCAGTTAAAACAAACTTACAATCCTCAGTAGTTAAGATAATCTTTAATTTTCTTTTCAAGTCTCAAAAACTCATTCCAGTTATTTTGTTATCCTTTAAGATGAAAGCAAGTAGGTTGAATCTTTAGCCTATTTTGAAATATGAGAATCATTATTTGAAATTAAATTAATTCAAATTAAATATGCGAGAAAGAACTTTGAATTAATTTTAATTTGGCCTTCCTGTACCGCCAATTACAATTGATCTCATCAAGCATACTAGTTCAATCGTGAAGTGAGATGTAAGGGCAAATTTATAATCGAGTCAATTTGTAAGTACATTGGCTTTATTTCAGTCATAGGTTATGATTTGAGTTGTTTGTCCTTCAAGTTTATGATGTGTCATTGAAGAACGTAACGGCCAAGTTAAAACGACATCGAGTATATGTCGAGTTTCATGTTGAGTTTCATCTTGATCGTCCATGGGATCTTAAGAAGTATGAATGCATATTTATGTTTAATCCTTGGATTTATGGTTGGGTGTTAGTTTTTAAATTGACGCAATTTTCATGAAAGTTTTTCTAAGAAAAATGAATTTTTGTTTAAAGTCATTCAAATGATTTTTTCTTGTTCGTTCAAAGGAGTTTACACTATTCGATCAAATGAGTATCTATTTGGTTCAAACGAGGATATGTTTAATGTTCACACGCCGTCAAACGAGCTTCAAATTAGTTTGTTTCGTTTCACATGAGATTTTTCTTCAAATATCGTTTAAATGTTATTTAAAAGAGGTAATTTCTTTTGAAGGATATTTATTTCATCCAAACGAGAAAGCACAACTCGTTCGAACGACCTATATGTTTTGTTCAAATGAGTTTGCCTTGGTTATTATGCACCATTGAAAGTGTGAGTGGCCCGATATGTGTGTTTCAAACAAAACCAAAATTTTCACAGAAAATTATCTAACTTTTAATTATGCACAAAGCCAAGTTATAAAAACCCAATTCTTACTTTGAATCATTTTTATCTTGATTAATCCTAAACATGCATCTAGTGATTAAAGCAAGTAAAGTAAAGTAAAGTAAAGAATTCTCACAACGTCGGATGTACGAGGAAAAAACACAAAACAGGAAAATAACCTCGGACGGCCCAAGCCAGACAATCACTATGAACAATGGTTTTACAAAGACAGATTAGCCTTACACTAAGACTCGATCCCCACGGGTCTTGACGCTCCTTCTAATCTTCAACCGTTCTTCAATAGTGCCCACGCAGAAATTCGATCTTCCACGATACATGTCCACAACACACGACTCCACATATGTCTCGGTGTCCACCGTATGGCTTTGATTCGTCTACGATGTCGAACACGATGTCCGTCGCTTCTTCACCGCAAAACCCTTTGATGTTCAATGTGTAGAACAAACAACTTTGGTGCAACAAGATCACTTAAACATATAAGAATGATAACTCGGATCTTTGCAAACTCTAAGGATGTGTTTAAGAATTTTAAACCATAGAAAACATGTGCAAACAATGTTCTGGTTCGTAAAACTATTTTCCAGAAAGCACACTATTGAAACTATGATTAAAACGCTGCTTAAATAGGATTTAAATGTCGCCTCGAAAAACGTGTCGTTTGAACGACTTGAGGAACTTGTTCGAGCGACATTCCATCTCGTTCGAACGAGATTGGATGTCGTTTGAACGACAACACGAAAGTTTGACTTTTTGACTTTTTATTTAAAACGTCTCTTCCAATGAGAGATCCAAAAATGTCAAACTCTTTTACGAGCTTATTATCATAAAAAGAAGTGCAAACCTTTAAAACACTTTTAAAACATTTTAAAATATTTTTTTTTATAAAAATTACATCCTTATCTTTTATAAAATAATTTCGAGCACCATTAATTATACGCATTCATATCTGAGTGATCTCAGAATGAAATTAACTTTGAAGACAAATAAACTTGCACCAAATAAACATCGGCATGATTTAATTCTTTGAAGCTTTACTGCAACGTATTTAATTTCTTCAATACGTCATAGACCAAATGGAATGGTGACAAAATAAAATTCTCCCTATGACATATTACAAACACAGTTTTGTTCACGGAATTAAGTCAAAACAATACAGGGACTCAATTGGAAATTTATGTCCTTACAAATTCACATTTTTTTATAAATAAAAGGTTTGCCAAAGAATTTCCAAGTTTGAGGATTTGCGAAAACAGTTTCAAAGAACATATCATGTACCTCCTAAACCCTAATTTACACCCATTGTTTTGAGATCCATGACTAAACATATTATCTCTATTTGAAATTTATGTTTATCTTTCACTAACACGGCTACCCTTCATAGAGAGTTCGTTTCGAGCTGTGAAGTCTGTATTTCTTATATCTTATATATGGTGGTCCGTGTGTGTTTGTGTGAGCAACTAGAACTAGTCATGCAATAGTAAGATTGATATGATAACTAGACGTGGGGAGAACATTAGTTGTAACACGGTGAAAGACGTCCAACAAAGACTGTGAAGAAATTTTAAGGAGTAAAGAGAGTATCAATGATTGAAGGCATTGAGTCGGTTGAGTAAGTCTAATTTATCCCTGTAGCGACACCTATATCATAGTGATTTGTGTTGTTGGCCATCCGAGTTTTTTCCCGTTGTGGTTTTTTCTTGTACTTCGTCAAATTGTGGTTGCTTATTTTATTCTTGCTTATTCACCTATAGGCATGCTTAGGTCTAAATAAAATTGGTAACTATTTACATAACACTTTCATTTAATTGGTTCATATATTAAAACTGGTTTAATTAATTTTGAAAATAAAAAATTAGCGTATGTTTGATAATTTTGTTTAACCATATTAGCACTAGACCGACTATCAAATTGATATCTAAGTGTGTACACTAGCTTATTGCATGTTGATTCCTCTTTAATGCACATTTAGGGGGGTTTGTGATGGATTTTTACCAGAAAGGAACTTCCATTACCTAGTCTCCCATGTTTGATGGGTCAAACTATCCCTAATGAAAGGCGCAAATACGATTTTTATTAAAAATTTATC